>UESW01004079.1:745327-777488 GCA_900491605.1 Calamus simplicifolius
GATCTCCAAGGGATACAATTCCCACATGATGACGCACTAGTTGTATCTCTCAACTTAAATAACTACGATGTAAGTTAAATCCTTGTTGATAGTGGAAGCTCCGTGAATGTTCTGTACCTTGATGTGTTTGCCAAGATGAAATTGCTCATGGAAAACCTCCGAGCCATGGACTCCACCCTTATGGGGTTCACCGGCGACGTTATCATCCCGTAAGGGGTTGTGACACTAACGGTTCGGGCAGGAACCTGGCCCCTTGTGGCCACTGTTCACACGGACTTCCTAGTGACCAAGCTTAGGTCGCCTTACAATGCGATATTTGGGAGACCCGGCCTGATGTCCCTCAAAGCCGTTGTCTCCATCCCACACCTATCTATGAAATTCCCCACTGGGCGGAGAGTTGGTGTTGTCCAGGGAAGCCAAACCATGGCTCGACAATGCTTTGTCACCAGCCTTCAGTCTAGAATGCCTGAAGTTGATGGGCTGGACGCTCGGGAGGACTTCGCCGAGCAACGGGGAGAACCAGCCGAAGAACTGGAAGAAATACCATTGGACGAGGCTCATCCCGACCGAACCATAAAGATCGGGTCGCTGCTGAAAGGCGAATCCCGGCAGGAGCTGATCGACTTTCTCCGAAGCAACGCCGATATCTTCGCCTGGTCCACCTCCGACATGCCAGCAATCAGCCCCGAAGTTCTCATCCACCGCCTTAACGTGGATGAGATATACCGGCCCGTCAAGCAAAGAAGAGAGCTTCGCCCCAGAACGGTAGAGAGCTATTGAAGAGGAGGTTGATAAACTTATCAAGGCGAATTTCATTCGGGAGGTGAATTACCCAAGTTGGCTATCAAATGTCGTCATGGTGAAGAAGTCGAATGGCAAGTGGCGGATCTGCATCGACTTCACCGACCTCAACAAAGTGTGCCCGAAGGACAGCTTCCCTCTCCCCGGAATTGATCAACTTGTGGATGCCACCAGGTCACCAAATGCTGACGTTCATGGACACCTACTCCGGCTACAACCAGATCCGGATGGCCCCTGAAGATGAGGAAAAGACCACCTTCATAACCGATCGAGGTACTTACTGTTACCAGTTATGCCTTTTGGTCTTAAAAATGCAGGAGCCACCTACCAAAGGCTGGTCAATAAAGTATTCAAGGAACAAATCGGTCGGAACATGGAGGTATACGTCGACGACATGCTGGTCAAAAGCAAAGAAGCATCACAGCACATCAAGGATCTCTCGGAGAGCTTCGCGACACTCCGCAAATATAAAATGAAGCTCAACCCAACTAAGTGCACCTTCGGCGTTAACTCCGGGAAGTTCCTCGGCTTCATGGTCTCCCAGCGGGGTATCGAAGCTAACCCCTAGAAGATTCAAGCTCTCCAGTAGATGGCGCCCCCGGCGTCTATTAAAGAAGTCCAGCGCCTAACCGGGAGGATAGCGGCCCTTAACCGCTTCGTGGCGCGTTCTGCCGAAAGATGCCTCCCCTTCTTCAAAACTCTCCGGTCGGCTAAGAATTTCCAATGGACTTCTAAGTGCCAAAAATCATTTGAAGATCTCAAGAAGTACCTCGGCTCTCCCCCTCTCCTCAGCAGTCCAAATTCTGGGGAGACATTGTTCCTGTATCTGGCTGTCTCGGAAGGTGCTGTTTGCTCGGTGTTGGTCAGGGAAGAAAATAAGGCCCAGAAGCCGATTTATTATGTCAGCAAACTATTCTGAGATGCAGAGACGAGGTATACCCGGATCGAGAAGATGGTGTTGGCCTTGATCACCTCAGTCCAAAAGTTGCGGCCATACTTCCAAGCACATTCTGTTACGGTCTTGACTGACCAACCCATCAAGGCGGTGGTCCATCGTCCGGAGACATCGGGAAGAATGACTGAATGGGCCGTCGAGCTGAGCGAGCACGACATCCGATTCCAGCCTCGCCCGGTCATCAAAGCTCAGGTGCTAGCCAACTTCCTCCTCGAGTGTACCATCCCGGAGGACGACTCCACCCCTGACTCCCCCGAGAAACCAAAATATGGTGCCTGGTGGCTCCTCCATGTCGACGGGTCATCCAACGCCCATCGCTCCGGTGTGGGCTTGGTCCTCATCAGCCCGAAGGGGATGACTTTGAATATGGCGTCCACTTCTCCTTCCCGGCCTCCAACAACGAAGCTGAATATGAAGCCCTGCTGGCCGGTCTCCGGATCGCCCGTAGCCTTAAGGTGGAGAAACTGAATGCCTTCACCGACTCCCAGCTAGTGGCAGGTCACGTGCGAGGGGAGTTTGAGGCCCGGGAATCGAACATGATCTGATATCTCCAAGAGGTTCGGAGCCTACTCCCCATTTTCCCGAATTTGAGATCATTCAGATTCCTAGATCTGAAAATGCCCATGCCGACCTACTATCTCGGCTGGCGACTGCGGAATCAATGGACGCCGAACGAAAATTTCACCTGGAGACTCTGGAGAGACCTAGTATCGCGGAAGCTGACCGAGTGATGCAAGTTGAGTCCGAACCATCATGGTTCGACCCCATCCTGAAGTACCTTAAAGAAGGGTCGCTCCCGACTGATCGGAGAGAAGCCAGAAGGTTAAAGCTACAAGCTACCTACTATGTGTTGATTGACAGCCAACTTTACAAGCGGTCTTTTTCTATGCCGCTGCTCAGATGCCTCCGCCCACCCGAGGCAGACTATGCTCTGCGAGAGGTACATGAAGGGATTTGCGGCAACCATCTGGGAAGCCGGTCCCTATGCCACAAGGTGCTGCGGCAAGGCTATTACTGGCCAACCATGCAGAAAGACGCGGACGACCTAGTCCGAGCCTGTGAGCCTGCCAGAGACATTCAAGCATCCAGAGGCTCCCTTCCGCCGAGCTAGTTTCTATATCCTCCGTCTGGCCCTTTGCCAAGTGGGGGATGGACATCCTCGGCCCATTCCCGCTGGCGACGGGACAGCGGAAATTTTTATTTTTCGTCATTGACTACTTCACCAAGTGGGTTGAAGCGGAAGCAGTTGCGCAAATCACCGAAGCACGGGCTAGAGACTTTGTATGGAGGTCCATCGTCTGCCGGTTCGGCCTCCCCCACACCATAATCATCGATAACGGTAAGCAGTTCGATAACTCCAAGTTCCGTCAATTCTGCGACGAACACGGAATCCGTCACCACCTTACTTCGGTCGGGCACCCACAAGCCAACGGAGCGGCCGAAGTGACCAACAGGACTCTCCTCCAAGGAATCAAAGCTCGCCTCTTTAGAGCCCAAGGCAGGTGGGCGGATGAGCTACACCATGTCTTATGGGCCTATCGCATCACCCCAGAATTCCGACGGGCGAGACTCCATTTCGAATGGCTTTTGGCACGGAGGCCGTCATCCCTGTGGAAATAGGCCTCCCATCTTTACGGGTGGAGAGTTATTTAGAGGAAGCCAGCAACGAGCAACTCCGCACCAACCTTGACTTGGTAGAGGAAGTCAGAGAGAAGGCCCGAATCAGGATGGCTGCTTATCAACAGAGGGTGGCTCGGTACCATGCCTCCAGGGTCAAGGGGAAAACCTTCCTACCCGGCGACCTCGTCCTCCGAAAAGCTTCTGTATCCAAACCGCTGGAGCAAGGAAAGCTGGCGCCGAACTGGGAGGGTCCGTACCAAATCACGGAGATCATTGGGCCGGGAACCTACAAGCTGCAGGATCTCGATGGAAAATCATCCCCCGAACGTGGAACTCGGACAACCTTCGCAAATACTATCAATAGGGTATGTCCTTTATGCTTCGCCAGTTATCTATTTTTCCGCAACTTGCTGTGTGAATCGATTATGCACCATATTGCCATAAATCGTAAAAGGAAATAGATGCTGCTTACCGATCCTCGGTACAACCGAGTTATCTGCCTGGACAGAAAATCTCCGAACCTTGGCAGGGCCAAGTAAAACAAAGTCTCCGAACCTCGGCTGGCCGAGCAACAAATCTCCGAACCTTGGCAGGGCCAAGTAAAACAAAATCTCCGAACCTTGGCAGGGCCAAGTAAAACAAAGTCTCCGAACCTCGGCTGGGCCGAGCAACAAATCTCCGAACCTTGGCAGGGCCAAGTAAAACAAAATCTCTGAACCTTGGCAGGGCCAAGTAAAACAAAATCTCCGAACCTTGGCAGGGCCAAGTAAAACAAAGTCTCCGAACCTCGGCTGGGCCGAGCAACAAATCTCCGAACCTTGGCAGGGCCAAGTAAAACAAAATCTCCGAACCTTGGCAGGACCAATAAAACAAATCTCCGAACCTTGGCGGGGCCAAGTAAAACAAAGTCTCCGAACCTCGGCTGGGCCGAGCAACAAATCTCCGAACCTTGGCAGGGCCAAGTAAAACAAAGTCTCCGAACCTCGGCTGGGCCGAGCAACAAATCTCTGAACCTTGGCAGGGCCAAGTAAAACAAAGTCCCCGAACCTCGGCTGGCCGAGCAACAAAATCTCCGAACCTCGGCTGGGCCGAGCAACAAATCTCCGAACCTTGGCAGGGCCAAGTAAAACAAGTCCCGAACCTCGGCTGGGCCGAGCAACAAAATCTCCGAACCTTGGCAGGGCCAAGTAAACAAAGTCTCCGAACCTCGGCAGGGCCGAGCTACCAAATCTCTGAACCTTGGCAGGGCCAAGTAAAACAAAGTCTCCGAACCTCGGCTGGGCCGAGCAACAAATCTCCGAACCTTGGCAGGGCCGAGTAAAATATTTTTCCGAACCTCAGCAGGGCCGAGCAACAAATCTTCGAACCTTGGCAGGGCCAAGTAAAATGTTTCCCCGAACCTCGGCGGGGCCGGGCGATGAATCCCCGAGCCATGACAAGGCAAGGTAAAAATCATTCGGGCTAAGACCCCAGCGAAAAGTCTAAACCTACAAGCCTCGACCAAAGCCGAACGGCCCCCAAATAGTCCCCGAAGGACTTTGCCCGGTTTGAAAACGGGCGCTAAACGAAAACCATCGGCATACGAAAAAATGCAACCATCAGCAGAATTCCCCTAAGAGGCTATAAAGCCTCACTAGCCGGCCAAGGGCCCCAGGCTGGGCCGGAAAAATCCTCCCTAGCAGTAGAAAACCTTTGGGCGACCCCCCTGTAACTCGTCATTCGAAATATCTACGATTAATGCGCGGGATGATGGGACCAGGCCGACACCCAAGTCCGTTAAGCGTATCAAGGTAATCGTTCTCAAAAAAGGAAAGGGACTTCACAGATAAACAAGGTCCATCTTTCATTCATAAAAGGAGGACTACAAAGAGACTGCAAAAAAGCAAAAACAAGAACGGGCAGAGGCCCTGGAGTCAGTCGCCCCAGAGGCCAGTAACTCCTCCAGGCGTGCTGCCAGGTCAGCCACCTGCTGACGAAGCGACAGAATCTCCTCCCCCTGCCGGTCTATCAACCGGCGTGAGGCCTCGCCTCCCGGACTGAAACGTCCAAGAATTCCTCGGCAGTCCTAGCAAGCTGCTCATTGATCGCAAGGCCCGACGCGAGGGTCAGCCCGTCGACAGTTACGGAGGTGCGCCTCCCCTCCGAGTGCGGCAGGCTGCTAAGCGAGGAATGCGAGTCACTTGACGATCGCGCTGGAGAGTCCATTTTTCAGAGCTCAAGCCGAGGGATGGCAGAATCCAATCCCCCTCGGTCATATTTATACCTGCCAGGCAGGTATCCCGATCGGCCGCGCCGCAAACGCCGACCCATGAGAGTTTGCCACGTGTCACCATTCTAATGTGTGAGGAATCCGAAGAGTCGTGCCCTATCCCGAGTAAGATCGATAAGCGCGAGCAGATTGTTCGGGGGTTCCCCAGGCGAACATTTTCCGATCTATCGCCCCACACATTAAACGCATTCGACACTTCCCCAGGCTGCTTAATACGCCCTCTTCCTCGGAAAACGTGGAAGTCCACCGCTCGGCCGATAACTTGCCCCCTCGGAAAGAGCAGCATCGCCAATAAAAGCGTGACAACACACCGCCCGTTTCGCTCGGGCCCCCCCTTTATTAAGCACCGCGTGGACCTAACGCTGTGGCCTGCAACGGCGGCTGAATCGCTCCCTCCGAGCTACAATAATCTCCGAACCTCGGTAGGGCCGAGCTACAAAGTTCTCCGAACCTTGGCAGGGCCAAATAATCTCCGAACCTCGGCAGGGCCGAGCTACAAAGTTCTCCGAACCTTGGCAGGGCCAAGTAAAATAACCTCCGAACCTCGGCAGGTCCGAGCTACAAAATTCTCCGAACCTTGGCAGGGCCAAGTAAAATGTTCTCCGAACCTCGGCAGGTCCGAGCTGCAAAGTTCTCCGAACCTTGGCAGGGCCAAGTGAAATTTTCTCCGAACCTCGGCAGGGCCGAGTTACAAGATTCTCTAAACCTTGGCAGGACCGAGCTACAAGATTCTTCGAACCCTGGTAGGGCCAAGTGAAATGTTCCCCGAAACTCGACTATCCCGAGTGGCTGGTTCCTTGAACCATGACGAGAGGGGGTGCGAATTCCCTGAGCTTCGGCCAAGACCGACCTACGATAAATCGGGCTCTAGGAAGAGCGAAGCGCAAAAACACCAGGTTTCCGACCAGAGTAAGGGGCATGTTTCCCCGAACGATCTCTGCACCACCGCGCACGAACCTCAACTGGTTCGGGCGACATGAGATCCTCGTCTAAGGGCGAGCGAGACGACTTTATGCCCCACAAACAACAATAACAGTAGGCTCGGCACAAGAAAGGATAGAGATTGAGGAACAGAATATAACTCTCTTTATTGCCGATCATGATCAATTACAAATGCCTCACAGGCGTTACAAGAGCATTAAAATGCATGAAATAAAGACAAATTCAAAACCCAAGCAACTGCTCCAAAGCAGACCTAGGCGACTGCGATGTTCCAACAGCCGGATCGACAAATCAGGCAAACCACGGAATCAGTCCTCCGGGCGGATGAATTAAAAGATCCAAAGGGAGGCATGGCCCGCGGGTGCTGATTCTGAGGATCCGGACGATCCAGCCTACTCCCCTAGGAGGGGGTGCTGGATCGCGGGTCGTCGCCCAGCCAAGGGAACCGGGGACCATCCGACCCCGGTTTCTCCCATTTTTTCCTCCCGTGGCAAGGATTCCCCTCAGAGAAGGGACGGGAACCCAAGCCAGTGAAAAAGGGGGAGTCTGTGCATGTTACGGGGGTGTCGATATGCCTCCTGCCACAAGCCCCCCGTAACCGGCCGCAAAGGTCACACGGGAAGAGTTATATGTGCGCTCCCCGTGTGATCTCTGCCTCCCCCATGTGCGCTCTCCATGTGATCTCCGGGACTCATCCCCTAAGGACGAGCCATCCTCCAGCTGCTCCCCGGTCGCCCCAGCTATCCGGCGGCAAGGAGCCCATGAAAGGAAAAGTCGATCCTCCCACTCGTAGCAATAGAGAAATGAGCATGGTAAAAGCTCTGGCGAGAAAGAAACTTTGGGGATAACCAGATGAGACCCCTTTTCCTTTTTATAGGCAGGAAAGACTCGGGATGAGCTATCAGAGCTGAGAGTCCCGAGATTCAAGCACCTGTCCCACGCCTCCACATGGCCCCTCAGGGTGAACGCAGCACCCCACTGCGCGCCAAGCCCACCGCCTTAGTTATGACGTGTACGGAGATCCCTTTCTGATCCCGAATCATGGCCAGTAAATATAGGAAATCGTCCGCTGACACTTCGAAAACCGGCGGGCTCAGAAAATCGTCCTTTAAAAAAGTATTGTCCAATAGTGGACGGTTGCGTGCGCGTCACGACGGGATAGTCTGCATGGGAAAAGAACACCTTCCGGAAGGCTCTGATGCAGCTTTATGCCCCCCACTGTGCCGTATCACCGCTTCTAGTAAAGTAAAAACGGAATTGCCTGCGGGACAGCAGGGCACTGGCAGGATGGCAGGAAGCGCGAAAACCCATTTTATCCGTCGGCCCCAGCCGACCCATTTTATCCGTCGGCCTCAGCCGACCTATTTTTGCCTGTCGGCCCTAGCCGACCTATTTCTCCTGTCGGCCCTAGCCGACCTATTTTGTCTGTTGGCCCCAGTCGACCTATTTTGTCTGTCGGCCCCAGCTGACCTATTTTGTCCGTCGGCCCCAGCCGACCTATTTTTGCCTGTCGGCCCTAGCCGACCTATTTCTTCTGTCGGCCCACGCCGACCTATTTTCGTCCGTCGGCCCTAGCCGACCTATTCTCCTGTCGGCCCCAGCCGACCTATTTTATCTGTCGGCCCCAGCCGACCTATTTTATCCGTTGACCCTAGCCGACCTATTTCTTCTGTCGGCCCACGCCGACCTATTTCTTCTGTCGGCCCACGCCGACCTATTTTTGTCTGTCGGCCCTAGCCGACCTATTTCTTCTGGTGAATAAAGACTCCGGATCTAATCCTCGAGTAACCCTATCTTCGGGTTCCGGCACCCGCAAAACTACATCCAGGGGCAGACCATACCTCTGGTGAATCCTCCCCAAATCCTCAGCAACGATTTCTGAGGCCACATCTTCAGGGCTCATCGCCATCTCGGTTGAGGGAAATCTTGGGCGAAAATGATGAACGCTGGGGAGGATGAGAGACCAATGCTCTTCCGAAAACAAGGTGAGAAGACGTCGCGAACATGCGCACATGTGCATAAGTATATATATAGGGCAGCTGTCACTTCGCTTCTCCGCCAAGGAACCGCCCTGGGGAGGCGGGATGTCTCATTCGAGGCATCCGGAATCGCCTCGACAAACCTCCATATCGATCGAGATTCACGGCACGGCACAATCTCAACCGTCGCTAGTGGAGGAACCTTACCTCCGAAGGTACGATGGCCCTGTCGCATTAATTAGGGCATCATTGCATGAACTGTTTAGGCCAAGACGTCCCATCCAGAGCGCGCCACTTGAGCTTATACTCCCTACGCCCGAACCTACGCTTCGAACTAGGGAGTGGAGGGCATGTGTTGGGGGGTAAAACCGTCATTGCATTGATATCCGTGCAAGGCGGCTAAGGCTGACCTCCTCCCGCCGTCTCCCTCTTTCGGGCTTCCGTAGCTCGGCCTCTTTCGGGCTTCCCTAGCTCGGCCCCTTCCGGGCCTCCGTAGCTCGGCCTCTTTCGGGCTTCCCTAGCTCGGCCCCTTCCGGGCCTCCGTAGCTCGGCCTCTTTTGGGCTTCCCTAGCTCGGCCTCTTCCGAGCTTCCCTAGCTTGGCCTCTTCCGGGCTTCCCTAGCTCGGCCCCTTCCGAGCCTCCGTAGCTCGGCATCTTTCGGCTTCCCTAGCTCGGCCTCTTCCGGGCTTCCCTAGCTCGGCCCCTTCCGGGCCTCCGTAGCTCGGCCTCTTCCGGGCTTCCCTAGCTCGGCCCCTTCCGGACTTCCCTAGCTCGGCCCCCTTTCGGGCTTTCGTAGCTCGCTTCTACCTAGCGATCCACGCCCTGACATCTACCTCCGCGGAACCTGACGCGGGAGAGCTTAAGCTTACTCGAGCAGCACCTTAGGCAAGGAATCATGTTGAGACGTGGCCTAAGACCTACTGTAACCGCCCCAGGTCTACTCACCCAGATTCCAAGACATCAAGGAGCTCTCCCAGCCGTCGATCCCTTAACAAACAAGACGTGGATTCTAACGGCCCCACAATGGCCTGATTCTGTCTACCCCGTATCGTAACAACCCCAGAACCTTCCAGAAGATGCTCAAGTCCCCAGGTGACAGTCTATAAATATCAGATTGGCAGATTCCCTCAGGTACGCGACTCTTGACGCACAAAACTCTGGAATCATTCCTCTCTCCCGGCAGCTCGTCGGTGCTCTGCCCCTTCTCAGAGCTTCCAATTGACCGCCCCGGAGAGGCTTCCCGGAGAGATCCACCTCCCCATTGTCTGGTTGATCGCCGATTCCTCCCTCACTGACTTGAGCGTCGGAGGGCCTTCCGCGGAGGACCACCCCCAGCGTCCCTCCGCGTGTAGGCTTCCTTTTTTGCAGGTCCGCCGCACCCCTCTCCCTGAAGATCGACCGCGCCCGAGTCGGAGGACGGATCCCGGCGGCAACAAAATCAAATACCATATCCTTTCCTAACTTAGTTTAAAAAGGCAATACAAACCATGATCAACAGGAGAATACTTTTCAATTGGTAACGATACATTTGTCATATTTGAGTCCTCTGTTGATGAATCTTGTACAAACAACTTAGGCAAGTTACTTGTTGCCTCAAAAGAAATGTCAGCCTTTAAAGTACAACTACCAGCAAGGCTCTCATCCTTGTCAACATGTGCACTGCAAGAAAATAAGCTTTCCTCACTACCAGATACAAGCTTAGAACCACTGTAATACATATCAACTGCTACATTGACGTTTCCTTTTGCCTTCTTAAACAAGGACTAAAAGTTCCTCGTCAGCAAGGTTGAAATCAAGGGAAAGTCTTATAAGGAAATAGTAACCGGCAGTGAACTTGAATATCAATAAGGTTTGAGAGATACTCTCGGATTAACAGTTTGTGATGTATTGCAATGTTATACTTTAAGTTTGTTTGCTTAATGGAATTAAATACATGTTTTATGGATTATTTAAAAAAAATTTCATCAATAATTTTGTTAGGTCAAGGGTGCTGGTGGCTGGGTTGGTAAAGTCTCTTGGTGTAAATTCTTCTAATGTTCAGCTGGGCATCTACACAATCTTGTTCTAAAAAAAAAAAAGAAAGAAAGAAAGAAAGAAAAGAGAAAGAGAAAAAGGTGGACCATGTGGAAGAAGTTGGTACTGTTGTGCTCTACTTTAATCTACTTCCGACGTGTTCTTTTTTCAACCTATTTAATCATTTATTTCCTCCCATTTATAATGTGATGCCTCATTGTCTTCTCAAATTGTGTCATATTCCAGAGTTATCTTTACCATGTGATAAATGATTCATTTTCCATCTGATTTCCCCCCCTTATTATCAACTTCAGTAAACTTATCTGTCTCTTTTCTATCAGTTGAAGTAAAATTACACCTTCAGAATAGATTCTCCCGGAAACATGATTTTGGTTTAATAGATGGATCCTTGTAGCTGTTGTAAACAGTTCTATAGAATATTTATAAAGAGAAACTAAAGTGGCAAATTCAAAGTCATGCACATCACTTATCCAATGAAACCTTGTTAATTCTACCTCTAGTACTTGTTTCCCCTTCCCCGTGACATTGTTCAAACCTCTCTTTTGACTCCCCATAGCTTATAATCATGAGCTTGTAGAAAGTAACGACCTCCTGTGTAGGCTTTTTTACTCAATATCTAACCATTTATAAGACATGCAAAGCATTCATTAATATTTAGCTGCCTCATAATTATATAATAAAGAATTGAAGCTAAGAAAATCTGTAAATAAGTCTGCATCTTATTTGTGCTATATTATCAATAGTAAGAAATCAAAAAATAATTCAAAGACAGAAAGATTTACCAGATCATCAGCACTATCCAGATATATCTGGACCACTGCATCTGCAAAAGCTTGGGTAGTTAAGTTAAGAAATCAAAAAATAATTCAATGACCATTACCCATCCGTAACGAAGATCGAATGCTAGGGAATGGAAAGGATTGCAGTGGCTATTGATGGGATATCCACGACTTACAATCAATCTAATTAACAACCCTAACCATTAAATTTAAGGAGATAAGACAGAACAGAGATTTGCTAGCCAAAATAGGGAACTAGTTGTGGTCTTACCTAGCAGTGATTCCACCACCACCGGCAAAGAGGAAAGCAATGAAATTGGTTTGCAAAAGAGGTTCGGCCTCAATTTATAGTCCAAAACTAAACCTCTCTCCCAACTCTTCTTCGGCCGAGTACGTGGCCAAGCTTTAAGGCGTCGAAACTTTTGTAGGGTTCCACTTATTGAAGAGAATCAGAGAGAGGGAACGGAGAGATGTAAGATAAGAAGAAGAAGAGGCGATGGGAGAGAAAGGAAGAGGCCATTACCGTCATAAGAGTAGGAACATAGGGGGGAATCTCCGCCTCCTTCTCTGGCTCCGTCAAGGTTGCCTAAGAAACCCTAGGCGCGGGCGGATAGAAGGAACGACCGGTTGGATAAAAAAAGAAAGATGCGGATAGAAGAAGGAAGGGGTTAGTGACGGAATAATAATTTCGTCACTAATTAGTGATAGAATTAATCCTTCGTCACTGAATTAGGCACACTGGTATGGAATAATAATTTCATTATAATTTTTTTTAAAAAAAATTAAAATATAAATTTAGTGACAAATAAAAAATTCATCACTAATTTGTCACTAAATTAGTGATGGATGACCTTATCCATCACTAAATTAGTGATGGACTGTCTCATCCGTCACTAATTTTGTGATGGATTAGTGATTGAAGGGCAATCCGTCACTAAATTAGGGATGCGCGGGCAGCCAAGTGCAGTCATGCACAGGCATGTGCAAGCGCAGACACGGTGCTGAGCACGCATAGATACAACGCAAGGGGTGCCGGACACAAGCGAGGTTGTGCGGCCGAAGAGACAGGCCGATTGGTGCAAATGTGCGCCGGCCATAGCAGGCGCTGTTAGATTAAAACTGTACGGGGAATTTGGATTTGAGGCGTGAATGAACACTTTCCTTTTAGTGTTTATTTGCTCCCACTAAAGATTGCAAATGGGAATCCGCAAAAACACTTCAGGATACAACAAATCTAAGATTATTGTTTGCAAGCAATAATCTTCTGTTGAGAACATCCTTATCTTTATAGAGAATTTAAAACGGTCGGAATGTGAATGGTTGTATCCAAGAGATACATCTTTTGGGCATAACCGAATTTTATTTCAAAAAAAAATAAAAAAGGAACCGCAGAAATTAAATTCGGCTTGATTGACTTTCATGCCCAAGATGCCCCAAGTGCCCAAGTGCCCATCTTTGACTTTAAATATATATTATAGGCCCAACTCATCCACAAAAGAAAGAGTCCACCAATATATATAAATAAGTATACAATTCTCTAGTTATTCCATGTGGGACTAATCCCATTCACATCCTTCACACAAACTACACTTACAATCCTCCACTTAGTTTGTGTAAACTCGGAATAGTCATAGACATAGCTAAACGCATACTTAAAGGTAACTTTCGTTTTAAACCTTTAGTTAGTGTAAGTAATTCAAGACATTAGCAAAATCACAAGTGGCCCAAGCTTAAACTGTGATTCTTTCCGCTAAATCGGAATTGCCACACATGCATTGCTACATATGACTTTTTTTAAAGTAGTTCTCATAATAATCAGCACTATTAAGGCCATGTGCTACATCCTGATTTCATGAACATTTACAAAGTTTTATTTACTTTGCTAGAAGCGGCACCACTCCTCATGCTCATATAGGTGAAATAATTTCATTAAGAGTGTTTGTATTACACTCACCCTCTTATAATCATGGTACTAACTTGCTAACTAGCAAGACCTAGCACTCAAACCCTTATCATTAACTTGTTATTACCCATTAAACTTCTAACTTAGTGTTAATACTAATATAGAAGTTGGGTTCCCACTAAAGATAAGTTTAGTTGAAGGATTGTCAACCCATTTCAGCATCAGTACTCCTTACTAAGTCTCTTGCGAGATCTTTAGTAAACGGATTGCTAGATTTTTACAAGACCTCACATAGGTAATAGTTATTATACCATCAGTGATTAATTGTCTCACATATTCATGCCTTAAACTTATATACCTTGACTTCCCATTATATATCTTACTGAGCGCTCTTGACATAGTAGCTTGACTATCACAATGCAAGGAAATAGATGGCATCGGTTGTGGCCACAGCTCTATATCTAGTAACAAATTTCTCAGCCATTCAGCTTCCTTGCCTGCTGCTACTAAGGCAATAAACTCTGACTCCATGATCGAATGCGTTATATGTTTGCTTCTTGGAAGCCTAGGAGACAGCACCGCCTCCTAATGTAAATATCCATCCAGAAGTCGACATTTTGTCATGAGTACTTGTTATCCAACTAGCGTCGGAATAACCTTCTAACACAGCTGAAAGCTATTATAAAACAATCCCAAGTCTTTAGTCCTTTTAAGATATCCAAGAACTCTTGTGATCGCTTTCCAATGCATTACTCCTGGATTTTTAGTGAATCTCGAAAGTTTACAAACTGCAAAAGCTATATCAGGTCTAGTGCAATGCATAGCATACATTAGACTTCCTATAGCACTAGCATACTCGACTTGAGCAATAGCTCTACCAGAATTTTTAGTCAAATGAATAGAAACATCATAAGGAGTGTTTGCCTCCTTAATATATAATGATTAAACTTGGTTAATATTTTCTCAATATAATGAGATTGACAAAGTGCAAAACCCCCACTATGTCTCTTAACTTTGACACCTAAGATCTTGTCTACCTCAGCTAAGTCTTTCATTTGAAATTTTGCAGAGAGATAAGCCTTAGTATCATTTACTCCACCCATGTTATACCTATTATAAGCATGTCATCAACATAAAGACATATAATTACACCAAAGTTTTATGTGAATTTAGAATAAATGCATCTATCAGCACCATTATGCTTGAAACCATATTCTAAAATCACCGAATCAAATTTTTCATGCCATTTCTTTGGAGCTTGTTTTAAACCATATAATGATTTTGTTAGCTTACATACTTTATGCTCATTTCCTGGTAGAACAAAACCCACAGGTTGTTCCATATACACTTCTTCATCTAGATCACCATTCAAGAAAGCTGTATTAACATCCATTTGATGAATACATAAGTTATAAATGGATGCTAATGCAAACAACAATCTTATAGAAGTAATCCGAGCAACAAGAGCATAAGTATCAAAATAGTCAAAGCCTCTTTTTGCCGAAAACCTTTAGCCACCAATCTTGCTTTGAAGAGATTACCATCTTTTATTTTAAATATCCATTTACATCCAATAGGTTTATAATTAGGAGGTGGATCAACCAAAACCCGTGTACCATTTGATAATAAAGAATCCATTTCATCATTTATAGCTTCTTTCCAGAAAGATGAATCTCTTGAAGCCAAAGCTTCATTATACGTCTTAGGAGTTATATCCTCCTCTACATTTAATAAGATAAGAATCTTATTAAGTGCATTATTATTTCTATCACCTTCCACAAGAAAAACAATAGCTTGAGAGGAAATGAAATCAGGATCCAATACTTTTTCTTTTCTAGTTCTTTGGCTTCTCCTATATCCACTTGTTCTTGAATTTTAGTATTTTTGTTATCAACAAGTAAAGGAGAACTAGAACTACCAGGAATATTGGTTTCATTCACACCACCTAATAATGATTTAGATGTTGACTTATTCGTGGAATCATCACGAGTTTTATATTTTCAAGAAATTGAACATCTCTAGATTCCACAATTACATTAGACTCCAAGTCTAACAACCTATAGGCTTTGGAATTTTCAGCATATCCTACAAATATACTTTTCATAGCTCGTGGCCCTAACTTTGTTCTTTTAGGATCTGGAACTCTATAAAAAGCTAAACAACCCCAAACCCGAATATAACTTAAATTTGGTTTTTTACCATTCCATAATTCGTAAGGGGAAGTCTTTGTAATCTTTGAGGGTATTCCATTATGCACATGGCAAGCACTAAGTAATGCTTCACCCCAAAGGTTCAAGGGAAGCTTAGAACTTAGCAACATTGAATTCACCATATCCACAAGGTTCTATTCTTTCTCTCAGCCAATCCATTCTGTTGTGGAGTATAAGGAGAAGTTCTTTGATGTATTATTCCATGTTCTTCACAAAAAGAAGTAAATACAGCAGGGAAATATTCTCCACCTCTATCACTTTTAAGTATTTTTATTTTCTTTTCCTTTTGATTTTGATAATTGATTTATACAATTTAAACTTGTCGAACACTTCATCTTTATGCTTCATAAGATAGACATAGGTATACCTAGAGTAATCATCAATGAATGTGGCGAAATATCTATTTCCTCCTCTAGTCAAATTTCCATTTAATTCACATATATTCGAATGAATAATTTGTAAAATTTCAGAATTTCTTTCGGACTTAGGAAATGGTAATTTAGTCATCGTAGCTTGAATGCAAATTTCACACTTATCATGGTTATCATTTTCGTATGTTATGTAACCATTTTTAGCCATAAACTTAAGTGATCTAAAATTTACATGTGCTAAGCGTGAATGCCATAAATTAATTGATGAACCAACCATATAAATAGAAACACTCTTATTATTATTAATAACAACAGAGTTTACAGAAAGTTTGAACATTCCATCATAAGCATATCCCTTCCCAACAAAGACCCCATTATTTGAGAGGATAAGTTTGTCGGATTCTAAAACAGTCTTGAATCCTCCTCTACAAAGCAGATTTGCAGAAATTAAATTCTTCCTAATTTCTGGTACATGAAGAACATTAATTAAAGTTAACTTCTTTCCCGAAGTAAAATGGATTTCGATGGTTCCTTTGCCATGAACTTTGACAGCATTATTATTTCCCATCAACACTTCATGTCCTTGAGCAGCAACTTCATAATTCTTGAATTGATTCTTATAATTGAATATTGAAAAGTTGCACCCGAATCAAACCACCAATCATTGGTGTTGTAGACAGAAGCCATATGCACTTCGGTTACCATTGAAATTTTCATTTTAGAAACCATAGCAACAAGATTTTGTAACTCTTTCTCTTGTGCTTTAGCCACATTAACTTTGCCACTAGAGCCAGCATGATCATTCTTCATTTTCTTCCAGAATCTGCACTCCTTTTTGAAGTGCCCTTTCTTCTTGCAATAGAAACAAGTCTTATTCTTCTTGGAATCGCTTGAACTTGATTAAGGATTCTTCCTCTTATTTCCAGATTTGTTCCCAAATTTATTTCAGCCTTGTTGACATCAACAAAATTCACTTTGGAATCAGATTCTACTGCAAGCCTTTTACCATCTCGAATTCTTGTTTCTTCTTCAATTCTGAGATGTTTTTGCAATTGTTCCAAAGTGAAACTTTCAGAAGAATGCAACAACTTCTTCCTATAATCATTCCAAGATGGAGGAAGTTTGGCAATTATAGCCCCTACTTGTAATGGTTCACCAACATCAACTTTACATCTTTCAATTTGGATACTAGAATTTGTAATTCATGCACTTGATCCAAAACCGAAATGTTATCAACCATATTGAATTCAAAAATTTGTAGTGCAAGAAACTTATCTGCTCCTTGTTTTTTGGTGTTGTATTTGAATTCCAAAGCATTCCAGATTTCTCTAGGAGACTGAACCAAAGTGAACAAGTCATATAGACGATCTGAAAGAGTGTTGAGATTGTGTCCTCGGCATAGCAATTCATCCTCTTGACGTTTTGAACGTTCCTTCTTAACATCTTCGGTTTCATCAGAAGAAAGGATTGGAATTTGTGGCAAGTTCGGATCTAACACATATCCAACCTTCAAAGCAGTAAGGAAGAACATCATCTTATCCTTCCAACGAGTATAATTAGTGCCATCAAAATGATCAAGTTTTATGAAGTCTTGGTTCATGACTTTGAATGCAGAATCAATTCGGTTTTCCATTGATGAACAAAGGAGATAAACACTAAAAGATTGTTAGATTAAAACTGTACGGGGAATCTGGATTTGAGGCGTGAATGAACACTTTCCTTTTAGTGTTTATTTGCTCCTACTAAAGATTGCAAATGGGAATCTGCAAAAACACTTCAAGATACAATAAATCCAAGATTATTGTTTGCAAGCAATAATCTTCTGTTGAGAACATCCTTATCTTTATAGAGAATTTAAAACAGTTGGAATTTGAATGGTTGTATCCAAGAGATATATCTTTTGGGCGTAACTGAATTTTATTTCAAAAAAAAGATAAAAAAGGAACAGCAGAAATTAACTGCAAAAATTAAATTCGGCTTGATTGACTTTCATGCCCAAGATGCCCAAGTGCCCAAATGCCATCTTTGACTTTAAATATATATTATAGGCCCAACTCATCCACAAGAGAAAGAGTCCACTAATATATATAAATAAGTATCCAATTCTCTAGTTATTCCATGTGGGACTAATCCCATTCACATCCTTCACACAAACTACACTTACAAGCGCGTGCAGGCCATGGCAGGTGCACGTGCAGACTGAGTAGCAGACGCGCATAGCACGCGCCGAGAGGCGGACACGTAGCTGGGATTGCGCATGGGAGGCAGCGCACGTAACTGGCACATGCGGACGCGGCTTTTTTCGTCACAATTTTTTTTAAAAAAATTAGAATATAAATTTAGATAGACAATCCGTCACTAATTCGTCAGTGATGGATTAGTGACGGAAGGATAATCCATCACTAATTTAGTGACGAATTGCCCCATCCGTCACTAATCCACGACGGAAGCAAAATTCATCACTAATTTAGTGACGGATTGCTCTTCCATCACTAATTTATGGCGAATTAGTGACGGAAGTAAAATTAGTGATGGATTGCCCTTCCGTCACTAATTCGTTACTAAATTAGTGACAGATTGCCCTTCCATCACTAATCCGTCACTAAATTAGTGACAGATTGCTCCATCCGTCACTAATTTAGTGACGGATTGCTCTTCCGTCACTAATTTTATGACGGATTAGTGATGGAAGGGCAATCCGTCACTAAATTAGTGATGGATGACCTTGTCCATCACTAAATTAGTGACGGACTATCCTATCCGTCACTAAATTAGTGATGGATTGCTCTTCCGTCACTAATCCATTATAAAATTAGTGATGGAAGAGCAATCTGTCACTAAATTAGGGATGCGCGCACAACCAAGTGTAGTCACGCACAGGCTCATGCAAGCGCAGACACGGCGCTGGGCACGCATAGACATGACGCAAGAGGCGCCGGACATAGGTGAGGTTGTGCGGCCGAAGAGACAAGTCGATTGGTGCAAATGCGCGTGGGCCATAGCAGGCGCGTGCGCAGGCCATGGCAGGCGTACGTGCAGGCCGAGTAGTAGACGTGCATAGCATGCGCCGAGAGGCGGACACATGGCTGGGATGCGCATTGGAGGCGGCGCACGTAACTGGCACATGCGGACGCAGCTTTTTTTATCATAATTTTTTTTTAAAAAAATTAGAGTATAAATTTAGATAGGCAATCCGTCACTAATTCGTCACTAATTTAGTGACGGATTGCCTTTCGTCACTAATTTGTGATGGATTAGTGATGGAAGGATAATCCGTCACTAATTTAGTAACGGATTGCCCCATCCGTCACTAATTTGTGATGGATTAGTGACGGAAGAAAATTCGTCACTAAATTAGTGATGGATATGATAGTCCGTCACTAATTTAGTGACGGTTTAATGACGAATAAACTAATTTGTTACTAATTTTAATTTTTATCACTATTTTGTTACTAAATCATCATAATTTAGTAACAAAAATTTTTATTACTAATTTTTATCATTATTTTAATTTTAAATTTTTTTTTTTTTTTTTTTGTAGTGAAGTATTTTTATCTTGCCTCGTCCGGCCAAAAGCCCAACCTATTACCGGATTCCAAACGGCTGCATGATAAGCTCTGGCATATAGGTCATCTCAACACACCAGGTTACTTATACCATAATAATGCGTCTAATAGTCGCCAGTTGGATCCAAAGGTGGCCCAGGTGGCATATGGGCGAGATTTAACTAAGAATAAAAATAATCTTCGTCTTGAAACAAATCTGCCATCATAATTACGGCAGTCGGAAGGGATGATCGTGTCCCGTAAGGGGGTCCACAGAAACGAAGGGTCTAGATCGTGCCTCGCGGCCGATGGCGGGTGGCGTGCAGTGCAAAACATAATTTTGTGGCATCGATGTCCAATGGAACGCACCAACGGGAAGGGGAAATGCCCTCCTAATAATGGACAGCTTACTTGCCGGCGAAGCACATGAAGGCCTCTTAAAGAGAAAATTTTATAATATTTAGCTGATATGTTAATTATATGCCACTAAAGAGTAAAGAGAGAAAAGAAGAATACGAATAAAAATATTTTATGCAAATAATGTAACAGTGGTGCAATTTAGTGGAAAACAGCGGTCCAGCGCTGGTTTGATTATTATTATTATTATTATTATTATTATTATTATTATTATTATTATTATATTCGTGGACCCATCAGAGAGAGTGGATTAATACTGGAATTGTTTGGTGCCAATGAAAAGGCCATGTGTTGGGCAAATTCGATAGCGAGCAGAATCAATGCCATGCATCTAGGAATTTATGCATGATGGCAGCTGTTGCAATCTCTGTTGATGAATTGTTTGCCTAGGATGAACTTTTTCTACGTCTCTACTCCTCCATCTCATAGGTAATGAGATTATGGGAAGGAGGAAAAATTATTAGATGCATTTCTGGCTAGAGCGAATCCTACTTCGAGCGTTTCTATGGTTAATAAAGTGCTGAATAGATCAATATACTTTTTAATTTGAAAACGTTGAGATATAAAACTTTGAATAATTTGCTTCCTGATTCATTTTCCAATCAACGATGTAGGGACAAATAAAGATAATTTGGACTTCCCTTTGATTGTTGGATCAAATTTACGGCAATGCTTTCCTTGGATCAAATCTTCATATGCACTCACTGCCAAATTCGTACGTATGATGATGACAAAGTTATAATTTGACACTAGTTACTTTATATATTATTGCCGCCAAAATTCGTGACTCAGACGCGATCGATTTCCTGGGAATGGACCTGCACAGAAGTCAGACGTTGGGGGTGGCCCTCCGCGGAAGACCCTCCGATGCTCAAGTCAGTGGAGGGATCGGTGATCAACAGAAAATGCACTCATTCTCACTCTCACTCTCTCGCTCCCTCCAGCTGCTCATCGGTGCTCCCCCCTTCCGATCGGTCGCCCCTGGAGATACTTTCCGAAGAGATCCACCTCCCTATTTTCTGCTGATCGTCGATCTCTCCACTGACTTGAGCATCGGAGGATCTTCCGCGGAGAGCCACCCCCAACGTCTCTCGCGTACGAGGACTTCTGTGCATGTCCATCCGGCCAATCGATTCGTACGATATATATATATATTTGATATCGAGTTTTTTCTCATGCACTTATGTAAACCCGGCAAAAAAAATATTCATGTTCTAAATGATAGCTTGCTAAATTGAGTAATGAAAGTTGTCATAAAGTTATTTATGCATTATGCATCCATACGGTAATTGATCATATATATATATATATATATATAATCATGCATGATTAAAAAATATATTTTTATATATTGCATGCATTGTTATGCGTAAAATAAATCTATATGATATATTCTTTATATATATATATATATATGTCATGGTCATTAAGCCGCAGCGCGTTTTATGCATGCGCTTTTATGGACGCATTGTGCGTAAGCGACTTTGTGCATTAAAAACGGCAAACAAAGGCTTCCATTTGGGAAAAAAAATTGGATCAACTGAGCCAGGCCGTCCGTCACTTGTACGGGACTGGAGGAAGCACGAAGTCAGTCGTCACCTCGTGGAAGTCCGCCACCAAGACGTCTACCCTCGTATGGTCGTATGCAAGTGACGATGGATTCTCGACGTGACTTACACCCCATTCTCAATGAAGTGCTGGCTCGGTGGATCTACAAGTAATGTCAGTGTTGCCTACACTGCACGAGCCCTGCGGCCTTCTGGAGAACGCATGAACCCGCTCCAGACAAGGACTCGCGATATCGCGACGATCGATTTCAGAAATAATGTCTTGGGTTGTTGCTGTTAGAAAAAGTTTAATATATATATATATAACGCTCGCTACGTTCACCAACGTTGGGTGAACGCCAACGGCTTAAACAATTTAATTTTTGAATCATTTTTAAATTATTTTCAACAATTTAGGATTAACTCATTTAAAACCATTATGAGTCAAACCATTGAAGCATAAAATTAAGTCTATAAATTGACTCAAAAATTTAAATTGAGAAAGAAATTAATTAAATTTTTTTATTTATTTTATTTTTATTTTTACTATTGATTTTTTTTAGGCATATGAAGATTTCATTGAGTTGCATGTGCTCGTAGTAAGAGGATTGGATCGAGCCGAATCGTTGTACCGATCCTTAGCTGTTAGAAAATATTTTGTTCTTGACAAAAAAATCCAAAGCTAAATTTTTTCGCAGTTATATTTGCATGTTTTACTAAATGATGCTTTTGAATATTACATCGATGATGTTTAATTATCTGCATTTTATGTAATTATTATTCTTTAATAGTTTGAATAAGGCTTATTCTTTATGGCTATGATAGTCCATTTTATAAGCAAGCACATTACTGTTCAAAATGCATATTTATTTAATTCTCTTATTTGAGGTCTAGTCCAAAAATAATATTATTTCTTTGGAATTTGTTAAGTTTAAGAAGAATTTGGCAGATTAATTAACTAAAGAGTTATCTAGGAGTGGAGTCCTAGATTCATCGAGGGGGATAGGCTTAAGCCCATTATTTGGTCACCAGCAGTGGATACCCAATCTCTGTGATTGGAGATCCATGAGGTTCAATGTGGTAGAAACGAAGCTGATTGAGTGATTGTGTTAGAGAACGAATTTTTGAAAAAATTTTCATTATATCCCTATGATGAGTGCCCTTGTAAAGTAAAAAAGTAAATTTGTGTAAGGTTGAGTCATACTCTTAGTGGATCCGAGGTAGGTTATCTACAGGGTATTTGCCCTTGGAGGATTCACTTATGTGAGAATTGTCATATTGACTAAAGGTTTGGGCTAACCTTAAATAATTCTCATAAAAAATTAACGTACTAAGCGCAAGGCCTTTAATATGTTAAATTCAATTGATCCATTATATGTGTGTGATTAGTAGAAGTCTGAGTCAAGGACCTAGTTGGCTAACCTTAAAGAATTCTCATGAAAAATTAAGGTACTAAGCGCAAGGCCTTTAATATGCGCTGACCGCTTAAACTCAATTGATCCATACTATGTGTGTGATTAGTAGAGTCTGAGTCAAGGACCTAGTTCAAGGTTTAATCTACTATCAATTGATCCATACTATGTGTGTGATTAGTAAAAGTCTGAGTCAAGGACCTAGTTCAAGGGTTAATCTACTATTGTTCCTTCAGATGTATACAATCAATATTAAGTGAAGTTCAAGTCCACACACCTCACCAATTGCGCAGTATAAGATGCTCTAAAAAATTATATTATATTAATTTTTTTTAATTTAAAACTTTTGTGGGGGATTGTTGAAAAAAGTTTTAAAGAAAATAATATATAATGCTCGCGACGTTCGCGAGTTCGCTTGCTCACCAACGTTCATGAACGTCCAAAAATGGCTTAAACAATTCAATTTTTGAGCCGTTTTCAACGTGATTTGGGGCTAACTGCTATCAAGCCCATTATAAGCCGAGCCGTTGAGCTTTTATGAGCTAAGCGCTCAAGAATTCAAATTGAAGAAGGAATCAATTAAAGAATTCTTTATCTTTTATTATATTATTTTTATTTTACTATTAATCTTTTTATGGGCATCTGAAGGTTTCATTGGGTTGCACCTTCATCGATCGTGCTCGTAGAGGATCGAGTCGAGCTGGATCGTTGTACCTTGAGGACAGATCATCAATAACGGGCAAAAATCTAATCCTTAGGATAGTCTCTAACACTCTTCAATTTGATTCATATTTTTTTATTTTTTACTTTATTTTTTTGCCAAGATAAAAAATATTTTCCATCAGTTGTGGCCTTAAAAGGGGCTGGAAGCTCATGGTGGAGCCAAATTATTTTGACGAAAAGGAGCTGGAAGAATAGCCAGTTATACGCCGGTGGATAGAAGGGGTAGGTAGAAGTACAACGTAATGGGCGGGCGGGCGTGCGGGCGGGACGCTGATATGAGAAGGATGGGTTGGCGTGACCTCAAAGCTTGTGGAGGAGATTGCATGCCTTCTTAGAAGAAACAGTACGTAGTTTGCTAATGTCTAGTGCTGTTTGCCTTGCTGCCGGACACCGCCGCCCATTGGCCCCGCGCACCAGAAGTGGAGCGAGCTGCGCGTAGATCGACTTGGTTAATTTGGCGTGCTTAGTTCTCATGGATTTAGTTTTCTAATTAGAGATTTAGTGGATTATAATCTTACAGAGCTTCCAACAAGCTGAAGGTTGTCTTTGTTTCTCTCTTCTTAGGTGGCATTTGGTTCATAATGGTGCAGTAGTAGAACAGAATTTAACTATGAAGCGCAGCTTGGACGCGTCAGCAAGACATGAAGGCATGCGCGCACTCATAAAGGAATAATATTAATGCACAATTTTTCTATAAATAAGGGACCGACACACAATCTATTCACTCGCTTAATTCATAGAGGTTGACTACCACTATTCCACTAACATGATTACAATTCAAATTGGAGATGAACCACCACACATGAAACAAATGGTATTGAGAAATTAATATCTTCAGAATATTGAGATCTAGTGAGAACTTTATTAAACAGCTGCAATACGGCAGGAGGAAAGAGAGCTTCAGGATGATCTTTCGACGCTTAGAAGCTACCTGGCTCAGCATCACTCTTTTCTCAGGGAACAGGAGTCCTTGCGACGACCAAACTCACTCCAGGATACTTGGCTAAGGTGGGAGAGTAGTCTTTGGTGTGGCCGCAAAGCGTGTGGATTAATAAAGGTGGAAAATTATTAGAATTCACCTTTCCAGGTGCTGAACTTAGGTGATTCTAATTTGGTTTGGTGCTGCACCTGTTAGTCTCGAAACAAAGTTCTATGGAAAATTGTGGATTTTTTTCACACTTCGTGATCATGGAGCTCCTGTTTTCCATTTTCATTAATAACTCATTCGAAACAAATTATTGCTTCTTATCAGAGAAACAAAAGTTTAAAATAAAAAGACATTCCGAGTTTTTGCCCTAACATCGACTACAAGGCTTTGTGGAAAAGTCAACGTCTGAAACGAAGAAGAAGAAGAAGAAAACTACGATTCCAACTTCCAAGTATCATTCTACATGCTACTTTCCCCTCTCCGCAATCATCATGAGAATGAAACGTACTGAATGGACCGCCATCAGGAACACCGACATTACAATGAGAAATATACCAGTCTTATTCCATCTAGATGTTATGGCCTTTAAGAACCCCATTTTGCATGAGTAGCAATCGTAACAGAGCTCACTGAATTCATTGCTCCATATGCGACAATCCCTACAGGAAGAAGCCACTGTTGGATCTGCTACCGATCTGTTTTCTTCTCCATCCTTTCTCCTAACCGCTCGCCAAGAAGTAGCATTTACGTACACCATTCCGCACGAGTCCGGTGGTTTACAGCAACCAGCCTTATTGATCACAAAAGAATCATCATCACTAAAAGTTAAATGTTAATTAAAATTTTAGATCTCTACTCTATACAGAGACAACGTACAGATCCCCTGCAATCAAAATGGTGAAAATTTCCATCGTCTTAAGGAAACGGTCATGGACCCTTTCCCCATCCTTGTATCGAGATGCACAGAGACACACGTACGTAAAATGGTTGAGTTATATATGCCACTGTTTGGTGCGTGAAAGGTGTTGATCATCTAAATAGTCCATCATTTTATTGGTATCAGAGACTCTCGCTCCATCCAAACTATTAATGATTCCTAGTGTATAAGATCTTCTTATGCGAAAGCAAAAATCTACCATGCATGCATAACATGCTCCATTGTAGTCTTTATTCATGTTGTGCAATTAGTTAGGATTTTAAGAGCGATCATTTTCCGATACTTATATTTAATCTTACCTCAATATCAGAGAGCTTTATCATGCTGAATTCGTATGAGGTTAGCTGGATGGTGTTGTCGGTCAATTCGGCGCATATCCTGTCGTCGTAGAGGCATGACTTGACGTTGTTCCAGATATCGTCTCTCGCCACCCTCTCCCGTAGCCACATCGGTGACGCTGGCACTCCTCGGGCCTCCATCTTGTAGGTGCCAACCAGTGACAGCCCCATTGTGAGCATCACCACCAGCGCGATGCTAAGAACCGTGTGCCCCAGAACCAGGACGCGTCGCCCGTGGTACACCACGACATTGCTGATCACAAAGAGTAACAGCAGCCCGACACCGATGCCGGTCCGCATTGCCGGCATTCGCAGGAGATCCTCGCACTGATACTCTCGGGTGGCGAGGAGCCAAATCCCGAAGGCGAGGACCGGCAGGGAGAGGAAATAGGCGAAGATGGCAAGGGGGCCGAGGATTTTCTTCAACTTGTCCGCGGGGTAAGAACGGGGAGGGGCGAAGGGCGAGGGGAGGTCTTTGGGCGCAGGAGCCTCGGAGGCCATTGATGATCAGAGGAGTGAAGTGAAAGGCTTTTGCCTTTTGCTGGCAGTGAGTCCGGTGGGAGGGGTTGAGTGAAGTGAAGTGAAGTGGTGAGGGTGCGTTTGGCGGCCAATTTATTGATGGCATCTCTCGCTTGAGAAAGGGTCAATAGGAGAGCATTCGGATCGGATCGAATGGCGGCGCTGGCAACTGATGATACTCTGGGAGGGTCAATATTATCCGTGCACGTGTCATTTGCTGTGGATGGAAGGCGGGATCGCCTCCGAGTCTGTTTCCGGTCACGCCCGACTGCGCCCGTCCCACCGTTTACTCGGCAACCGTCGCCGCGGCTTTAGGAGGGAAACTAGCTAGCCGCTAGTTGATGGACGGCTCTGATCATGCCAAGCAACGTGGATGGTGGACAAAATTTATGATGGATCCCAGATACATCTGGGATGCAGTGCTCGCGGCCCCAATTCGATAAACATGTACTTAGCCAAAAGCTCAGTATCTCCGGTCCAAGAATACGTAAATTTGACCAAATTACCTATGACCGGTATGGCCAGCCATGCATGCGAAGAAATTTGAGAGAAATAATCGATCATTATGATGCATTTCTTTTTTCTTTTCTTTTTTTTTTTTTAAGTTAAACAATGAAAAATAGTATTTTTGAGGCCCATCGTAAACATAATTAGTTTGTGTTGTTGCTGGAATCCGTCCTTCGACTCGAATGCGATCGAGCTTCAGATTGGGCTCCCTCCTAGGCCGACCTGCAAAATAGTCCTCACGCAAGAGGCATTGGGGGTGGCTGTAACCCCCCGTAAATTATTATGGGGGAATGTAACTCTTAGTATTTATTTTTAGGGACACCTGGCATCTTAACTCCCTGCTGACGTTTAAATCTCTATGGGACGTCTAGTTTCTTGGGTCTTCGCGCGTCGGATGGGTTTTCATCTTCTATTGATCCGAGGCGTCGCGTGGGAGAATAAAAGGAGTCGAAGGATGACTCCCTCATTCACCCTGACGCACACCTCTTCCAGGTAATCCCTTGCCCATCCTCTTAATGCCCGAGAGAGAGAGAGAGAGAGAGAGAGAGAGAGAGAGAGAGAGAGAGAGCCGGGAAGAGAAAGAGAAAGAGCCTGGGAAGGGAGAGAGAGAGAGCGGGCAATCGGGGAGATGAAGGGAAAGAGCTTGCCCGTCATCACCTTCGAGCACAAGAGGGATGTCTATGGATTTGCGGTGCGGCCTCAACACTTGCAGCAATACCGAGAGAGGAAGAAGAAGAGAGATCAGATCGATGGATCCGCTTCCTGGAGAGGCAGGCGACGTCTGCCCCAGTTTCCTCCCATGACTCTTCTCCAGAGGAAGGTGGAAATGCATCATCTTTGCGGGAAGCTAGAGTCACGGGACACGAATCCGATCACAGTGTGCGTGACAAATCTCATGGTCTGGAGGAAATTGGAGCGGAGAAGAGGACAATAGAAAAGGAGACGGGAACACATAAGATCCAAACTTGGGCTCAGATTAGGCCTTCCCTCCGTCCTATTGAGCAGATGATGAGCTTTCGTGGCAAGAAGAGGAGAAATTTAATGGGCAATGAGCAAGATGCTGAGAAAAGCGGTACCAATCGGGCACCCACTCAAGAGGGGAAGCCCACGAAGGATTCTGAGGATGAGTTTTATGAAGTGGAGAGGCCAGAAGCTGTCCCCTGTTTCGGGCGAAACAGGGGAGCGGGGGGATGGCTTTGGCTGAACTGGGCCGGCCGGTTCAGGGCCTTTTGGGCCGAGCAGGTATGAGTTTTGGGGCTAGTTTTGGGCCCGTGGATTGGTCAGGTAGAGTCTTAAGAATCATTTCATTATCCAGATTTTAATCAATTAATTGTGTAGGTACCCCGACATCTGATTAGTTGATATATCTGTTGGATTGCGTGCGGAGGTAAGTAAGCCAGTTATCAGTTTATTAAATAATTTATTTCAGGATATGCGTAGTTAAATTGTGAATTGTGATATGAAGAATTGTTATTGGCTAAATTGTAAGTAGATGAATACATGGCTGTTTATGTGCTATGATTTCGTGTGGGGATGCTATGCATGAGAAATGCAGTTTGATGTGATATATTACATGCAATTGTTCAGTAAGTATAATCCACTGTTTTGCTACATGATTGATGTATTGATGTATTGATGTATGATGTGAGGTACTGTTATGTTTCGCTGCGGCTCACCTTTGCTCTGTCATACCACACCACATCTAGAGGATGTGTTTTGATGATTATTGCCACGCACCTACACATCTAGAGGATGTGCTCAGAGGAGGCATTGCTGGCCGTGGGACACATATCTATGTGCCGCCGCGGTTCACCTTTGTTAGGATTGCTTTGAGGTGGCACCACACATATAGAGTATGTGTTCTGGTGGACCATGATATTGAGATATTGCTGGGCCGTGGGTCACATTTACAGTTACCATTGAGAGTATAAACAGTGGGTTTACTTATATAGTATAATTGAGCGGTTATGGATGCAAATGATTGGTATTATATTCATAAGTGCCGCCGCGGTTCTCCTTTGCTATGGCCATACACATCTAGAGGATGTGCTCAGATGAGGCATTGCAGGGCCGTGGGACACGCATGATATAATACTTACATTGCATAATGGAGTGATTGTGAATGCAAAAGAATGAATTATATTGATATGTGCCGCCGCGGTTCTCCTTTGTTAGGGCATGTAGAGGCCACACATCTAGAGGATGTGCTCAGACGAGGCATTGCAGGGCCGTGGGACACATATAATATAATATGACAATGAATTGTTTATATGCACTGATAATTTCTATGATATAATACAACAATGATGAGTGCAAATGATTTGAATTATATTTATATGTGCCGCCACGGCTCTCCTTTGTTATGGGGCATTGCAGGGCCGTGGGACACATATGATATAATATAACAATGATGGGTTTACTTACATGGCATGTTTGAGTAATTGAACAATGTTTAAGCATGCAAATCATCTATGTGTTTATTGATTATCATGCTATGATTTGACTGCATAACATGGTTTACTTACTGAGTGTAATCTCATAAAAATATTATAATGTTTTTGCTACAGGACCATGAGATTTGAGAATAACATGTTGGAGTGATGGACCTCAACTCAAATAAAATATAGATTTTTGTTTTATTGCTATACCAGTGTATTTAGGTGTAGGGCTTGATGCCCAGACTATATTATTGTGGTGTGTAAGGAACCATAGGTTCGTTGGAGCTTCTATTTAAAATAAAGTGGATTCATATGTTGATGTAACCCCAGTAATGCTTATGTGTAGGGCTTGTAGCCCAAATCTTTAGTTATGGATTGTATTAAAGTCATGGACTTGAATGATATATAGGTTGTTGCTTTTCTTGAATTCAGTGTCATGTTTCGGGACGCCTTGCGTGCCCGGCACGCGGCGGGTTGTCACCCTAGCTCAAAAATATTTGGGTCTGGGGCGTGACAGCTTTTATGGTATCAGAGCACTAGGTTATGACCTTAGGGATACAACATATTGACATGATAACAGTTATGACCTAGGGACACTGACATATTGACATGATAACGGTTATGACCTTAGGGACACGGACATATTGACATGATAACACGTAGAGAACATATTTTGACGACATTATACCTAGGGAAACTTGACACTTTAGGAAAAATACTAGGATACATGGAGACAATTATGACTTTCAAGGAATTTCATGAATTATGCTTTGGAAGCTTGAAATTTAAAGTTTATCAAGATATTAATTGAATTACAAATTTGATAGGGATTAAGAATGAACCATCGCAAGCCAATGATATTGTGAGACTCCCAAGCTGGTGACCTTGACCAATGGGGAGGCCAAGGGACTTCTAGAAGTTTTAGCTCCTTTAAACTTGTTGGAAATGATTCGTAGCAGTTTCAGACCTTTAAATAATATGAGAGATGAAATTTTAATTGGATATGCATGATCAAATATTTGATAGTAGAAAGTGAAAGATTTTGGCAATAATGAGAATAAGATAAACTCCACTGATAAAGAATTCATGGGAATTTTCATCTGTCAATAGATTTCTAAATCAAGATATCTGTTCATTAAGTTATTGTGCCTTTCTTCATGATTCCTATGTCGATATCTTTCTCCATGATGGATAAATTATCCATCATCCATATGTGGCATAATTATTGTTAAGAAAATAAGAGGGAGATGATTTTATTTTAGATTATTATCAGTTATGGATTATGGTTAAGGGTACATCTATTATCACTTTCAAGTCATAGAGAGATTACTATAATTTTCAATTATGTCTTTCGAATGATAAGTGCATTTTCAATCTTGATTGACCTTATAAGTCTTGTATCCATCTGAGCTAGATTGGTGAAGTCACTTTGAGATATTTGAAGGGTTTAAATTAGTTGGTCATATTATGCCATGAGACATTGCATAATCTATAGATGATTTTGATAATCATTGGTAATGAAATAATCGATTCAAGAATTTGAATCATTTAAATTGCATTATTTATTGAGGATATACTGATCTATTCATGAGAAATTGATTGGTTATGGTGGTATTATTGATAAATATGAAGAGGATAAAATAATTATACTGATGATTAATGATGGCACTATTATTCAAAGAAATTAAATTAGTTGATTATGATAATTATGAAAGATATCCTAAATGATTGGCTTAATGTTCATTGATGTTAGCTTGAAGCATTCAAGAGTGAAACCAAGTATGTTATGATGATTAAATAAGTGTCGTAAGGATTAATGACACATTCAACTATTCAAGAGTTGAGAGAGCATTGGAAGAAACTATCTTATATCTAATTCACAAGAATTTAGAACTGTCTTATCGAGGAATTAAGAGTACCTGATGTGTTACTAACCTTAAGAATGGATGACATAATACATGTGATGGACTCTATGATATTTATGATGATTGTATTGTGAGAAGTTAAGGTAAAAAAAAAAAGGGTACATGAAAGAAATACTTCTTAAGGAATTCAATTTTATTTGGTAGAAAGATTAAATTAATTTGAAAGTTGGATATGTCATTTGGGTGCTTGGAAATGAAATAAAAGTTTGCTAGTGAGTATCTTTAATGGTATAAAATTTGTGGACATTTAATTTTGAGGATGAAATTTTAGTGAGATAAAGATGTTAATATTTGTTTTTGGTTTAATGGTAAACTGCGTAAATTGAGTCTGAACCCATTTGTCTCACTCTTCTATTTTGATGATGTTTTCATAAGGCTTAGTGGATTAAGCTGAGTTTCTGTCCAGCTTCCACCCTCAAATAGATGGACAATCTGCATGAACCAATTAGATTTTCATGATATACTGCAAGCCTGTGTGATGGAGTTAGAAAATACTTGGTATAGTTTCTTACCCTTAATGAAATTGCTTGTTTTAATGATAACCAAGCCAACATTCAAATGGATTCATTTAAGTTGTCTATGATATAAGGTATAGATCCCCTTTTTATTAAAATAAAATGAGAGAGAAAATTTTGATTACTGAGCTGGTTTAACAACTATGAAAAGTATCATTAATTAAAGCAGCTTCATGTAGCTCAGAGTTAAGAGAAAAGTTATGTTGATGTTAAAAAGAAATATTTGAAATTTCAGGTTGAAGATCATTTGAAAATTTTACTAACTAATGACATGATGAGATTTGTGTTTAGAGGTGAATTGAGTCCCCAATTTATTGGGCTATTTGAGATGTTGATCAAGGAAAAGGAGGTGGCTTATAGCTTAGCACTGTCTTCATTAATCTTTGGGGTATTCAATGAGTTTTCATATCTTTATGATTGAGGAAGGATTTACCATATGAGGAACATCCTGTGCGTATCGTGAACCGCAAGGATCAGATTCTAAGGCGGCATACCATCCCGTATGCCAAAGTTCAGTGGAGTAATTATTCTGAGAGGAAGATTATCT
>UESW01004079.1:778317-1083560 GCA_900491605.1 Calamus simplicifolius
CCATCGCAAGCCAATGATATTGTGAGACTCCCAGCTGGTGACCTTGACCAATGGGGAGGCCAAGGGACTTCTAGAAGTTTTAGCTCCTTTAAACTTGTTGGAAATGATTCGTAGCAGTTCAGACCTTTAAATAATATGAGAGATGAAATTTTAATTGGATATGCATGATCAAATATTGATAGTAGAAAGTGAAAGATTTTGGCAATAATGAGAATAAGATAAAACTCCACTGATAAAGAATTCATGGGAATTTTCATCTGTCAATAGATTCTAAATCAAGATATTGTTCATTAGTTATTGTGCCTTTCTTCATGATTCCTATGTCGATATCTTTCTCCATGATGGATAAATTATCCATCATCCATATGTGGCATAATTATTGTTAAGAAAAATAAGAGGGAGATGATTTATTTTAGATTATTATCAGTTATGGATTATGGTTAAGGGTACATCTATTATCACTTTCAAGTCATAGAGAGATTACTATAATTTTCAATTATGTCTTTCGAATGATAAGTGCATTTTCAATCTGATTGACCTTATAAGTCTTGTATCCATCGAGCTAGATTGGTGAAGTCACTTTGAGATATTTGAGGGTTTAAATTAGTTGGTCATATTATGCCATGAGACATTGCAATCTATAGATGATTTTGATAATCATTGGTAATGAAATAATCGATTCAAGAATTTGAATCATTTAATTGCATTATTTATTGAGGATATACTGATCTATTCATGAGAAATTGATTGGTTATGGTGGTATTATTGATAAATATGAAGAGGATAAAATAATTATACTGATGATTATGATGGCACTATTATTCAAAGAAATTAATTAGTTGATTATGATAATTATGAAGATATCCTAAATGATTGGCTTAATGTTCATTGATGTTAGCTTGAAGCATTCAAGAGTGAAACCAAGTATGTTATGATGATTAAATAAGTGTCGTAAGGATTAATGACACATTCAACTATTCAAGAGTTGAGAGAGCATTGGAAGAAACCATCTTATATCTAATTCACAAGAATTTAGAACTGTCTTATCAAGGAATTAAGAGTACCTGATGTGTTACTAACCTTAAGAATGGATGACATAATACATGTGATGGACTCTATGATATTTATGATGATTGTATTGTGAGAAGTTAAGGTAAAAAAAAAAAAAAGGGTACATGAAAGAAATACTTCTTAAGGAATTCAATTTTATTTGGTAGAAAGATTAAATTAATTTTAAAAGTTGGATATGTCATTTGGGTGCTTGGAAATGAAATAAAAGTTTGCTAGTGAGTATCTTTAATGGTATAAAATTTGTGGACATTTAATTTTGAGGATGAAATTTTAGTGAGATAAAGATGTTAATATTTGTTTTTGGTTTAATGGTAACTGCGTAAATTGAGTCTGAACCCATTTGTCTCACTCTTCTATTTTGATGATGTTTTCATAAGGCTTAGTGGATTAAGCTGAGTTTCTGTCCAGCTTCCACCCTCAAATAGATGGACAATCTGCATGAACCAATTAGATTTTCATGATATACTGCAAGCCTGTGTGATGGAGTTAGAAAATACTTGGTATAGTTTCTTACCCTTAATGAAATTGCTTGTTTTAATGATAACCAAGCCAACATTCAAATGGATTCATTTAAGTTGTCTATGATATAAGGTATAGATCCCCTTTTTATTAAAATAAAATGAGAGAGAAATTTTGATTACTGAGCTGGTTTAACCAACTATGAAAAGTATCATTAATTAAAGCAGCTTCATGTAGCTCAGAGTTAAGAGAAAAGTTATGTTGATGTTAAAAGAAATATTTGAAATTTCAGGTTGAAGATCATTTGAAAATTTTACTAACTAATGACATGATGAGATTTGTGTTTAGAGGTGAATTGAGTCCCCAATTTATTGGGCTATTTGAGATGTTGATCAAGGAAAGGAGGTGGCTTATAGCTTAGCACTGTCTTCATTAATCTTTGGGGTATTCAATGAGTTTTCATATCTTTATGATTGAGGAAGGATTTACCATATGAGGAACATCCTGTGCGTATCGTGAACCGCAAGGATCAGATTCTAAGGCGGCATACCATCCCGTATGCCAAAGTTCAGTGGAGTAATTATTCTGAGAGGAAGATTATCTGGGAGCCTAAGGAGAAAATAAAAAAAAACATCCTCAATTATTTGTATCTTTTACAGATCACGATGTATCGATGACGGTGACTTTTGAACGAAATTTAGCTGATTATGAGATAGAAAATTTGGATTTGTATTCTATTGGATGTATATCAAATTTCGAGGACGAAATTTTTATAAGGGGGGGAGAATGTAACCCCCCGTAAATTATTATGGGGGAATGTAACTCTTAGTATTTTTTTAGGGACACCTGGCATCTTAACCCTGCTGACGTTTAAATCTCCATGCGACGTCTGGTTTCTTGGGTCTTCGCGCGTCGGATGGGTTCCCATCTTCTATTGATCCGAGGCGTCGCGTGGGAGAATAAAAGGAGTCGAAGGATGACTCCCTCATTCACCCTGACGCACACCTCTTCCAGGTAATCCCTTGCCCATCCTCTTAATGCCCCGAGAGAGAGAGAGAGAGAGAGATAGCCGAGAGAGAGAGAGAGAGAGAGAGAGAGAGAGAGAGCCCGAGAGAGAGAGAGAGATAGCCGGGAAGAGAAAGAGAAGAGCCTGGGAAGGGGAGAGAGAGAGAGCGGGCAATCGGGGAGATGAAGGGAAAGAGCTTGCCCGTCATCACCTTCGAGCAAGGGATGTCTATGGATTTGCGGTGCGGCCTCAACACTTGCAGCATACCGAGAGAGGAAGAAGAAAGAGATCAATCGATGGATCCGCTTCCTGGAGAGGCAGGCGACGTCTGCCCCAGTTTCCTCCCATGACTCTTCTCCAGAGGAAGGTGGAAATGCATCATCTTTGCGGGAAGCTAGAGTCAGGGACACGAATCCGATCACAGTGTGTGACAAATCTCATGGGGAGGAAATTGGAGCGGAGAAGAGGACAATAGAAAAGGAGACGGGAACACATAAGATCCAAACTTGGGCTCAGATTAGGCCTTCCCTCCGTCCTATTGAGCAGATGATGAGCTTTCGTGGCAAGAAGAGGAGAAATTTAATGGGCAATGAGCAAGATGCTGAGAAAAGCGGTACCAATCGGGCACCCACTCAAGGGGAAGCCCACGAAGGATTCTGAGGATGAGTTTTATGAAGTGGAGAGGCCAGAAGCTGTCCCCTGTTTCGGGCGAAACAGGGAGCGGGGGGATGGCTTTGGCTGAACTGGGCCGGCTGGGCGGCCGGTTCAGGGCCTTTTGGGCCGAGCAGGTATGAGTTTTGGGGCTAGTTTTGGGCCCGTGGATTGGTCAGGGTAGAGTCTTAAGAATCATTTCATTATCCAGATTTTAATCAATTAATTGTGTAGGTACCCCGACATCTGATTAGTTGATATATCTGTTGGATTGCGTGCGGAGGTAAGTAAGCCAGTTATCAGTTTATTAAATAATTTATTTCAGGATATGCGTAGTTAAATTGTGAATTGTGATATGAAGAATTGTTATTGGCTAAATTGTAAGTAGATGAATACATGGCTGTTTATGTGCTATGATTTCGTGTGGGGATGCTATGCATGAGAAATGCAGTTTGATGTGATATATTACATGCAATTGTTCAGTAAGTATAATCCACTGTTTTGCTACATGATTGATGTATTGATGTATTGATGTATGATGTGAGGTACTGTTATGTTTCGCTGCGGCTCACCTTTGCTCTGTCATACCACACCACATCTAGAGGATGTGTTTTGATGATTATTGCCACGCACCTACACATCTAGAGGATGTGCTCAGAGGGCATTGCTGGCCGTGGGACACATATCTATATGTGCCGCCGCGGTTCACCTTTGTTAGGATTGCTTTGAGGTGGCACCACACATATAGAGTATGTGTTCTGGTGGACCATGATATTGAGATATTGCTGGGCCGTGGGTCACATTTACAGTTACCATTGAGAGTATAAACAGTGGGTTTACTTATATAGTATAATTGAGCGGTTATGGATGCAAATGATTGGTATTATATTCATAAGTGCCGCCGCGGTTCTCCTTTGCTATGGCCATACACATCTAGAGGATGTGCTCAGATGAGGCATTGCAGGGCCGTGGGACACGCATGATATAATACTTACATTGCATAATGGAGTGATTGTGAATGCAAAAGAATGAATTATATTGATATGTGCCGCCGCGGTTCTCCTTTGTTAGGGCATGTAGAGGCCACACATCTAGAGGATGTGCTCAGGAGGCATTGCAGGGCCGTGGGACACATATAATATAATATGACAATGAATTGTTATATGCACTGATAATTTGCTATGATATAATACAACAATGATGAGTGCAAATGATTTGAATTATATTTATATGTGCCGCCACGGCTCTCCTTTGTTATGGGGCATTGCAGGGCCGTGGGACACATATGATATAATATAACAATGATGGGTTTACTTACATGGCATGTTTGAGTAATTGAACAATGTTTAAGCATGCAAATCATCTATGTGTTTATTGATTGCTCATGCTATGATTTGACTGCATAACATGGTTTACTTACTGAGTGTAATCTCATAAAATATTATAATGTTTTTGCTACAGGACCATGAGATTTGAGAATAACATGTTGGAGTGATGGACCTCAACTCAAATAAAATATAGATTTTTGTTTTATTGCTATACCAGTGTATTTATGTAGGGCTTGATGCCCAGACTATATTATTGTGGTGTGTAAGGAACCATAGGTTCGTTGGAGCTTCTATTTAAAATAAAGTGGATTCATATGTTGATGTAACCCCAGTAATGCTTATGTGTAGGGCTTGTAGCCCAAATCTTTAGTTATGGATTGTATTAAAGTCATGGACTTGAATGATATATAGGTTGTTGCTTTTCTTGAATTCAGTGTCATGTTTCGGGACGCCTTGCGTGCCCGGCACGCGGCGGGTTGTCACCCTAGCTCAAAAATTTTGGGTCTGGGGCGTGACAGCTTTTATGGTATCAGAGCACTAGGTTATGACCTTAGGGACACAGACATATTGACATGATAACAGTTATGACCTAGGGACACGACATATTGACATGATAACAGTTATGACCTTAGGGACACGGACATATTGACATGATAACACGTAGAGAACATATTTTGATGACATTATACCTAGGGAAACTTGACACTCTAGGAAAAATACTAGGATGATATGGAGACAATTATGACTTTCAAGGAATTTCATGAATTATGCTTTGGAAGCTTGAAATTTAAAGTTTATCAAGATATTAATTGAATTACAATTTGATAGGGATTAAGAATGAACCATCGCAAGCCAATGATATTGTGAGACTCCCAAGCTGGTGACCTTGACCAATGGGGAGGCCAAGGGGCTTCTAGAAGTTTTAGCTCCATTAAACTTGTTGGAAATGATTCGTAGCAGTTTCAGACCTTTAAATAATATGAGAGATGAAATTTTAATTGGATATGCATGATCAAATATTTGATAGTAGAAAGTGAAAGATTTGGCAATAATGAGAATAAGATAAACTCCACTGATAAAGAATTCATGGGAATTTTCATCTGTCATATAGATTTCTAAATCAAGATATCTGTTCATTAAGTTATTGTGCCTTTCTTCATGATTCCTATGTCGATATCTTTCTCCATGATGGATAAATTATCATCATCCATGTGGCATATTATTGTTAAGAAAATAAGAGGGAGATGATTTTATTTTAGATTATTATCAGTTATGGATTATGGTTAAGGGTACATCTATTATCACTTTCAAGTCATAGAGAGATTACTATAATTTTCAATTATGTCTTTCGAATGATAAGTGCATTTTCAATCTTGATTGACCTTATAAGTCTTGTATCCATCTGAGCTAGATTGGTGAAGTCACTTTGAGATATTTGAAGGGTTTAAATTAGTTGGTCATATTATGCCATGAGACATTGCATAATCTATAGATGATTTTGATAATCATTGGTAATGAAATAATCGATTCAAAATTTGAATCATTTAAATTGCATTATTTATTGAGGATATACTGATCTATTCATGAGAAATTGATTGGTTATGGTGGTATTATTGATAATATGAAGAGGATAAATAATATACTGATGATTAATGATGGCACTATTATTCAAAGAAATTAAATTAGTTGATTATGATAATTATGAAAGATATCCTAAATGATTGGCTTAATGTTCATTGATGTTAGCTTGAAGCATTCAAGAGTGAAACCAAGTATGTTATGATGATTAAATAAGTGTCGTAAGGATTAATGACACATTCAACTATTCAAGAGTTGAGAGAGCATTGGAAGAAACTATCTTATATCTAATTCACAAGAATTTAGAACTGTCTTATCGAGGAATTAAGAGTACCTGATGTGTTACTAACCTTAAGAATGGATGACATAATACATGTGATGGACTCTATGATATTTATGATGATTGTATTGTGAGAAGTTAAGGTAAAAAAAAAAAAGGGTACATGAAAGAATACTTCTTAAGGAATTCAATTTTATTTGGTAGAAAGATTAAATTAATTTTGAAAGTTGGATATGTCATTTGGGTGCTTGGAAATGAAATAAAAGTTTGCTAGTGAGTATCTTTAATGGTATAAAATTTGTGGACATTTAATTTTGAGGATGAAATTTTAGTGAGATAAAGATGTTAATATTTGTTTTTGGTTTAATGGTAAACTGCGTAAATTGAGTCTGAACCCATTTGTCTCACTCTTCTATTTTGATGATGTTTTCATAAGGCTTAGTGGATTAAGCTGAGTTTCTGTCCAGCTTCCACCCTCAAATAGATGGACAATCTGCATGAACCAATTAGATTTTCATGATATACTGCAAGCCTGTGTGATGGAGTTAGAAAATACTTGGTATAGTTTCTTACCCTTAATGAAATTGCTTGTTTTAATGATAACCAAGCCAACATTCAAATGGATTCATTTAAGTTGTCTATGATATAAGGTATAGATCCCCTTTTTATTAAAATAAAATGAGAGAGAAAATTTTGATTACTGAGCTGGTTTAACAACTATGAAAAGTATCATTAATTAAAGCAGCTTCATGTAGCTCAGAGTTAAGAGAAAAGTTATGTTGATGTTAAAAAGAAATATTTGAAATTTCAGGTTGAAGATCATTTGAAAATTTTACTAACTAATGACATGATGAGATTTGTGTTTAGAGGTGAATTGAGTCCCCAATTTATTGGGCTATTTGAGATGTTGATCAAGGAAAAGGAGGTGGCTTATAGCTTAGCACTGTCTTCATTAATCTTTGGGGTATTCAATGAGTTTTCATATCTTTATGATTGAGGAAGGATTTACCATATGAGGAACATCCTGTGCGTATCGTGAACCGCAAGGATCAGATTCTAAGGCGGCATACCATCCCGTATGCCAAAGTTCAGTGGAGTAATTATTCTGAGAGGAAGATTATCTAGGAGTCTAAGGAGAAAATGAAAAAGAAACATCCTCAATTATTTGTATCTTATTACAGATCAACGATGTATCGATGACGGTGACTTTTGAATGAAATTTAGCTGATTATGAGATAGAAAATTTGGATTTGTATTCTATTGGATGTATATCAAATTTCGAGGACGAAATTTTTATAAGGGGGGGAGAATGTAACCCCCCGTAAATTATTATGGGGGAATGTAACTCTTAGTATTTATTTTTAGGGACACCTGGCATCTTAACTCCCTGCTGACGTTTAAATCTCCATGCGACGTCTGGTTTCTTGGGTCTTCGCGCGTCGGATGGGTTCCCATCTTCTATTGATCCGAGGCGTCGCGTGGGAGAATAAAAGGAGTCGAAGGATGACTCCCTCATTCACCCTGACGCACACCTCTTCCAGGTAATCCCTTGCCCATCCTCTTAATGCCCGAGAGAGAGAGAGAGAGAGAGAGAGAGAGAGAGAGAGAGAGAGAGAGATAGCCGGGAAGAGAAAGAGAAAGAGCCTGGGAAGGGAGAGAGAGAGAGAGCGGGCAATCGGGGAGATGAAGGGAAAGAGCTTGCCCGTCATCACCTTCGAGCCAAGAGGGATGTCTATGGATTTGCGGTGCGGCCTCAACACTTGCAGCAATACCGAGAGAGGAAGAAGAAGAGAGATCAGATCGATGGATCCGCTTCCTGGAGAGGCAAGCGACGTCTGCCCCAGTTTCCTCCCATGACTCTTCTCCAGAGGAAGGTGGAAATGCATCATCTTTGCGGGAAGCTAGAGTCACGGGACACGAATCCGATCACAGTGTGCGTGACAAATCTCATGGTCTGGAGGAAATTGGAGCGGAGAAGAGGACAATAGAAAAGGAGACGGGAACACATAAGATCCAAACTTGGGCTCAGATTAGGCCTTCCCTCCGTCCTATTGAGCAGATGATGAGCTTTCGTGGCAAGAAGAGGAGAAATTTAATGGGCAATGAGCAAGATGCTGAGAAAAGCGGTACCAATCGGGCACCCACTCAAGAGGGGAAGCCCACGAAGGATTCTGAGGATGAGTTTTATGAAGTGGAGAGGCCAGAAGCTGTCCCCTGTTCGGGCGAAACAGGGGAGCGGGGGGATGGCTTTGGCTGAACTGGGCCGGCTGGGCGGCCGGTTCAGGGCCTTTTGGGCCGAGCAGGTATGAGTTTTGGGGCTAGTTTTGGGCCCGTGGATTGGTCAGGGTAGAGTCTTAAGAATCATTTCATTATCCAGATTTTAATCAATTAATTGTGTAGGTACCCCGACATCTGATTAGTTGATATATCTGTTGGATTGCGTGCGGAGGTAAGTAAGCCAGTTATCAGTTTATTAAATAATTTATTTCAGGATATGCGTAGTTAAATTGTGAATTGTGATATGAAGAATTGTTATTGGCTAAATTGTAAGTAGATGAATACATGGCTGTTTATGTGCTATGATTTCGTGTGGGGATGCTATGCATGAGAAATGCAGTTTGATGTGATATATTACATGCAATTGTTCAGTAAGTATAATCCACTGTTTTGCTACATGATTGATGTATTGATGTATTGATGTATGATGTGAGGTACTGTTATGTTTCGCTGCGGCTCACCTTTGCTCTGTCATACCCACACATCTAGAGGATGTGTTTTGATGATTATTGCCACGCACCTACACATCTAGAGGATGTGCTCAGAGGAGGCATTGCTGGCCGTGGGACATATATCTATATGTGCCGCCGCGGTTCACCTTTGTTAGGATTGCTTTGAGGTGGCACCACACATATAGAGTATGTGTTCTGGTGGACCATGATATTGAGATATTGCTGGGCCGTGGGTCACATTTACAGTTACCATTGAGAGTATAAACAGTGGGTTTACTTATATAGTATAATTGAGCGGTTATGGATGCAAATGATTGGTATTATATTCATAAGTGCCGCCGCGGTTCTCCTTTGCTATGGCCATACACATCTAGAGGATGTGCTCAGATGAGGCATTGCAGGGCCGTGGGACACGCATGATATAATACTTACATTGCATAATGGAGTGATTGTGAATGCAAAAGAATGAATTATATTGATATGTGCCGCCGCGGTTCTCCTTTGTTAGGGCATGTAGAGGCCACACATCTAGAGGATGTGCTCAGACGAGGCATTGCAGGGCCGTGGGACACATATAATATAATATGACAATGAATTGTTTATATGCACTGATAATTTGCTATGATATAATACAACAATGATGAGTGCAAATGATTTGAATTATATTTATATGTGCCGCCACGGCTCTCCTTTGTTATGGGGCATTGCAGGGCCGTGGGACACATATGATATAATATAACAATGATGGGTTTACTTACATGGCATGTTTGAGTAATTGAACAATGTTTAAGCATGCAAATCATCTATGTGTTTATTGATTATCATGCTATGATTTGACTGCATAACATGGTTTACTTACTGAGTGTAATCTCATAAAAATATTATAATGTTTTTGCTACAGGACCATGAGATTTGAGAATAACATGTTGGAGTGATGGACCTCAACTCAAATAAAATATAGATTTTTGTTTTATTGCTATACCAGTGTATTTAGGTGTAGGGCTTGATGCCCAGACTATATTATTGTGGTGTGTAAGGAACCATAGGTTCGTTGGAGCTTCTATTTAAAATAAAGTGGATTCATATGTTGATGTAACCCCAGTAATGCTTATGTGTAGGGCTTGTAGCCCAAATCTTTAGTTATGGATTGTATTAAAGTCATGGACTTGAATGATATATAGTTGTTGCTTTTCTTGAATTCAGTGTCATGTTTCGGGACGCCTTGCGTGCCCGGCACGCGGCGGGTTGTCACCCTAGCTCAAAAATATTTGGGTCTGGGGCGTGACAGCTTTTATGGTATCAGAGCACTAGGTTATGACCTTAGGGACACAGACATATTGACATGATAACAGTTATGACCTAGGGACACTGACATATTGACATGATAACGGTTATGACCTTAGGGACACGGACATATTGACATGATAACACGTAGAGAACATATTTTGACGACATTATACCTAGGGAAACTTGACACTTTAGGAAAAATAGGATGATATGGAGACAATTATGACTTTCAAGGAATTTCATGAATTATGCTTTGGAAGCTTGAAATTTAAAGTTTATCAAGATATTAATTGAATTACAATTTGATAGGGATTAAGAATGAACCATCGCAAGCCAATGATATTGTGAGACTCCCAAGCTGGTGACCTTGACCAATGGGGAGGCCAAGGGACTTCTAGAAGTTTTAGCTCCTTTAAACTTGTTGGAAATGATTCGTAGCAGTTTCAGACCTTTAAATAATATGAGAGATGAAATTTTAATTGGATATGCATGATCAAATATTTGATAGTAGAAAGTGAAAGATTTTGGCAATAATGAGAATAAGATAAACTCCACTGATAAAGAATTCATGGGAATTTTCATCTGTCAATAGATTTCTAAATCAAGATATCTGTTCATTAAGTTATTGTGCCTTTCTTCATGATTCCTATGTCGATATCTTTCTCCAGGATGGATAAATTATCCATCATCCATATGTGGCATAATTATTGTTAAGAAAATAAGAGGGAGATGATTTTATTTTAGATTATTATCAGTTATGGATTATGGTTAAGGGTACATCTATTATCACTTTCAAGTCATAGAGAGATTACTATAATTTTTAATATGTCTTTCGAATGATAAGTGCATTTTCAATCTTGATTGACCTTATAAGTCTTGTATCCATCTGAGCTAGATTGGTGAAGTCACTTTGAGATATTTGAAGGGTTTAAATTAGTTGGTCATATTATGCCATGAGACATTGCATAATCTATAGATGATTTTGATAATCATTGGTAATGAAATAATCGATTCAAGAATTTGAATCATTTAAATTGCATTATTTATTGAGGATATACTGATCTATTCATGAGAAATTGATTGGTTATGGTGGTATTATTGATAAATATGAAGAGGATAAAATAATTATACTGATGATTAATGATGGCACTATTATTCAAAGAAATTAAATTAGTTGATTATGATAATTATGAAAGATATCCTAAATGATTGGCTTAATGTTCATTGATGTTAGCTTGAAGCATTCAAGAGTGAAACCAAGTATGTTATGATGATTAAATAAGTGTCGTAAGGATTAATAACACATTCAACTATTCAAGAGTTGAGAGAGCATTGGAAGAAACTATCTTATATCTAATTCACAAGAATTTAGAACTGTCTTATCGAGGAATTAAGAGTACCTGATGTGTTACTAACCTTAAGAATGGATGACATAATACATGTGATGGACTCTATGATATTTATGATGATTGTATTGTGAGAAGTTAAGGTAAAAAAAAAAAAAAGGGTACATGAAAGAAATACTTCTTAAGGAATTCAATTTTATTGGTAGAAAGATTAAATTAATTTTGAAAGTTGGATATGTCATTTGGGTGCTTGGAAATGAAATAAAAGTTTGCTAGTGAGTATCTTTAATGGTATAAAATTTGTGGACATTTAATTTTGAGGATGAAATTTTAGTGAGATAAAGATGTTAATATTTGTTTTTGGTTTAATGGTAAACTGCGTAAATTGAGTCTGAACCCATTTGTCTCACTCTTCTATTTGATGATGTTTTCATAAGGCTTAGTGGATTAAGCTGAGTTTCTGTCCAGCTTCCACCCTCAAATAGATGGACAATCTGCATGAACCAATTAGATTTTCATGATATACTGCAAGCCTGTGTGATGGAGTTAGAAAATACTTGGTATAGTTTCTTACCCTTAATGAAATTGCTTGTTTTAATGATAACCAAGCCAACATTCAAATGGATTCATTTAAGTTGTCTATATAAGGTATAGATCCCCTTTTTATTAAAATAAAATGAGATAGAAAATTTTGATTACTGAGCTGGTTTAACAACTATGAAAAGTATCATTAATTAAAGCAGCTTCATGTAGCTCAGAGTTAAGAGAAAAGTTATGTTGATGTTAAAAAGAAATATTTGAAATTTCAGATTGAAGATCATTTGAAAATTTTACTAACTAATGACATGATGAGATTTGTGTTTAGAGGTGAATTGAGTCCCCAATTTATTGGGCTATTTGAGATGTTGATCAAGGAAAAGGAGGTGGCTTATAGCTTAGCACTGTCTTCATTAATCTTTGGGGTATTCAATGAGTTTTCATATCTTTATGATTGAGGAAGGATTTACCATATGAGGAACATCCTGTGCGTATCGTGAACCGCAAGGATCAGATTCTAAGGCGGCATACCATCCCGTATGCCAAAGTTCAGTGGAGTAATTATTCTGAGAGGAAGATTATCTGGGAGTCTAAGGAGAAAATGAAAAAGAAACATCCTCAATTATTTGTATCTTATTACAGATCAACGATGTATCGATGACGGTGACTTTTGAATGAAATTTAGCTGATTATGAGATAGAAAATTTGGATTTGTATTCTATTGGATGTATATCAAATTTCGAGGACGAAATTTTTATAAGGGGGGGAGAATGTAACCCCCCGTAAATTATTATGGGGGAATGTAACTCTTAGTATTTATTTTTAGGGACACCTGGCATCTTAACTCCCTGCTGACGTTTAAATCTCCATGCGACGTCTGGTTTCTTGGGTCTTCGCGCGTCGGATGGGTTCCCATCTTCTATTGATCCGAGGCGTCACGTGGGAGAATAAAAGGAGTCGAAGGATGACTCCCTCATTCACCCTGACGCATACCTCTTCCAGGTAATCCCTTGCCCATCCTCTTAATGCCCGAGAGAGAGAGAGAGAGAGATAGCCGAGAGAGAGAGAGAGAGAGAGAGAGAGAGAGCCCGAGAGAGAGAGAGAGAGATAGCCGGGAAGAGAAAGAGAAAGAGCCTGGGAAGGGAGAGAGAGAGAGAGCGGGCAATCGGGGAGATGAAGGGAAAGAGCTTGCCGTCATCACCTTCGAGCACAAGAGGGATGTCTATGGATTTGCGGTGCGGCCTCAACACTTGCAGCAATACCGAGAGAGGAAGAAGAAGAGAGATCAGATCGATGGATCCGCTTCCTGGAGAGGTAGGCGACGTCTGCCCCAGTTTCCTCCCATGACTCTTCTCCAGAGGAAGGTGGAAATGCATCATCTTTGCGGGAAGCTAGAGTCACGGGACACGAATCCGATCACAGTGTGCGTGACAAATCTCATGGTCTGGAGGAAATTGGAGCGGAGAAGAGGACAATAGAAAAGGAGACGGGAACACATAAGATCCAAACTTGGGCTCAGATTAGGCCTTCCCTCCGTCCTATTGAGCAGATGATGAGCTTTCGTGGCAAGAAGAGGAGAAATTTAATGGGCAATGAGCAAGATGCTGAGAAAAGCGGTACCAATCGGGCACCCACTCAAGAGGGGAAGCCCACGAAGGATTCTGAGGATGAGTTTTATGAAGTGGAGAGGCCAGAAGCTGTTCCCTATTTTGGGCGAAACAGGGGAGCGGGGGGATGGCTTTGGCTGACCCGGCCGGCCGGTTCAGGGCCTTTTGGGCCGAGCAGGTATGAGTTTTGGGCTAGTTTTGGGCCCGTGGATTGGTCAGGGTAGAGTCTTAAGAATCATTTCATTATCCAGATTTTAATCAATTAATTGTGTAGGTACCCCGACATCTGATTAGTTGATATATCTGTTGGATTGCGTGCGGAGGTAAGTAAGCCAGTTATTAGTTTAAATAATTTATTTCAGGATATGCGTAGTTAAATTGTGAATTGTGATATGAAGAATTGTTATTGGCTAAATTGTAAGTAGATGAATACATGGTTGTTTATGTGCTATGATTTCGTGTGGGATGCTATGCATGAGAAATGCAGTTTGATGTGATATATTACATGCAATTGTTCAGTAAGTATAATCCACTGTTTTGCTACATGATTGATGTATTGATCTATTGATGTATGATGTGAGGTACTGTTATGTTTCGCTGCGGCTCACCTTTGCTCTGTCATACCACACCATATCTAGAGGATGTGTTTTGATGATTATTGCCACGCACCTACACATCTAGAGGATGTGCTCAGAGGAGGCATTGCTGGCCGTGGGACACATATCTATATGTGCCGCCGCGGTTCACCTTTGTTAGGATTGCTTTGAGGTGGCACCACACATGTAGAGTATGTGTTCTGGTGGACCATGATATTGAGATATTGCTGGGCCGTGGGTCACATTTACAGTTACCATTAAGAGTATAAACAGTGGGTTTACTTATATAGTATAATTGAGCGGTTATGGATGCAAATGATTGGTATTATATTCATAAGTGCCGCCGCGGTTCTCCTTTGCTATGGCCATACACATCTAGAGGATGTGCTCAGATGAGGCATTGCAGGGCCGTGAGACACGCATGATATAATACTTATATTGCATAATGGAGTGATTGTGAATGCAAAAGAATGAATTATATTGATATGTGCCGCCGCGGTTCTCCTTTGTTAGGACATGTAGAGGCCACACATCTAGAGGATGTGCTCAGACGAGGCATTGCAGGGCCATGGGACACATATAATATAATATGACAATGAATTGTTTATATGCACTGATAATTTGCTATGATATAATACAACAATGATGAGTGCAAATGATTTGAATTATATTTATATGTGCCGCCATGACTCTCCTTTGTTATGGGGCATTGCAGGGCCGTGGGACACATATGATATAATATAACAATGATGGGTTTACTTACATGGCATGTTTGAGTAATTGAACAATGTTTAAGCATGCAAATCATCTATGTGTTTATTGATTATCATGCTATGATTTGACTGCATAACATGGTTTACTTACTGAGTGTAATCTCATAAAAATATTATAATGTTTTTGCTACAGGACCATGAGATTTGAGAATAACATGTTGGAGTGATGGACCTCAACTCAAATAAAATATAGATTTTGTTTTATTGCTATACCAGTGTATTTAGGTGTAGGGCTTGATGCCCAGACTATATTATTGTGGTGTGTAAGGAACCATAGGTTCGTTGGAGCTTCTATTTAAAATAAACTGGATTCATATGTTGATGTAACCCCAGTAATGCTTATGTGTAGGGCTTGTAGCCCAAATCTTTAGTTATGGATTGTATTAAAGTCATGGACTTGAATGATATATATGTTGTTGCTTTTCTTGAATTCAGTGTCATTTTTGGGATGCCTTGCGTGCCCGGCACGCGGCGGGTTGTCACCCTAGCTCAAAAATATTTGGGTCTGGGGCGTGACAGTGGCCCTCTGCGGAAGACCCTCCGATGCTCAAGTCAGCGGAGATCAACAACGAACAAATATGGGAAGAAGGCTCTCGCTGAAAGTCCCTCTAGAATGGCCTTTTGGGAGCTCCAAGCAGAGCTTTAATGGCGGAAAGGGGTGAGAAGAGATAGAGTGAGAGTAGTGCTGAGAATGCGTTAGGAATGCCTTACCTTAGAGAATCTAGGACTGTGCTATTTATAGGCGATCATCTGATTCTTCGAGCGTGTCATAGGAGGTCTGAAAGTTGTTGAGATTCGAGGCTGATTCGAATCAGGCTGTTGTGAGGCCGGTAGGATCCGTATCTGGTTAGTTAGAGGATCGACGACCGAGAGGGCTATCCAGCGCTTTGAGATTCTGCGATCATATAGGCTCTAGGCCGTTTTTGGTAGTATAGGCATGATTGCCTATGTGGATCCTTGTTCAGTCATCATGTTCCGCAGAGGTGTGGATATCGCTTGGGCAGGTCGAGTTATGGACCGCTCGGGTTAGGGCCGAGAGATATGGATTGCTCGGGCTGGGGCTGAGTGATAGAGATCGCTCGGGCTAGGACCGAGACATATGGATCGCTCGGCCTAGGACCGAGACATATGGATCACTCGGCCTAGGACCGAGGCATAGAGATCGCTCGGACTAGGATCGAGACATAAGGATCACTCGGCCTAGGACCGAGACATAGAGGTCACTCAGACTAGGACCGAGACATAGGGATCGCTCGGCCTAGGATCGAGACATAGAGATCGCTCGAATAGGACCGAGACATATGAATCGCTCGGCCTAGGACCGAGACATAGAGATCGCTCGGACTAGGACCGAGACATAGAGATGTAATCCATACCCGGGGAATCCTTGGTTCGCCGAGGGGCTAAGGTGCCTCGATCCACCGAGGTATAATGGTTGGTTCATTTCTTGCGGGCACCGCGCAGCGAGTGGGAGTCAGGGCTGATCCTAACCTCTTGCACGGTTATCAATGCAATGGCGATTTTATCCCTCAACACATGCCCCCCACTCCCTAGTTCGAAGCATAGGTTCGGGCGTAGGGAGTATAGCCCTAGGTAGCACGATTCGGATGGAGGGATCTGGATTTGACAGCCTGCATAATGATGCCCTAATTAATGTCGTGCAGCCGCCTTGCCTTTACGGGATGGATCCATCATTTCTTAGGGACAACGGTCCAGAAAGTGCCACGTAGCAAATCCCGATTTTCACGGTGCCTGTGATGGTGGTTCCGGGTATCTCGGTTGAGACGTCTTATCTTCCTTTTGAAGTGGTTTCTTTTGGGGAAAAGCAAGGTCGAAGCAGTGCCATTCCTATTTGCAGTGCTTTCTCTTTTCTTCTTGGAGAATTTTGTTCCCCTGCTTCTTCTGTAACCCCATTTGGTGTTCCTTTTGACCTAGCAGCATAGTGAGTCCCAACGACATGGTTTCAGAGATTGTTGCCAAGGACTTGGGAAGAATACGCCAGAAGTATGACGTTCCCTTGGATGTCCTTTTGCGATTGCCGAAACCCGGGCATAGGGTTTCGTAGGAACTGGAGCATGGGATTTTCTTTATGAAGATAGCCTGAAGGAAGGCCTCCGGTTTCCCCTTCACCTCCTGGTGAAGGAGATTATGAGGTTTTACAACATTTGCCCAACAATGGTGGCTCCTAACAGCTGGCGCAGTATCATCGGGTTTATCTCAATGTGTAGTCAGGTTCAGGTAACAGCAACTCTTCTCATATTCCATGCTTGTTACTATCTGATGTCTGGAAGGAACTCGGAGTGGTCCTATATCGGACCTCAGAGATTGTTCAAGACGATAACGGATAAGCCGTCGTCCATAAAGGAGTGGAAGGTCCAATTTTTCATTGCTGAGGGGAACATCGGCTCCAACTTCCTGTGGGGATGGAAAAACTTTGTCAGGGACATGGAAGCGCATCCAGCTCTATCCGAACAGGAGAAGGAGGACCTAGAGGTCCTTCGTGACGGCCGAGTGTTTTCGGCTAATGACTTACTGTCGGAGGAGGCTCTTTTCGCTGCCGGGCTTAGCCCATCGACACACAAGGTAAGTCCTCTCCTTTTTTCCCTTTCTACTGATTTCATTCGAGTAAGTATATCTCAGTTTGATTGTTCGCCCTCTGTGCTTGCAGCCAAGAGATCTGCGCTGGCGGGCCGTATAAAGAAGGAGTTGGGCAAGCGCCAAAGAGAGACCAGTAGTGGGGAAAGATGCAAGTTTGAGAAGAAGGTTTGCCTTTTCGAAGAGCACTCGCCGGAGGCCGGGCAAGTCAAGTTAGCCCGCGCTCCTTGTCACCGAAGAAAGAGAAGGTGGGAGCGCCGGCGGTGAGAGAGGGATTTTCTCAGTTGGGGGAGGAAGTGATAGTTGCGACGGAGGAGCAGAGAGCAAAGGAGGACTCAGGGAGGATCGCTGAGATCCCTTGTGCTTTGGTGGTGGAGATAGTGGACAGCTCGGATGAGGCTCCGTTGGCTGTCCGGAAGTCCCCTCTTTTGGAGATGAGTTGTTGCCAGGTTCGGCAAAGGTCGGTATCCCGAGGGTTCCTTCCCCGAGCAAGAAGATGTCTCTAGCTTCGGCAGGAGAAACGAAGGGGGCGATTGTATCGCCGAGGCTCAGGATGAGCCTATCATCGAAGGGCCTCCTTCGGAGGGATTAAGGAGCGGTAATGTAGGGCCGATAGTGGCGGAGGCTCGACATGAGTCTCCCGCTGGAGAGCTTCCTCCTGAAGAGGTTGGAGGAGCTGGTGAGAGGATCGAGGCTTCGATGGAGCCTATGGGGGAGGAGCAGATGCTGGTGATTGAGGAAGAACCCTTAGACGAGGGGGGAGGACAAGATGAGAATCTTCCAACCGAAGCTTCTCCCACTGAGGCTTTGGGGATATTGGCGCCTAGGCTGACTGAGGTATCCGAGGAATCTCAGGCCAGAATTTTGCTGAAGGAGGCCAGGTAATTGAAGGCTTCTCAGCTTGAGGTTGTCCGGACTGGCCCTTCGGACGTGCAGCCCAGTAGTTTGGACCCAGCCATCGAGGCGGCGTTCGCTGCCCTGATGAGGTCGGCGTTGTATTCGAGCGCGGGTCCCTCGGTGAATGAGTTCGCAGACTTGGATCTCATCAACGCCGCATTTGGTCAGCGTAATGTGGTGAAGGATGTCCACCTCCTCCCTGAAATCGATAACCCCACCCTTATGGAGCTCGCTAGGTCTTATGCCTCTCGAGTGAGTTGCTATTCCAGAGTAATGGGTGCCTTTTGGTTAACTTGATTGCGCTTTCTTACTTATGTTTTGTTTCACAGAGCACTTTGATCACTAGGGCGCTATGCTGGCGCTTGAACCTGGAAACAAGGGCCAGTGTCCAGGCCAAGAGAGTCAGCGCCGAGCTTCGGTTGCGAGCGGAGGCATCTGACAAACTCAAACGAGTTCTGGACATCGCCAATAAGAACTTAGTGAAGAGAGGGGATTGCATCAGGCCGCCCTTGACAAAGCGTCCAGGCTGAGGCTCAAAGTTAGGGAGCTATGTGGGCTCCAGATGAGGTATGACGAAGCATGATCGAAGCTATCGCGGATCAGATCTAGGCATGTTGGAGAAATGAAAATTGTTAATAAACAGTTTGATGAGAGTCGGGACAGGCTAAGGAAAGATGCTGCCGAGGAGAGGAGTCGCCTGAATAGAATGCTCGGCGAGACAGAGGAGAAGATCCGGCAGCTACAACATTGCGTTATTGCCAGGGATGGTAGGATCAAATGGCATCATGAGAAAATAGCTAAGCTCGACGATGAGCTCTCCCAGTCCAGGGAAGAAGCCAACAATAGGCAGTCAAGAATCAATGACCTCAAGGAGAGGATCGAGCAGGTCAAGGCCGATAAGCTGAGGGCCTTCGGCGAGGTCGAGGAATTGACCGAGAGAATAGCCCGGCATGAGGGGGAAGTACGATATCGTCTCTTTAACTTCCCCTATTTTCTCGTTGTTGCACCGAATAATCCTATGCTTACAGATGTAGAAGGTGAAACTCGAGGGCCAAAGTCAATTACAGACCCTGCAAGGAGAGCTGGTGTCGAGTCGCCAGAGGAGCTTGGAGCTCAAAGGCCAGGTTGCTGAGACCGAGAAGCAAGTCGCCTCACTTCGGAGTCAGGTTGCTGAGGCTAAAAGGTAACTTGCCCTACTTTGGGGCAAACAGGATGCGACCTGTGCTGAGGTGTTCCAGCTCGGTGTGGAGGAGGTTCGAGCCAAGATATCTCAGGAGCACCCAGAATGGGACCTATCTTTCCTTGAGGTGGAGGGTCATGACGTGCAGACCCCAGGGACCGAGTTATCAGCATAGACTGAATATGAAGAGATCCTGGATATTGACGTAGATGCCCTCCTAGGGGCTGATGCAACTGTAGACTCGGGTGTGGATGGTCGAAAGGGGGAGAGCCATCCGAGCGATGCAGGGGCGCTCGAGGCTCATCGATTGGCCACCTTCGAAGTGGGCGGACCGAGCCATGTTTCTCCAGTGCCGGCCGCTGATGCTCCTGAGGTCAGGCCCGTGCCCTGATAACTAAGGACTGGTTCGATTTTGTATTATTATTTTTCTCTTTGTTGGCCATCTATAGAAGACTTCAATGAAATTTAAAATTTTCCTTTGTCTCTATTATGCGCCTTTTTCTTCTTTTTCACGTTATCTCAAGGATATTTAATCCGAAGGAGTCCGGCAGATCGAAGGGAGTTTGATCCCAAGAAGGGGGCACCTCTTGAGCGGCTCATTGCTATTTATTAATCCTCTTCGGTGAGGGGGCGCAACTCTTCGTTTCCTATGAGCGTCCACTGAGGCAGTGACCCGTGACGAGTTTTCATGATAGTGGCGTTGGAGTTGATGGCTCGGGCGATCAAAATACCCGCCAGAAGTAGTTTAAATGCGGATGGGGGGGGTGCCATCCTTAATCACTTCTCCTGTTGACCTTCCAAAATTTAGGATAGTAGGATGGCTTCTAAAAATGAAGGGGGGTCTACTGAAGCACCAGATAATGGCGATAATGGCCACAGGGGGCAGGCTCCTCCGCGAGGGGGCCCCCATAGGAGCTGCATTCCGATAACTATCGACAAGGAGGACATGTTATTGATGCTCGCGGGCCGCGACCAACTTTGGAAGATGGTCAAAGAATACTTGGCCATCTCCACGAGAGAGCACGAGCTCCTTCGTCAGATCAACAGTCGGCTGGAAGGGCAGGTGGTGACTCTCCAGCAACAAATTGCTATTCTCACCGCCGAGCTAAGTTTGCGGCGTGGGGAGAGCTCGGCAGCGCCCGGTGGAGACGATAAGCCCCAATGAGGGCTCGTGTGTCTTTTTCTTTTCTTTTTATTTTTCTTTTTATGATGAATAAAAGGAATTTTCATAACTTTTGTGTTCGCTGCCATCTTCGAAATGTTCGTTCTCATCATGTGAGTCTTATGAACGAACCACCCCCTTGGGGGATCTCTGGTGATCTTATCGAGACTGAGGTATGGTGTCCCCGTTTTAGCCGAGGTAAGGGGAACTCATAAGTTCTAGTCGGAGTGTAGTATATCGCTTGGTTTTGCCGAAGCATAAGAAGCGTCCCGCTAGCGTTGGGGTGAGAGTAGCTATCTCAGTTTGGACCGGGGGATAAGGGAATGTTCGGTTTTTACCGAATCAAAAAGAGATACCTCGGTTTTTTCTGAAGTAAGGAGACTATCTCGGCTTTAAGTCGAAGCAAAAAGCGATGTCTTGGTTTAGGCCGAAATATAACAGATGGTTCGGCTTTGTGCCAAAACAGGGGATATCGACCTGGTCTTTATCGAAGTCACAGGGGCGGCGTGTCTTTATTGAGGAGTACTTGCTTATGTGCCTTTTTATTGCTCTGCCAGTGCTTTGTCTTTTCAAGGCAAGTTGGCTTTGCGTGGGCGACAAGCATCTAGCTTTCATTGGGGGACATCTTTTTCAGTGGGGATTTCCTAGGCTCGTTCATATCTCAAAAATTTGCAGGCGGTTTTTCCGCATTTAAGGCTCCCGATTCGAGATCGTGGGAAGATCTTTTATTGTGCATCATGGTCTGGGAAATGCATTTGGCGCACTTTGAAAGGCGCTCTTTTATCCTGAACTACCACGTGGTAGCGTAGCCAGGGCGTTTTGAATCTCGGGGCTTTTTGCTTCAATGACTGCTCCCAGTCTGTTTGCCTATAAAATGGGGACAGCGGGCCGTGTTAAGCTATCTCCCAAGGCCCTTCCTTTCTGTGACTTGCAAGGGCTTCTATGGCATCCATTTCATTGAAGTTGAGAGTGGAGAGATTGAGCTTTTCTTTGAAAGCTGGTTCATCCCAGATAGCTGGGGTGATGAAGAAGCTACTAAAGAGCGAGCAGTCCTCAAGGGAGGAATTCTTGGAGGTTATATGGAGAGCACACGGGAGGCCTGCAAAGGTCATATGGGGAGCGCACGTACGCCTTTCCTATATGTCCTTTGTGGTTTGCCATGGGGACAACTAGAAATGCAAAGCTCATGCAGTCCCCATGGGTTATATGAACTTCCCCTCCCCTCACAAGATGAACTGAGGGTCCCAATATGAGGGGAGGTGTTGGTCTGCTGGTCCCCTGTCTATGTCTCTGGGCAGCGACTAACAGCCCAGCATCCCATTATAGGGGGAAGGAGCCCTCAGCATCGACATCAATAGGTCTTCAGCCCAATTTGAGTCTTTTGGCTTGTCCGTCCGAGGGATCAGCGACTCAACTGGAGTCGTATGATTTCTTTGATTTCTTGGATGCTGCAGCGACACCAAAGGCCGAAGCTGCTTTTTAATTCACTTGTTTTTACTTCCTGCGCTATAGTGCGCTTGTAATACCTCTTCAGAGGTTGTATTTCTCACCAATTAATGGAATAAAGAAAGTTTTTTGTTCTTTCTTCTTTTTTTTTTTCAAATGTCTGCTTTTCCCTTTTGGCATGACTATGCAGTCTTGTCTGTTTTAGGCTTACCGATTCATGCTCGGCACGTAAACCTTCGATTGTGCTTTAGTAGCACTGCCTTCATTAGGCATTTTCATAGTGTTTGACCCCCTTCGAAGGAGGCACTGGTCTCTATTCAAGTCAGAGGGAGGCCTGGGCAACCTTACCGATTCACAAGATAGGCGCGGCCCGATAAAAAGGGGCTAAGTAGGTCTTTCCTTAAGGAGGAGAGACTTGCACAACTCTACTGATGAGCAGAGAGAGGGATTGTTTACTTGCGCCGAAGCATGATAAGATGTATCAGTTGCGCTAAAATGTCTGAGAAATCAATGGACCTTGCTGTTACTGCAGAATCGCTGGGGCCACTTGGCTTTGTCCAAGGCTTCAAAGGTTAATAAGAAATTCCATTCGGCTTTGGCCGAGGGTTCTGATATGTCACTCGGTCTTGGGCAAGGTTTCTGTTAATAAGAGATGCACTTCGGCTTTGGCCGAGGCTTTTAATAATAAAATATACACTTCGGCTTTGGCCGAGGCTTTTAATAAGCCGAGGCTTTTAATAATAAGAGATGCACTTCGGCTTTGGCCGAGGCTTTTATGCCGTTTGGCCCGGCTGGGGCATGTAAGCTGCCCGAATCCGGCCAAAGCTTGCAAATTACTTGGCTCCCAGTCATACTGGGAGTGCTCAGCCATACCGAGTCTTTGTGGAATAGGACTCGGCCCAGCCGAGGTATGGAGATTTAGCTTGGCCCCCGAGCGTACTGGGAGTGCTTGGCCATACCGAGTCTTTGCGGAATAGGACTCGACCCAGCCAAGGTACGGAGATTTAGCTTGGCACCTGGGCATACCGGGAGTGCTCGGCCATACCGAGTCTTTGCGGAATAGGACTCGGCCTAGCCAAGGTACGGAGATTTAGCTTGGCCCCCGGACGTACCGGGAGTGCTCAGCCATACCGAGTCTTTGTGGAATAGGACTCGGCCCAGCGAGGTATGAAGATTTAGCTTGGCCTCCGGGCGTACCGGGAGTGCTCGGCCATACCGAGTCTTTGTAGAATAGGACTCGGCCCAGCCGAGGTACGGAGATTTAGCTTGGCCCCCGGGCGTACCGGGAGTGCTCAGCCATACCAAGTCTTTGTGGAATAGGAGTCGGCCCAGCCGAGGTACGGAGATTTCTTGCTCAAGGAGGCAGCTCGGTCGTGCCGAGAATTGGTAAGCAGCATCTGTTTTTTATTATGACTTTTCAAAAAAATGATTGTAGCGATCATGCTGCGGATCATAGAAACAAGATGCCAATACTGTAAACGGGGTAAGTCTATAGAAAGTGTACCCTACTGATGGTATATGCGGAGATTATCTGAATTCCATGTCCAAGGAATAGATTTTCCGTTCAAATCCTGGAGCTTGTAGGTACCGAGCCCGATGACTTCCATCACTTGATAGGGGCCTTCCCAGTTTAAAGACAACTTTCCTTGTTCCAGTGGCTTGGAGAAGGATGCTTTTCGAAGGACAAGATCGCTGGGCAAGAAAGATTTCCCTTTGACTCTGGAGGCATGATAGCGAGCCACTCTTTGTTGATAGGCAGCTACCCTGATCCGAGCTTTCTCTCTGATCTTCTCCACCAGGTCGAGGTTGGTGCGGAGTTGCTCATCGTTAGCCTCCTCCGAGTAACTCTCCACCCGTGAAGAGGGAGTCCTATCTCCATGAGGATGACGGCTTCTGTGCCGAAGGCCATCCAGAATGGGGTCTCGCCTGTGGGAACTCTCTGGGTGGTGCGGTAGGCCCATAGGACGTGGTGAAGTTTGTCCGCCCACTGCCTTGGGCTCTGGAAGGCGAGCTTTGATCCCTTGAAGGAGGGTCTGTTGGTTACTTCGGCCGCTCCATTGGCTTGTGGATGCCCGACCGAAGTGAGGTGGTGACGATTCCATGCTCCTCACAGAACTGGCAGAACTTAGGGTTGTCAAACTGCTTGCCGTTGTCGGTGATTATGGTATGCGGGAGGCCGAATCGGCAGATGATGGACCTCCACAAAGTCCTTGGCCCGTGCTTCGGTTATTTGTGCAACTGCTTCCGCTCGACCCATTTGGTGAAGTAGTCAATGGCGACAAATAAGAATTTCCTGTCCTATGGCAAGCGGGAATGGGCCGAGGATGTCCATCCCCCATTTGGCAAAGGGCCAAGCGGAGGATATAGGGAACTAGCTGGCGGAGGGAGCCTTGGATGCTTGAATGTCTCTGGCAGGGTCACAAGCTCGAACGAGATCGTCAGCACCTTGTGGCATAGGGACCGGCTTCCCAGATGGTTGCCGCAAATCCCTTCATGTACCTCCGCAGAGCATAATCAGCTTCGATGGGCGAAGGCACTTAAGCAGCGGCATGGAGAAGGACCGCTTTGTAAAGTTGGTTGTCGATCAGCACGTAGTGGGTGGCCTGCAGCTTCAGCTTTCTAGCCTCCTTTCGGTCGGACGGAAGCGACCCTTCTTTGAGATATTAAATATGGGTCGAACCAGGATGGTTCGGCCTCAACTTGCATCACTCGGTCGGCTCCGCGATGCTGGGCTTTTCCAGAGTCTCCAGGGAAAACTTTTGCTCGGCATCCATCGATTCCGTGGTTGCCAATCGGGAGAGTAGGTCGGCGCGGGCATTCTCGAATCTGGGAATCTGAATGATTCAAATTGAAAAATGGGAAAGTAAGTCACGCACCTCCTGAAGATATCGAATCATGTTCGGCTCCCGGGCTTCAAACTCTCCCCGCACATGGCCGGCCACCAGCTGAGAGTCGGTGAAGGCATTAGCTTCTTCCACCTTCAGATTGGGCGATTCGGAGACCAGCTAACAGAGCTTCGTACTCGGCTTCGTTGTTGGAGGCCGGAAGGAGAATCGGACGCCATATTCAAAGGTTGCCCCCTCTGGGCTGGTGAGATTAAGCCCGCACCGGAGCGATGGGCATTAGATGACCCGTCAACATGGAGGAGCCACCGGGCTCAAATTTTGGTCTTCAGAGGAGTCTGGGTAGAGCCATCCTCCGGGATGGTACACTCGAGGAGGAAGTCGGCTAGCACTTGGGCTTTGATGGCTGCGAGGCTGAAATGTATGTCATGCTCGCTTAGCTCGACGGCCCATTTGGTCATTCTTCCTGATGTCTCGGACGGTGGACCACCGCTTTGATGGTTGGTCGGTCAGGACCGTCACAGAATGTGCTTGGAAATACGGTCGCAGCTTCCGAACCGAGGTTTATCAGGGCCAACACCATCTTCTCAATCCTGGTGTACCTTGTCTCCGCATCGCGGAGTAGCCTGCTGACATAGTAGATCGGCTTTTGGACTTGTTCTCTTCTTAACCAGCACCGAGCAACGGTGCCTTCCGAAACTGCCAGGTACAAGAACAGGGTCTCCCCCGGGGGACTACTGAGGAGGGGGGCGAGCCGAGGTACTTTTGAGATCTTGAAATGATTTCTGGCATTCAGGAGTCCACTGGAAATTTTAGCCGATCGGAGAGTTTGAAGAAGGGGAGGCATCTCTCGGCCGACCGAGCCACAAGCGGTTAGGGCCGCTATCCTCCCGGTTAGGCGCTGGACCTCTTGACGAATGCTGGGGTGCCATTTGTTGGAGAGCTTGAATCTTCTGGGGGTTGGCCTCGATACCTCGCTGGGAGACCATGAAGCCGAGAAACTTCCCAGAATTGACGCCGAAGGCGCACTTGGTCGGGTTGAGCTTCATCCCATATTTGCGCAGCGTTGCAAAGCTCTCCGAGAGGTCCTCAATGTGCTGGGACGCTTCCTTGCTTTTGACCAGCATGTCGTCCACGTACACCTCCATGTTCGGCCGATTTGCTCCTTGAACACCTTGTTAACCAGCCTTTGGTAGGTAGCACCTGCATTTTTAAGACCAAAGGCATGACACGGTAACAGTAAGTACCTCGGTCGGTTATGAAGGCGGTCTTTTCTTCATCCTTGGGGCCATTCGGATCTGATTGTAGCCCGAATAGGCATCCATGAATGACAGCATCTGGTGGCCTGAGGTGGCGTCCACAAGCTGGTCGATCCGAGGGAGGGGAAGCTGTCCTTCGGGCAGGCCTTTGTTGAGGTCGGTGAAGTCGATGCAGATCCTCCACTTGCCGTTCGACTTCTTCACCATGACGACATTTGATAGCCAGCTAGGATAATTTACCTCCTAAATGAAATTGGCCTTGATGATTTGTCGACTTCTTCTTCAATGGCCTTTTGTCGCTCTGGGGCGAAGCTCCTTTTCTTCTGCTTAACGGGCCTGTGCATCTCGTCCACATTGAGACGATGGACGAGAACCTCGGGCTGATCCTCGGCATGTCGAGGCGGACCAGGCGAAGATGTCAGCATTGCTTTCGAGAAATCGATCAGCTCCAGCCGAGTTCTCCTTTGAGTAGCGACCCGATCTTTATGGTTCGGTCGGGTCGAGCTTCGTCCAGTGGTACCTCCTTCCAATCCTCGGCCGGTTCTCCCCGTTGTTCGGCGAAGTCCTCGCGAGCATCTAGCCCGTCAACCTCGGGCATTCTAGACTGAAGGCTGGTAACGAAGCATTGCCGAGCCATGGCTTGACTTCCCGAACTACTCCAACTCCTGCTCGGTGGGAACTTCATGACTAGATGCGGGATGGAGACAACTGCCAAGGGACATTAGGCCGGGCCTGCCGAATATTACATTGTAGGGAACCTGAGGTCGGTCACTAGGAAATCTGTCTGAACAATGGCAATACAGGGGCCAGGTTCCTGCGCGGACCGTCAGGGTGACGACCCCTTCTGGGGTAATGACGTCATCGGTGAATCCCATCAGGGTGGAATCCACGGCTCGAAGGTTTTCCATGAGCAATTTCATCCTGGCAAACACATCGAGGTACAAAACATTTAGAGCTTCCACTATCAATAAGGATTCGGCTTACATCATAATTGTTCAAATTAGGGATACAACTAGTGCATCATCATGGGGAACTGTATCCCTGGAGATCATCATCGGAGAAGGAGAGCTTATCAGTCCGTGCCTCTTTGGTGCTGATCCTTCATCATCTCGCCGCCCGACGGACTACCGCCGGCCTCGATCACATTGATGCGGCCAACACGGGGATTTGGAGGAGGAGGTTGTGAGGCTCGGGCTGGCGGTCACCTCCTTCTTGGCTCGGGCGCTCTCCTGAACTGGTTTAGTCGCCCCGCTGGATCAGCTTCTCAATTTCATTCTTCAGCTGCCAGCATTCTTCAGTGTCATGGCCATGCTCCCGGTAGGTAGCGGCAGTACTTGGTGGAGTCTCTCTGGGTCGGGTTCCCTCGGAGAGGACGGTCGGGGAGTTGGCGCTCTATCTCCATGAGGATTTGCGCCCGGGGCAATCAGCGGAGTGAACCGGTTGAACCGCCTAGGGGGCTCCGGGAGCGATTCCTTGGCGGCGGCGGAGGAACTCTTTGGCGGCGAGGTGGACTTGTTGACGGACAGATCGGTATTTGTCGGGCCCTTGGACTCCTTCTTCTTGCCAGCTCGACGCGGGCAGTTCTCCGCGATTCCTCGACCCTGGTATACTTGTCCGCCAGGGCCATCATATCAGAGAGGTTTGGGGGTAGCTGACCTTCAATGCCAGGTAGAAGTCGCTCTCCTTTAACACTCCCCCGCTAGGGCGGACATGGCCACCTCATGATTAAGGTGGTCCACTTCTAACATGGCCTGTTAAAACGGCCAATATAGTTCTTCAAGGACTCCCCCTCTCTCTGCTTAACTTCGGAGAGGGAGTCAGATCTCCGCTGGTGATGGCGGCTGCTGACGAACTGGTTGAATGAAGAGGCGACTCAGCTCGTCGAATGAATCAACGAAACCTGGTTTTAAGGCATTGAACCAGGTTCGGTGGATCCTCTGAGGGTGGAGGGGAAGGTGCGACAGAGAATTATGTCTGATGCCCCATGGAACATCATGATCATTCGGAAGCTACTGAGATGGTCATCGGGATCGGAGGATCCATGATAAGGCTCGATGGTGGACAGCTTGACATGGGAGGAAATCACTTCCCCCATGATCTTCTTGGAGAAGGGAATGCCCTGCTTTGCCTTATGCTGAAGCGGATGGGCCTGCTTGGCAGCGTCCAACTCCTGGCGCATCTTCCGGATCTAGGGATGGCAACGGCCCGGGGATGGTCTGGGGTGGTCCATACTGGTCCCCATCCCTGTTAGAAAAAACATCCCCGTTCCTTGCCCCGTTAAGCCGTTATAGTTAATGGGGTAGGAACGGGGATACCCGGTCGGGTAAACAGGTACCCACTGGGTATCCATTTTTTTGTTTATATAAAAAAATAAAATTATTTTATTATATTTATAATTTATTAAAAATAAAAAAATAAATTTTTTAAGATAAGATGGAAACTAATCGAAAATAACCAAATAATAATATTGATATATATAAGAGATTCTTTTGGAAAAAGAGAATGAAAAGTGAGATTCTTCTATGATAAGGAAGAAGAGAACGAAAAGTGAGAGAAAATAACTAACAAAGAGGAAAATCAGAAAATGAAGATTTCCAACGCAACAACCGTAAAAAAAATACATTCAAATTTTAAAGCAAAAAATGAAAAGATTTTTTTAAAAAAATAAAGAAAAAAGTTGAGCGTGTGGCAGAGAAAGAAAAAGGTGTTGGAGGGCATCGATGGGGCAGCGATTGACGAAGATAGACGATGAACTGATAGAGCTAAGTTCTTGTCTGGGTTTGGTTTAGAACTTTAGATCGGCTACGTGAAAGAAGGAAGAGCAAGAGTCAAGATTATATATTTTTTAATTTATTTTTAATTTTTATATATATATATATATATATATATATATATATATATATTTAAATTTTAAATATATTATATTAAAGTTAACGGAGACGGGGATGGGTAAACGGGGATGGGGCAAAGAATACCGTCCCCGAGCCGTTTACCCGTTTAGTCATTAACGAAAAATTTCCGTTACCCGTTAAGCCGTTTAGACCGGAAATTTCCCGAACCGTTAAGAATGGTACCGGCCGGGTAAACGGCTAAACGGGGAAAATTGTCATCCCTACCCGGATCTGTCGGCGGATCTCCTCTTCGGGCATAGCAGGAGGGGCTGGGCGAGGAAAATGCGGAGACGGTGTCGAGTCGTGGCGAGAGAACACCAAAGAGAGGGATCAGGCCTGCCGAGATCTAGGGAGATCCTCGCTACAGATCCCTTGCCGGGCTGGCCCAGCTCCCTTAGGACGACGAGGGGGGTCCGCGACTCCATGCGGATCGGAAGAAGAGATTGTTGGGGGAATGGGGGCCGCGGCCTCCTCAGGAAGGTGCAGAGCAAGAGCAGCTGGACGAGGAGCTTCATAGCATCCTTGAATTAGATGGGTCAGAGCTTGGACCTACTAGACCAGTATGGCAAACTGGTCCTGGGTCACTGGGGCCGTTGGTGGCGATGGAGTCTCAACTGGTGGTGATGGCAGCGCCACACTGCTTACCGGATCAGGTCTTTGGGAGGCGACATGGTCTCGGGCTTTAGAAGTAGCCCTTCTTCGATTGGCCATTGGAGAGGTTCTCTTCAAGATCGAGATCCTTATCTCCTTTTTTTCAAGTTTATGGGACTTGAGGGCCCTTCCTCTAGCGCCAATTTGTTGTTTCTGGAATCCGTCCTCCGACTCAAACACGGTCGAGCTTCAGATTGGGCTCCCTCCTGGGCGGACCTGCAAAACAGTCCTCACGCAAGAGGCGTTGGGGGTGGCCCTCTGCGGAAGACCTTCCGACGCTCAAGTCAGCGGAGATCAACAATGAACAAATATGGAGAGAAGGCTCTCGCTGAAGAGTCCCTCCAGGGTGGCCTTTTGGGAGCTCCGAGCAGAGCTTTAATGGCGGAAAGGGGTGAGCAGAGATAGAGTGAGAGTAGTGCTGAGAATGCGTCATGAATGCCTTATCTTAGAGATTCTAGGACTGTGCTATTTATAGGCGATCACTTGATTCTTCGAGCATGTTATAGGAGGTCTGAAAGTTGTTGGGATTTGAGGCTGATTCGAATCAGGCTGTTGTGAGGCCGGTAGGATCCGTATCTGGTTAGTTAGAGGATCGATGGCCGAGAGGGCTATCCTGCGCTTTGAGATTCAGCGATCATATAGGCTCTAGGCTGTTTCTAGTAGTATAGGCATGATTGCCTATGATCCTTGTTCGGTCATCATGGTTCCGTAGAGGTGTAGATATCGCTTGGGTAGGTCAAGTTATGGACCGCTCGAGCTAGGGCCGAGAGATATGGATCGCTCGGGCTGGGGCCGAGTGATAGGGATCTCTCGGGCTAGGACCGAGACATATGGATCGTCGGCCTAGGACCGAGACATAGAGATCGCTCGGCCTAGGACTGAGACATAGAGATAGCTCGGACTAGGACTGAGACATATGGATCGTTCAGCCTAGGACCGAGACATAGAGATCGCTTGAATTAGGACCAAGACATAGAGATGTAATTCATACCCGGGGAATCCTTGGTTTGCCGAGGGGCTAAGGTGCCTTGATCCATCGAGGTATAATGGTTGGTTCATTTTTTGCGGGCACCGCGCAGCGAGTGGGAGTCAGTGCTGATCCTAACCCCTTGCACGGTTATCAATGCAATGGTGATTTTACCCCTCAACAGTTTGTTATTATGAGCTTATATATATATATATATATATATATATATATATATATATATATATATATATATATATATATATAAGGCCTAGATTATATGGCTGATCGTTACCTAACTTAATACCCATAAAGACGCTAGACAATTAGCACGTCACTTTGATGCAGGTTAACATATCAATGTACATCCAGTTGGCAATTAAATATCTCTAGCAATGGTATAGTTATTTATGCATTGTGCAATGAATATTAATTAATGATTTGCTCATGCTGATGAGAAAATTTTTTTTCATATTTATTGAGAGATTGATAATATCTTTAAAAACTAGTTTGAGGTCAAAAAGGGCGTGACCATTAGACTTGTAGAAATATATTTTATATAGTGATTTGCCAAATTTTTTAAAAATTAATCTTACCATAATTTGTTCTAATTAAGCTAGAACATACTGATATGACTGATCCCGCGTCGTCAGAGTAAAAGGTAACGGCATCTAATGACCCCGAGACCCCCACCGGTCTCGGGGTGCACCGGCATTTCCCCACCCCGGGATCCCTTCCGGTCTCGGGGTGGGGCCATCATCTCTTGACCCCGAGACCCCCACCGGTCTCGGGGTGCACTGGCATTTCTTCACCCCCAGGACCCCTTCCGGTCTTGGGATGGGGTCATCATCTCTTGACCCCAAGACCCCCACCGGTCTCGGGGTGCATTGGCATTTCTCCACCCCCGGGACCCCTTCCGGTCTCGAGGTTGAGTCGTCATCTCTTGGCCCCGAGACCCCCAACGGTCTCGGGGTGCACTGGCATTTCCTCACCCCCGGGTCCCCTTCCGGTCTCGGGGTGGGGTCATCATCTCTTGACCCCGAGACCCCACCGGTCTCGGGGTGCACTGGCATTTCTCCACCCCCGGGACCCCTTCCGGTCTCGGGGTGGAGTCGTCATCTCTTGGCCCCGAGACCCCCATCGGTCTCGGGGTGCACTGGCATTTCCCCATCCCCGGGACCCCTTTCCGGTCTCGGATGGGGTCATCATCTCTTGACCCCGAGACCCCCACCGGTCTCGGGGTGCACTGGCATTTCTCCACCCCCGGGACCCCTTCCGGTCTCGGGATGGAGTCGTCATCTCTTGGCCCCGAGACTCCCACCGGTCTCGGGTGCACTGGCATTTCCCCACCCCGGGACCCCTTCCGGTCTCGGGGAGGGGTCATCATCTCTTGGCCCCGAGACCCCCCACCGGTCTCGGGGTGCACCGGCATCCTCCCATCCCTGGGACCCCTTCTGGTCTCAGGGTGGGGTCATCAACAATTGGCATGCAGTTCAACCGTCGAAAGAAATGACGACTTTAGGCCGCATGACGCACCCACGTGACTCTCAGTACGCCCGTGATTGCCCCCGTTACGGAGGGCCATACCTCATAACGGCGTATGATGCATTGCATGTCCCTGTGCATGGCCATGCCTCACTACGGCGTACGATTCACCATCGCTTGCAACTGTGCTCGGTCATATCATCCGACGGCGCGCACTGAATGCCTTCACGACTGTTGGACACGTATGACACCACGTTGGCAAGCGGTACGGGATGTCTCCGGCATGCGCAGCGATGGTACGACGGTGATCTTCGAGACAGTGAGACAGGATATTCGGACAGGTATAAAAGCACATGCTCACACTGTAAGTAGGGATCTAAACTCTGATTTTCTGAGCTTTCTTCCTCCCAGCAAAACCCTAACCGCCTCAGTTCTCTTTCGCTGAGCAGTTCTTTGTCTGAGCCCAAGTGACTGACTTGATCATCGGAGGGTCCCTACCGGTATCACCGGTCTCCAGGGACTTATCTTGTAGGACTCCGAGGAGAAGGACGTCCGACTTCCCCGATGTTTGAGGAAGGTGACTTGGCGTCATCAGATTGGCGCGCTAGGTAGGGGGAGTGTAAGAAAGACGTCGAGCCAGCAGCTTTCTTCTTTCTCCTTTCTTCAGGATCTAAAAGTCATGGTGACGACCCGGACGAAGGGAGTTTCAGCCAGTCGCGCTGGGGGGCAGCGCTGCGGGGCCGGTCCACCCGCGGAGGCCCCCCCGACTCTCGCATCCGGTATTCCGAAGCCTCTGCATCTCGGGGGGGCAGGGCCTCCTGCTCCACAGAATGACGCTTCTGCACCTGCTCCGCAGCAACTCCAGGAAGATCGACTCACTGCCCTGGCCACGCAGGTCCAGTCTTTGGCGGCGATGGTTCAGGGCTGCAGCACCAGCAGGCGGCCTTGCAGCAGCCGGAGCTGAACCCGTCTATTCCGAAGGTGATGCAACCCAGCCAGCATTCCTTCCACTGGAGATCGCCGGTTCCTGTGGATCGTCATCGCCAATCCCCGGCCAAGCCTCACCACCGCGAAGCCTCTAAAAGGCTCCGGTCTCCCTCTCGCCATGCTAGCATTTCTCCTAAACGGTAGCACGGGAAGGAGGCGGAGCGCCCGCACCAGCATCGACGCCCTCGCTCTTCTTCTGAATCTTTGGGGAAGGGCTCTTTTAATGGCCGGATGCCTCGTCGAGCCGAGCATCGACTCGAGGAGTGTAACTAGAAGCTGGAGGAGCTTAGCCGTCGGATCACCAACCTGCCAGAGATAGATTATGACAGTCGGCCTCCCTTGTCCCGCCGCATCATGGAGGAGCCCATCTCTGCCAGGTTTCGCCTTCCTCAGCTAGACCCATACGACGGGACCACGGACCCCCTGGACCATTTGGAGAGCTATAAGGTACTCATGCAAGTCCAGGGGGCCACTGATTCACTCATGTGCGTTGCTTTCTGGCCACTCTAAAGAAGGCTGCTCGAGCTTGGTATTCTCGTCTGCCACCGTGAAGCATCGACTCCTTTCGCTAGCTGGAGAGGGCTTTCCTAGCCCATTTTGACGCCTACCGGAAGATCCCGAGGGTGGCGGACAGTCTATTTGCCGTTCAGCAGAAGAATTGCGAGCCTCTGCGGGATTATGTTGCCCGGTTCAAAGAGGCAGCCCTGGAGGTCTACAACCTGGAAGACTCGGTGGCTACCCTGGCTCTGAAGCGGGGGCTTCGCCCTTCTCGCTTCACGTATTCTCTTGACAAGAAGCCGCCGGGCTCCTACTCTGAACTTCTGATCCAGGCCCAAAAGTACATCCGGGCGGATGAGGCCGACTTTTCCCAGCGTGAAGCTGGCGGGAGCGTCCCCAGGAAGCCGACCCAGCCAGAACCTGCAGAAGCCCGCCCCAGGAGGCCTGAGCCTCCTCGTCGGCCAGACAACCATCCTTGACCTTCTGCACCGAGAGATGGGCCCTACACCCCATTGCTTGCCCCAATATCTCAGATCCTGCTCGAGATTGAAGGGGAGCCTTATCTGCAGCGCCCTCCTCCCATCAACCTGAAGATCCCCCGGAACAAGAACCTCTGCTGCCGCTACCATCGGGACCATGGCCACGACACCGACGACTGCCGTCAACTGAAGAAAGCTATTGAAGACCTTATTCAGCGGGGCCACCTGGGAAAGTTCGTTCAGAGGGGTAACCCGGGAGCTCCTGGCCCGTCAGCGCCCACGCCACCGGTGATCGATAATGCCCCAACGGAGAAGACAATGGCGATGATTTCCTGGGGGGCAGGAGGCCCATCGAAGAGACCAAGGGGAGAGGGGAGCAGAAACTGTAATTCATTTTTTCGAAAAGGACTTGGATGGGGTTGTAAACAAGGATGATGATAGCGTCGTCGTATCCATGACGATTGCTAAGCACCCTGTAAAAAGAATCTTAGTTGACAGTGGGAGCTCAGTAGATGTTTTAAACTACGATGCCTTTGTCCGTATGAACCTGTCGCATGATCTGCTTCGACCTGTCGCCACGCCTTTGATGGGGTTCACAGGAGATTCCATGAGGGTTGAAGGGGAAATCACTCCTCCCGTAACGGCTGGTACGGCTCTGTGCCAAAGCACTATTCTCATAAAGTTTTTGGTGGTTCGTGTGCCCCTCGCATACAATGCGATCCTCGGGAGGCCCGGGCTCAACCTCTTGGATGCCATCATATCCACCAAGCAGCTCCTCGTGAGGTTCCCAACTAGCAGAGGGGTCGGCGAGATGCGAGGAGAGCAGGATCTGCCAACACTTTGCTATCACTTGGCCCCAAGTCCCTAGGAGACGGCACCTGCCCCGGCACCTGAGGCCCTTGACCCGCGAGACTTGGAGAAGAGGGGGGAACCGGCCGAGCGGCTGCTCACTTTCCCCCTCGGGGAGGATCCCGTGCGGACGGTTTGGGTTGGAGCCTTACTTCCAGAGGAAGCTCGTGATCGACTCCTTACCTTTCTGCGGGTCAACGCCGACGTCTTCGCATGGTCAGCGTCCGACATGCCTGGGATCCCGGAGGAGGTGATTACACACCAGCTTAACATTCGACTGGATTGCCGGCCCATCAGGCAGAAGAAAAGGAGTTTTGCCCCAGACCGACAGAAGGTCGTTGATGAGGAGGTACGGAAGTTCCTGGCGGCTGGTCACATCCGCGAGGTGCGCTACCCAGACTGGCTAGCGAACGTCGTGATGGTTCGCAAGGCCAGCGAAAGCTAGAGAATGTGCATGGATTTCACCGACCTCAACAAGGCGTGCCCCAAGGACAGCTTCCCGTTGCCCCGAATCGACCAGCTGGTAGACGTCACCTCCGGGCACGAGACTCTCAGCTTCATGGATGCGTTCTCGGGGTATAACCAAATCAAGATGAGCCCGGCGGATGAAGAAGCAACTTCCTTTATCACAGAGAAGGGGATTTACTGTTACAGGGTGATGCCCTTCGGATTGAAAAACGCCGGGGCCACTTACCAAAGATTAATGAACAAGGTCTTTGAGGACCAGCTGGGGCGCAACATGGAGGTGTATGTGGATGACATGCTGACCAAGAGCACCAGTACGGAAGACCATGTGGCTGACCTCGAGGAGACTTTCAACAATTTGCATTGGTATCGGATGAAGCTCAACCCCCACAAATGCGCCTTTGGAGTAGTAGCAGGCAAGTTCCTGGGCTTTATGATGACCTAGCGAGGGATCGAAGCCAACCCCGACAAGATCAGGGCTATCCTAGAGATGAGGCCCCCAGCCAACAAGAAGGAGGTGCAGCGCCTAACGGGGAGGGTGGCGGCCTTGAGTCGCTTCATGTCAAGGTCGGCAGAAAGGTGCCTGCCCTTCTTTAAGGCGCTGCGCAAGGTCAACGGCTTCGAATGGACAAAAGAGTGTCAGGGCTCCTTTGAAGAGTTGAAGCAGTTTCTCTCCACTCCTCCGCTGTTGTCCAAGCCTAAAAATGGGGAAGAGCTCTTTCTATATCTGGCCGCTTCCCCCGAGGCTGTCAGCTCCATACTTGTGCGCATGGATGCTAACGGGGTCCAGAAGCCAATCTATTACACCAGCAAAGTACTCCATGATGCTGAGACTAGGTATTCGAGAACCGAGAAGATTATCTTCGCCTTGGTGGTCTCTACTCAGTGCCTTCGGCCCTACTTCCAAGCCCATCCCATTGTGGTGCTTACGGACCAGCCTCTTCGAGCTATCTTATCTTGCCCTGACACCTCCGGTCGGTTGGCCAAGTGGGCCATTAAGCTAAGTGAGTTTGATCTGTCCATCCGGCCAAGGTCAGCCATGAAGTCTCAGGTGTTGGCGGATTTCCTGGTCGAGTGCTCCTGGACCGAGAAGGACATGGAGGAGGCGCGACTGGAGGAGCGTGTGGACTCTCCTTCATTCGAGGAGGCGGAGGACTGGATCCTGCATGTGGATGGAGCGGCAAACTCTCAAGGGAGCGAGCCGGACTCATTCTCGCAAGCCCAGAGGGGGATGTGGTGGAGTACGCTCTCAGATTCCAGTTCCCAGCAACTAATAATCAGGCAGAGTACGAAGCCTTGCTGGCGGGGATGAGGTTAGCTGAGGGGCTAGGCGCTGGGCGCTTGAGGGCCTTCACGGACTCTCAACTTGTTTCTGGACAAATCACCAGAGAGTACGAGGCTAGAGACCCAACCATGTCCCGATACTTGAGCAAGGTGCAGTCCTAGGCATCTCATTTTTCTTACTTCCGTGTCAGCTATATCCCCAGAGCGGAGAATGCCAGGGCTGATGCATTGTTCCGCCTGGCCACTTCGGCAAACGGGACATTGGGAAGGACATATGTGGAACACCTACAAGTCCCGAGCACTGAGGCCGCGGATGAAGCATTGTCAGTGGAGCAAGAGCCCTCCTGGATGGACGCATACATCCGGTACTTGACTGACGGTACTCTCCCGAAGAACCCCGCCGAGTCCAAGCTGCTCAGGCGGAGGGCCCCGAGATTCTTGTTGATGAACGGGAAGCTTTATCGGAGATCATTCTCATACCCAGTTCTCAGGTGTGTGGGGTCGGCTGAATCAGATTACATCCTTAGGGAGATCCACGAAGGTATATGCGGGAGCCACCTGGGGGGCAGAGCCCTAGCCCACAAGGCCCTGCGCCAAGGGTACTTCTGGCTGACGATGAAGGAAGACGCGGCTGAGCTTGTTAAGAAATATGATAGCTGTCAACGTCACTCTAATATCCAGCGACAGCCGACGTCTCACCTGACCCCCTTGGTAGCACCTTGGCCCTTCGCCCAGTGGGGCATGGATATCTTGGGACCATTTCCCCCGGCTTCCGGGCAGCGGAAGTTCCTCTTGGTAGCGGTGGATCACTTCACCAAGTGGGTTGAAGCCGAGGCCCTGGCCAAGATTATCGAAAGCAAAGTGAGATCCTTCTTCTGGAAGTCCATCATATGCCGGTTCGGACTGCCACACACGCTAGTCACTGATAATGGCCGGCAATTTGACAATGCGCCCTTCTGGGAGTTCTGCTCCGAGCTGGGTATCTGTCAGAGGTTCACTTCCGTCGGGCATCCTCAAATCAACAGGGCAGCCGAAGTGACTAATCGGATCATCCTCCAGGGGCTGAGATCTCGGCTAGATGGCTGCAAGGGGCGATGGGTGGAGGAGCTCCCCAATGTGCTATGGGCCTATCATACAACGCCGCGAGCCCCCACCGGCGAAACGCCGTTCAGCTTAGTCTTTGGCTCTGAAGCTGTTATTCCTGTGGAGGTCGGTGCACCAAGCCCTCGGGTGGAAGCATACAGCGAGGAAGGTAACCCTGACCAACTGCGGGCCAACCTCGACCTGGTGGAGGAGGTGCGAGACCGGGCGCGACTTCGAATGGCAGCCTACCGACAGCGGGCCGCAAAGTACTACAACGCTCGTGTGCACCCCCAGACGTTCCTGCAAGGAGATCTGGTCCTTCGACGGGCTGAGGTCTCGAAGCTGGCTGAGGGAGGCAAGCTAGCCCCAAACTGGGAGGGGCCTTACCGGATCGCCGAAACACTCCACCACGGAGCTTATAAAATTGAAGAACTTGATGGGACGCCACTCCCTAGAACGTGGAATGCGGATAACCTTCGTCGGTATTATCAGTAATGTATTCCTCCTTTCATGTCAAGTATCACTCCTGTATTCGCTTGGGTCTCCACCCCTTGTTCAATATTAACGAGATTCAATTTTAGCTACCCAAATCTTCACAGAAAAGCCCGACACCCATCGGCACCCAAAGCCCTGCACTAACCAGGCACAAAGCCCAGTGTACCACCGGCAGAGCGGTGTACCACCGGCTCTCAACAACAAAAGCCCAACACCCGTCGGCACCTAAAGCCCTGCACCAGCCAGGCATGAAGCCCAGTGTACCACTGGCAGAGCGGTGTACCACCGGCTCTCAACAACAAAAGCCAACACCCGTCGGCACTGAAAGCCCTGCACTAGCCAGGCACAAAGCCCAGTGTACCACTGGCAGAGCGGTGTACCACCGGCTCTCAACAACAAAAGCCCGACACCCGTCGGCACCCAAAGCCCTGCACTAGCCAGGCACAAAGCCCAGTGTACCACTGGTAGAGCGGTGTACCATCGACTCTCAACAACAAAAGCCCGACACCCGTCGGCACCCAAAGCCCTGCACTAGCCAGGCACAAAGCCCAGTGTACCACTGGCAGAGCGGTGTACCACCGGCTCTCAACAACAAAAGCCCGACACCCGTCGGCACCTAAAGCCCTGCACCAGCCATGCATGAAGCCCAGTGTACCACTGGCAGAGCGGTGTACCATCGGCTCTCAACAACAAAAGCCCAACACCCGTCGGCACCTAAAGCCCTGCACCAGTGAGGCATGAAGCCCAATGTACCACTGGCAGAGCGGTGTACCACCGGCTCTCAACAACAAAAGCCCGACACACGTCGGCACCCAAAGCCCTGCACTAGCCAGGCACAAAGCCCAGTGTACCACTGGCAGAGCAGTGTACCATCGGCTCTCAACAACAAAAGCTCGACACCCGTCGGCACCCAAAGCCCTGCACTAGCCAGGCACAAAGCCCAGTGTACCACTGGCAGAGCGGTGTATCATCGGCTCTCAACAACAAAAGCCCGACACCCGTCGGCACCTAAAGCCTTGCACCAGCCAGGCATGAAGCCCAGTGTACCACTGGCAGAGCAGTGTACCACCGACTCTCAACAATAAAAGCCCAATGCTCGTCGGCACCTAAAGCCCTGTACTAGCCAGGCATGAAGCCCAGTGTGCCGCTGGCAGAGCGGTGTACCACCGGCTCTGTGCAACAAAAGCCCGACCCTGGTCGGCACCAAAGCCCTGCACCAGCCAAGCATAAAGCCCAGTGTACCACTGGTAGAGCGGTGTACCACCGGCTCTCAGCAACAAAAGCCCGACCCTGGTCGGCACCAAAGCCCTGCACCAGCCAGGCATGAAGCCCAGTGTACCACTGGCATAGCAGTGTACCACCGGCTCTCAGCAACAAAAGCTCGACCCTGGTCGGCACCAAAGCCCTGCACCAGCCAGGCATAAAGCCCAGTGTACCACTGGCAGAGCGGTGTACCACCGGCTCTCAGCAACAAAAGCCCAACCCTGGTCGGCACCAAAGCCCTGCACCAGCCAGGCATAAAGCCCAGTGTACCACTGGCAGAGCGGTGTACCACCGGCTCTCAACAACAAAAGCCCAACCCTGGTCGACACCAAAGCCCTGCACCAGCCAGGCATAAAGCCCAGTGTACCACTGGCAGAGCGGTGTACCACCGGCTCTCAGCAACAAAAGCCCAACCCTGGTCAGCACCAAAGCCCTGCACCAGCCAGGTATAAAGCCCAGTGTACCACTGGCAGAGCGGTGTACCACCGGCTCTCAGCAACAAAAGCTCGACCTTGGTCGGCACCAAAGCCCTGCACCAGCCAGGCATAAAGCCCAGTGTACCACTGGCAGAGCGGTGTACCACCGGCTCTCAGCAACAAAAGCCCAACCCTGGTCGGCACCAAAGCCCTGCACCAGCCAGGCATAAAGCCCAGTGTACCACTGGCAGAGCGGTGTACCACCGGCTCTCAGCAACAAAAGCCCAACCCTGGTCGGCACCAAAGCCCTGCACCAGCCAGGCATAAAGCCTAGTGTACCACTGGCAGAGCGGTGTACCACTGGCAGAGCGGTGTACCACCGGCTCTCAGCAACAAAAGCCCGACCCTGGTCGGCACCAAAGCCCTGCACCAGTCAGGCATAAAGCCCAGTGTACCACTGGCAGAGCGGTGTACCACCGGCTCTCAGCAAAAAAAGCCTGACCCTGATCGGCACCAAAGCCCTGCACCAGCCAGGCATAAAGCCCAGTGTACCACTGGCAGAGCAGTGTACCATCGGCTCTCAGCAACAAAAGCCCAACCCTGGTCGGCACCAAAGCCCTGCACCACCAAGCATAAAGCCCAGTGTACCACTGGCAGAGTGGTGTACCACCGGCTCTCAGCAACAAACGCCCGACACCCATCGGCGCCCAAAGCCCTGCGCTAGCTAGGCACGAAGCCCGACACCCGTCGGCACCTAAAGCCCCGCCTCGGATGGCACAAGAAACTTCGAGCTTGCTGAACTTAAAGCCCGACACCCGACGGTGCAAAGTCCCGCCGGTCAGATAAAAGCCGACCCCCGTTGACACCAAAAGCCACGCGCCTATTCAGTATAAAGTCCAACACTCGGCAGGGCGTTGCCCCGATGGCCTCGAGGAGTCCGTCTACCTAACCCCTGACTGCTGGTGTTTCCGCTCCGAAAAACTTACTCTCCCTGGTCCTAACTTTTGGGTCTAAGCAGCTGGGGCGGAATATCGCGAGTTGAGAGTTGTCCCCTGGCGCTATCGAAACTAATGGGATTACAGGGCTACGTGTTGTCAATTGACGAAGTTCATGATAAGACAGAATGCATCTTGAAGAATGTTTTCATTAATTAGAAAGGGCTACAAAATGCCGACGTTGTTGGACTTATAAAAAAGAAAGAACAAAACAACAAGAGTGTGAGCTCACGGCTCTACCGGTGCGTGCTCATCATCAGAAGGGGCCAAGTCAGACAAATGCTCCAGCTCAACCTCCAGGGCCTGGGGGAAGTTCAGGTCCCTGGCCACCTTCTCCTTGCCATGCTGGAACCCGTCGAGGAATACAGCCGCCGAGGCTTTGGCCAGGCGTCTGTGAAGCGCCCGGACGCCTTGTACTCCTCTATGAGCCCGGCGGCCCGGACCTTCTCTGCAGCAAAGGCCTCCGTTGCAACCCTTTCAGCCTCCTGCGTGCGGCTCACCTCCTCTTTGGACCAGCTCACCTCCTCTTTGGACCGGCTCACCTCCTCCTTTGCCGCTTGCGCCTCTTCTGTCGCCGTGCCCGCTCGCTCCTCGGCCTCCCGGAGGGCTGAGGTTAGCTCAGAGATATGAATGTCCCTGGCCATTACAGCGTTCTCAGCCTCCGTCATTTGGAGGAGCACTGTGCGTGCACGATTGGATTCAATCTCTGCCCGGCTCTCGGCGGCCTGCAACTCGTTCGCCCAGGCGCTTCTGGCCGACTCCAGTGCCTTCTCGGCCGCCTCTGCGCGGCACCGAGCCTCCTCGACCTCCTTCTGCGTCTCCCGTAGAAGGACCTTCCTATCATGCATTGCTTCCCTGGCGGCCCTTAGGGAATATGCAATCTGTGTGCGTAAGCTCCAGGTCAGCTAAAGGAAGGGAATAAAAGGTAAAGGGCAAGAAGATCACTTACCCTGACGACAGCAGCATAGGAGTCTTGAAAGAACGTGCTCGCTTTCTGGTGACTGACGTCCTCCAGGATCTCAGGGACAAAAATCGGATCCAGGACTCGCTCAGCCCAGCGACCGTCATTCAGGGAGTCTCGGGGTGGCCCGGGCTCGCCCCCACCTCGCTCCGTCGTTTCGGCTGTCCCCGGTTCGGTGCGTGGGCCACTCCTGGGCGACCCCTCAGGGGGTGGGCTCACAGGACCAATGGTCCCTCACCCCAATCCCTGGTGGCATCCGGCGGGGTCGGTCCCCCAGGAGCCGAGGACTCTTCGGTCAATATGGGCCCCTCCGTGGCCGGCTCCTCAACGGCGACTCCTGCGATTGTCCCCACCCCTGGTGGAGTGTCGGCCGTGAGGTCAACCTTCGGAACAGCTGGGACATCTTGCGGAGCCGGGGGTGGGGAGACTTGGGCCGGTGGGAGGGCCCGAGCCATCGGACGCTTCGGGGCTGGGGCCTGCCGACCCCTGGATGGTCCTTCCTGGGCCCTCTTCTTGGAGGCAGCCCTTAGCAGCTTTGCCACCGGTATCTTCATGGCTGCGTGGCGTCAGTTGAGTTTTTTTTCAAATTAAAAAAAAAAAAGAGAGAAAAGGGGGGGGAGAAGCGAAATTTTTGGCTAAGGATGGAGAGGACTTACCCCGGTGGGGAATGAGACCCGCCGACTCCAGGTTATCCTCCGACAGCAATAGGGTGTATCGGGGGATCTCGGTGGCCAGCAGCAGCCCTAACGCCTCCCGGTCCCCAGGGTGGATGGCGACGGCGTTCCCTCGGAGGTCGAGGTCCCCCCACTGGGGCCTGACTTGGTCAACATTAGCAAAAAAGAAACGGGATTTCCATCCCTTAATTGAAGAAGGAAGGAGGAGTTTTAGGACCCGGTTGGGTCGGGGCAGAAACAGCCACCAGCCCTTTTGAGCCCGAAGGGTGTAGAAAGAACGAAAAAGGCTGATTCGGGGGGTAATGTTCAGGCGATAGCAAAGGATGACAAAGGCACAGATGACGCGATAGGAGTTTGGAACTAACTGAGAGGGGGTCAAGGAATAATAGTTAAGGAGGTTGACAAAAAAAGGCGGAAAGGGTGGGCAGAGACCTGCCCTTAGGCAGATCTCATAGAGGGCCACCCGACCGGGTCAGGAGGAAATGACCCTGTCATCGGGAGTTGGCAAGAAAAGCTCAACATCCCGGGGGATTCGATAACGGGCCTAGATTTTTTCCAAATCCAGCCGCGTCATCGTGGAGGCTGTCCCCTCTGGGGACCCCTCCACCGTCGAGGAGGCGCCGGCCTCCGATCGGCGGCCCCTCGATGGGGCTCCACCGATGGCCCATCGCCGGGCCAGGGGGACGTGGTCCTCTGAATCAGAGGACCACTCAATCGAAGGGGAAGGGGCAGGGGAGGTGCGATACCTCTCGGAAGGAGGACTATTCTCAGAACCGTCCTCCGAGGTCCAGGAAGGAGAACTCATGAGTAGAGGGACGGAAGCCTAGGATGGGGAAAGAGCTGACCTGAAAGGGACGAAACCAAACGCAGGCCCGCAGGTTGCAGGGGAGGTCGAAGCGTAGACGCAGAGGGAAAAGATGACAAGAGAAGCAGTAAGACGTCAATTCGACTCCTCGCTTAGCTTTATCAGGTTTTCAAATCGTCCCGCCACATCTCGTCGGCCACATGGCCCCTTGCCATAGGCTGGCTCGCCTCGAGGGGCACCCGGCGCGTGGTGCGGCATGCCCCCGGCCAGTGGTGGGACCCCGCTGACGTCGTCGTAATGAAAGGTAATGATGGTGCAGCTTTTTGCGCAAACTTCGAAGAGCCAGTTCCCTCTCTCGAGGTCGATCGTGGTGGGCACAGCATACGGAGGGCCGCCTCCTTACATTCCCCAGGTCATCCGCATAAAAGATGAGGACGGAGGATCAGCCACGTGGAGAACACCCCTTGCGCCTCAACGGTGGGACCCACTTTGCCCCAGGGGTGGGGGGGCATCTGATATGACTGATCCCGCATCGTCAGGGTAAAAGGTAACGGCAGCTAATGACCCCGAGACCCCCACCGGTCTCGGGGTGCACCGGCATTTCCCCACCCCCGGGACCCCTTCCGGTCTCGGGGTGGGGCCATCATCTCTTGACCCCGAGACCCCCACCGGTCTCGGGGTGCACTGCATTTCTCCACCCCCGGGATCCCTTCCGGTCTTGGGGTGGGGTCATCATCTCTTGACCCCGAGACCCCCACCGGTCTCGGGGTGCACTTGCATTTCTCCACCCCCGGGACCCCTTCCGGTCTTGGGGTTGAGTCGTCATCTCTTGGCCCCGAGACCCCCACCGGTCTCGGGGTGCACTGGCATTTCCTCACCCTCGGGACCCCTTCCGGTCTCGGGATGGGGTCATCATCTCTTGACCCCGAGACCCCCACCGGTCTCGGGGTGCACTGGCATTTCTCCACCCCCGGGACCCCTTTCGGTCTCGGGGTGGAGTCGTCATCTCTTGGCCCCGAGACCCCCACCAGTCTCGGGGTGCACTGGCATTTTCCCACCCCCGGGACCCCTTCCGGTCTCGGGGTAGGGTCATCATCTCTTGACCCCGAGACCCCCACTGGTCTCGGGGTGCACTGGTATTTCTCCACCCCCGGGACCCCTTCCGGTCTTGGGGTGGAGTCGTCATCTCTTGGCCTCGAGACTCCCATCGGTCTCGGGATGCACTGGCATTTCCTCACCCACGGGACCCCTTCCGGTCTCGGGGAGGGGTCATCATCTCTTGGCCCCGAGACCCCCCACCGGTCTCGGGGTGCACCGGCATCCTCCCATCCCCGGGACCCCTTCTGGTCTCAGGGTGGGGTCATCAACAATTGGCATGCAGTTCAACCGTCGAAAGAAATGATGACTTCAGGCCGCACGATGCACCCACATGACTCTCAGTACGCCTGTGATTGCCCCCGTTACGGAGGGCCATACCTCATAACAGCGTATGGTGCATTGCATGTCCCTGTGCATGGCCATGCCTCACTACGGCGTACGATTCGCCATCGCTTGCAACTGTGCTCGATCATATCATCCGACGGCGCGCACTGAATGCCTTCGCGGCTGTTGGACACGTATGACACCACGTCGGCAAGCGGTACGGGATGTCTCCGGCACGCGCAGTGATGGTACGACGGTGATCTTCCGAGACAGTAAGACAAGATATTCGGACAGGTATAAAAGCACGTGCTCGCACTGTAAGTAGGGATCTGAACTCTGATTTTCTGAGCTTTCTTCCTCCCAGCAAAACCCTAACTGCCTCAGTTCTCTTTCGCTGAGCGGTTCTTTGTCTGAGCCCAAGTGACTGACTTGATCGTCGGAGGGTCCCTACCGGTATCACCGGTCTCCAGGGACTTATCTTGCAGGACTCCGAGGAGAAGGACGTCCGACTTCCCCGACGTTTGAGGAAGGTGACTTGGCGTCATCACATACTATCGAATTATAGATTCAATTCTAACAATATGATTTATCTAAACCGAGGATTAATTGAATGATAGGTGCTGAATTTGAAGATTAATTATTATAGGTGATTATCTATTTAAAGAGTACGAAGGATTAATGGTATAGATTAGTGCTTTGAGATTCATGTTAGAGTAATGAATTATGAAAATTAGATATTGTAGATTTACGAGCAAGATAGGTTTCTTACATCTATTTATATGTTGCATATATTTTCATTTAAAAGAAGTTAAACCTAAGATGGAGAAAATGAATTCAAATTATCGAAAGGATTAGTTAAGCATAACAAAGGAAATATACGAAACCATAGAAACTCAAGAATGTAGCAGCATCTTACAACCAAAAATAAGGATTCATGATGATGAGAATCAATCAAAATGAAGGATTCATGATGATGAGATATGGTACTGGACACTGCGTTCTTGAGAAACTAGAAAACAGAAGTCTTCATTATTGGAGATGCTCTCTGGAAGTTTGAGGGCGCAATGAAGGTTAGTAACCACAGTTGTGAAATAATCCACATCCGTCAATTTCAAAGATGAAATTATTTTAGAAGGATAAAAATGAAATACTAGCATCTATTGTATTCACCCCTAGAAAAAGTCTTTGTACGTTACTCTCGGTGCAACATGGCTTGCACCGAACGCAATGATTTACTTGTGCACAGACCTGCGCCAGAGAGGCCATCCATAAGTTCCACATCACTGACGCATGAATGAATCATTGCATTCTGATATGGCTGATCCCGCACCGTCAGGATTAATGGTAAAGGGAACTGACGGTGTCCCGCTCTAACCTCCGAGGCCTACCTACGGGGTCCACCTCCGAGGCCAACCTCCGGTGTTCACCTCCGGAGCCAACCTCCGAACTCCACCTCCGAGGCCAACCTCCGGGGTCCACCTCCGAGGTCCTCCTCCGGAGCCAACCTCCGAGGTCCTCTCTAGCTTCCTTCAGCCCCTAGCTCCAACCATGACTTTAGGAAACCGTCACGGTCCAGCCATTGGGGCCGATAGCAATGGGCCACTTGCACGCCCATGTGACCCACTACTCGCCTGATACGGTACGTCGCCATGCCTTATTAAGGCGTATGGTCTACTACATGTCCATAACGGTACATTGCCATACCCCGTTACGACGTGCAACCCATTACTTGCCCACGACTACGTATGGCCGTACCCCATTACGATGTACGACTTGTCACTCGCTTGCAGCCACATGTGGCCATACCTCTTAACGGCGCGTACCTGATACAGGTGCAGCCACCCAACACTTGTAAGGCCGTGCTGGCAGATGGCAGCTCAAGCGGGACACCTCTGACACACAGTAACGATGCGACCTAACACTATCAGGCCCTCCTTTTTGTCCATTATCGGACGGAGATATCACGAAATCGGTAACCTTCTGGAAGCATGGAGAAGGAGAGATCTTTGAACAGGTATAAAAGCCCGCATTTGCGAAGAGGGAAGGATCCTGAACTCTAATCCATAAGCTTTTTTCTGTGAAGCTAACTCTTGTCTATTCCCGAGTTACTGACTTGAGCGTCGGAGGGTCCCCACCGGAGCATCTGGTCTCCAGGGACTTTTCTTGTAGGAATCCGGCAAGGAGGATCTCCGTTTCCCCGGCGTTTGTAGAAAGTGACTTGGCATCAACAGATTGGTGCGCCAGGTAGGGGGGAGAGAGAAAAGTTTCGAACATGTCGGCGACAACTTCTCTTCCCCTGGGCTCTCAAGCAATGGTGACGACCCACGCACGAGAGGTTACCGCCAGTCATGCTAGGGGGCAGCGTCAAGGGGCTGATCCACTAGCGGTTGGCCCCTCAGCTCCCCTAGCCGATGCTCCTGCACCACCACCACCGCAGCAGCTTCAAGAAGACCAGATTGCTGCCCTCGCTGCACAAGTCCAATCTCTGGCAACGGTGGTTCAAGGCTTGCAGCATCAAACGATGGTTGCGCAGCAATCGGAGCCCCTCTCGTCAGAGCCAAGGAGCCATCCAGCCCAGCCAGCACTCTTTTCGGAGGAAGCCTCCTGCTCGAGAAGCTGGCCACCACCGCACTTTGCCCAGGCCTCACTGCCATGAAACCTCCAAGAGGCCTCAGTCGCCCTCCCGTCGTGCCAGTGCATCTCCTAGGCGACGGTGCAGGAAGGAGGCAGAGCGCCTTCGTCAGCATCAACGCCACCCTTCCCCCTCCTCGGATTCTTCGAGGGAGGGGTCCTTCGACGGTAGAGTAGCCCGCCGAGCTGAACGTTGGCTCGACGAGTATAATCAACGGCTGGAGGAGCTTAGCCGCCAGATCACCAACCCGCCAGAGGCGGACTACGATAGTCGACCACCACTGTCCCGCCAGATCATGGAGGAGTCGATTTCAACCCGGTTCCACCTCCCTCAGCTAGACCCGTATGATGGGACTACGAACCCCCTGGACCATTTGAAAAGCTACAAGGTCCTCATGCAGGTCCAGGAGGCAACCGACTCTTTCCTATGCATCGCTTTTCCCACCACCCTAAAGAAAGTAGCTCGAGCCTGGTACTCCCGCTTGCCGCCATGGAGTATCGACTCCTTTTGCTAGTTGGAGAGGGCCTTCCCCGCTCATTTCGACGCTTGCCGAAAAATTCCAAGGGTGGCAGACAGCATCTTCTCCGTCCAGCAGAAGAGTGGTGAGTCTCTGCAGGACTACGTCGCTCGTTTCAAGGAAGTCGCCCTGGAAGTTTATAACCTCGAGGATTCGATGGCCACCTTGGCCTTGAAGCGAGGGCTTCGTCCTTCTCACTTCGCGTACTCCCTCGACAAGAAGCCGCCCGGCTCCTACACTGAGCTTTTGAGCCGGGTCCAAAAGTACATTCATGCCGATGAAGCTGACTCCTCCCGGTGCAAGGTTGGCGGTAACACCACCAAGAAGCTGGCCCGACCAGAGTGTGCTGAAGCTCGCCCCAGAAGACCAGAGCCCCCTCGCCAACCAGACAACCATACCCAAGCTCTTGCATCAAGAGACGGGCCTTACACCCCTTTGCTCGCCCTGATATCGCACATCCTTCTTGAGATCGAGGGCGAGCCCTATCTTCAGCGCCCTTCCTCGATGAACCCGAAGATTCTCCGCAACAAGAACCTCTACTGCCGCTACCATCGGGATCATAGCCACAACACCGATGACTACCGTCAGCTGAAGAAGGCGATAGAGGACCTTATTCAGTGTGGCCACCTGGGAAGTTCGTCCAAAGGAGCAACCTGGGAGCTCCTGGTCCATCAGCGCCTCCGCCACCGATGGTTGACAATGCTCCGACCGAGAAGACGGTGACTATGATTTCCTGGGGGCAGGCGGCCTACCTAAGAGGCCAAGGGGGAGAGAGAGTTAGACTCTGTAATCCCTTTTTCCAAAAGGGACTTAGAGGGGGTGGTTAATAAAGATAATGATAGCGTCGTCGTGACCATGACGATAGCTAAGCACCCTGTAAAAAGAATTTTAGTCGATAGCGGGAGCTCGATGGATGTTTTGAATTATGATGCATTTGTTCGCATGAACCTATCACCCGACCTGCTTCGGCCTGTCACCATGCCTTTAATGGGGTTCACCGGAGAATCCATGAAGGTAGAGGGGGAGATCACTCTTCCTGTCACAGCTGGCACGGCCCCGTGCCAAAGCACAGTCTTCATGAGCTTCTTGGTGGTCCGGGTGCCCCTCGCCTACAATGCTATCCTAGGAAGGCCTGGGCTTAACCTTTTGGACGTTGTCATCTCCACCAAGAGGCTCCTCATGATGTTCCCTACCAGTGAAGGAGTCGGGGAGATGCGAGGGGAACGGAATCCCCCACCACTTTGTTGCCACATGGCCCCCAGTCCTCAAGGAGAAGTCTGTGCACTTGCACCGGAAGCACTGGATCCTCGAGACTTGGCAAGGAGAGAAGAACCGGCCGAGCGCCTGCTAGCCTTTCCCCTGGGAGAAGACCTGGAGTGAACTATTCACATTGGGGCTTTGCTTCCGGAGGAGGCTCGCGGTCAGCTCCTTGCATTCCTGCGAGCCAACGCTGATATTTTGCCTGGTCGGCATCCGATATGCTAGGCATTCCGGAGGAGGTGATTACACATCAACTCAACATCAAGCCAGAGTGTCGACCCATTCGGCAAATGAAAAGGAGCTTTGCTTCAGACAAACAAAAGGCCATAGATGAGGAGGTGCGTAAGTTGACGGCAACCGGGCACATTCGAAAAGTTCACTACCCCGACTAGCTGGCGAATGTGGTGATGGTTCGTAAGGCCAGTGGGAGCTGGAGGATGTGCGTGGACTTCACCGACCTTAATAAAGCATGCCCCAAAGATAGCTTTCCGCTGCCCCAGATCGACCAGCTGGTAGATGCTACGTTCGGTCATGAGACTCTCAGTTTCATGGATGCATTCTTAGGGTACAACCAGATCAGGATGAACCTGGATGATGAAGAGGCGACCTCCTTCGTCACAGAGAAGGGGATATATTGCTATAAGGTGATGTCGTTCGGGTTGAAGAATGCGGGAGCCACCTACCAGAGGTTGATGAACAAGGCTTTCGAGGCCCAGATCAGGTGCAACATGGAGGTGTACGTGGACGACATGCTAACCAAGAGCGCCCATGCTATGGATCATGTTGCTGACCTTGCGGAGACCTTTGCCAACCTGCGTGGTACCGAATGAGACTGAACCCCCGTAAGTGCGCCTTCGGGGAGGCAGTTGGCAAGTTTCTGGGCTTTATGGTGACTCAGCGGGGAATTGAAGCCAATCCTGACAAGATTCGAGCCATCTTGGATATGAGGCCCCCAGCTAACAAGAAGGAGGTGCAGCGTCTGACCAGAAGGGTGGCAGCCCTGAGCCGTTTCATGTCAAGATCGGTAGAGCGGTGTCTGCCCTTCTTCAAGGTGCTGCGCAAGGTTAACAGCTTTGAGTGGATGAAGGAATGTCAGGAAGCCTTTGAGGAGCTAAAGAATTTTTTATCTACTCCCCCATTGCTGTCCACACTGAGAGGCGGGGAGGAGCTCTTTTTGTATCTTGCCACCTCCCCCGAGGCCATCAGTTCGGTGCTCGTCCGTATGGACGCCGATGGAGTGCAGAGGCCAATCTACTACACCAGCAAAGTGCTTCATGATGCTGAGACCAGATACTCCAAGATCGAGAAGATCATCTTTGCACTAGTGGTCTCCGTCCAGTGCTTTCGACCCTACTTTCAAGCTCACCCAATCGTGGTGCTCACGAACCAACCACTCCGGACTATCCTGTCCCGCCCTAATACTTCCAGTCGGTTGGCCAGGTGGGCTATCAAGCTGGGGAGTTTGATTTATCTATCCAGCTAAGGCCTGCAATGAAGTCCTAGGTGCTAGCTGACTTCCTGGTCGAATGCACTTGGGCCGAGGAGCATCCAGAGGACTTGTACCCTGAGGCGCGTATGGATTCCCCTGAGACCAAGGAGAGGGGGAAGGAAGATTGGATTCTGCATGTAGATGGAGCATCAAATTCTCAAGGGAGTGGAGCTAGACTCATTCTTGCGAGCCCCGAGGGGGAGGTGGTGGAGTATGCCCTCCGGTTCCTATTCCTGGCAACCAATAACCAAGCAGAGTATGAAGCCCTGCTGGTAGGGATGAAGTTAGCCAAGGAGCTTGGGGTGGAGCGTCTGAGGGCCTTCACGGACTCCCAGCTCGTCTCCGGGCAGGTCGTTGGGGAGTACGAGGCCTGAGACCCAACCATGTCCTGCTACCTGAGCAAGGTGCAATCTCAAGCCTCTCGGTTTGCATACTTCCGCGTCAGTTATATCCCTCGAGTGGAGAATGCTAGGGCTGATGCCTTGTTCCGTTTGGCCACCTCGGCCGACGGGACCTTGGGAAGGACGTATGTGGAGCATCTGCAAGTCCAAGGCATCGAAGCCACAAGGGAGGAGACCATGTCGGTCAAGCAGGAGCCTTTCTGGATGGATGCTTATGTCTGGTATCTTACTGATGGCACCATCCCTAAAGACCCGGCTGAGTCCAGACTGCTTAGGCGACGGGCCTCGAAGTTCCTGCTGATGGAAGGGAAGCTCTATCGAAGATTATTCTCATACCCAGTCCTCAAGTGCGTTGGGCCTACCGAAGCTAACTACGTCTTGCGAGAAATCATGAAGGCATATGCGGGAGTCATCTGGGGGGCAGGGCCCTAGCGTACAAGGCCCTGCGGCAGGGATATTATTGGCTGACTATAAAGGAGGACGCGGCCGGACTCATCAAGAAGTGCGATAGCTTCCAGCGCCATGCCAATATCCAGCGGCAGCTGACATCTCAGCTGACCCCCCTGGCAGCACCATGGCCTTTTGCCCAGTGGGGAATGGACATTTTGGGGCCATTCCCTTTGGCCTCCAGTCAGCGCAAGTTCCTGCTAGTGGTCATCGACCATTTCACCAAATGGATCGAGGCTGAGGCGCTTGCCAAGATCACTGAGAATAAGGTGAGGTCTTTCTTTTGGAAGTCAATAATATGCCGGTTCGGGCTCCCCCATACCCTGGTTACCGACAATGGCCGCCAATTCGATAACGCACCTTTTCGAGAATTTTGCACCGAGCTTGGCATTCATCAGCGATTCACCTCTGTAGGCCATCCTCAAACCAATGGTGTGGCCAAGGTGACCAACCGCATTATCCTTCAAGGACTAAGAGCCCGGCTTGACGACTACAAAGGACGTTAGGTGGAGGAGCTTCCCAACGTGTTATGGGCCTATCACACAACGCCACGGGCCCCCCAGAGAGACCCCCTTCAGCCTCGTCTTTGGATCCGAAGCAGTTATTCCTGTGGAGATCGGTGCCCGGAGCCCCAGAGTGGAAGCCTACAGCGAGGAAGACAACCCAAATCAGTTGCGGGCCAACCTCGACCTGATAGAAGAGGTGCAAGACCGAACACAACTCTGGATGTCCGCCTACTGGCAGCGGACGGCCAGGTATTACAACGCTCGTGTCCGACCTAGAACCTTCTTACCTAGAGATTTAGTCCTCTGGTGAGCCGAAGTCTCGAAACCGACAGAAGGAGGCAAGCTAGCACCGAATTGGGAAGGGCCATATCGAATCACCGAAGCGCTCCGCCATGGAGTATACAGAGTAGAAGAGCTGGACAGAAAGCCCCTCCCACGGATGTGGAACGCCGACAACCTCTGTCGGTATTATCAATAGTGTCCCCTTTTCTTATGTCAAATTTTATGTCTGCACTCTTTCGGGCTCTTGGCTCTTCATTAATAAAATGTGAGTTCAAGCATCACAGATTCTCAATGAAAGCCCAATGTACCATTGGCAATGAAGACCCGATGTACCATCGGATTCAAAAAAGCCCGAGGCCAAACTCGGCATGGAAAGCCCAGTGTACCACTGGCATACCGATGTACCATCAGATCTCAACGAAAGCCCAATGTATCATTGGTAACGAAGACCCATGTACTATCAGATTCAAAAATCCCGAGGCCAAACTCGGCATGGAAAGCTCAGTGTACCACTGGCATACCGATGTACCATCGGATCTCAACGAAAGCCCAATCTACCATTGGCAACGAAGACCCGATGTACCATCAGATTCAAAATAGCTCGAGGCCAAACTCGGCATGGAAAGCCCAATGTACCACTAGCATACCGATGTACCATCAGATCTCAACGAAATCCCAATGTACCATTGGCAACGAAGACCCGATGTACCATCGGATTCAAAAAGCCCGAGACCAAACTCAGCATGAAAAGCCTAGTGTACCACTGGCATACCGATGTACCATTGGATCTCAACGAAAGCCCAATGTACCATTGGCAATGAAGACCTGATGTACCATCGGATTAAAAAAAGCTCGAGGCCAAACTTAGCATGGAAAGCCCAGTGTACCACTGGCATACCGATGTACCATTGAATCTCAACGAAAGCCCAATGTACCATTGGCAACGAAGATCCGATGTACCATCGGATTCAAAAAAGCTCAAGGCCAAACTCAGCATGAAAAGCCCAGTGTACCACTGGTATACCGATGTACCATCGGATCTCAACGAAAGCCCAATGTACCATTGGCAATGAAGACCCGATGTACCATCGGATTCAAAAAAGCCCGAGGCCAAACTCGACATGGAAAGCCCAGTGTACCACTGGCAGACCGACGTACCATCGGTTCTCAACGAAAGCCCAATGTACCATTGGCAACGAAGACCCGATGTACCATCGGATTCAAAAAAGCCTGAGGTCAAACTCGGCATGGAAAGCCCAGTGTACCACTGGCAGACCGACGTACCATCGGTTCTCAACAAAAAGCCCAAGTTTCTATTGGCGCTCTGAGGCTGATGCCCCATCAGTCCGATGCTAGCGTCCCAACAGTTTCCCAGAAACCCAAGTTTCCATCGGAGCACCGAGGCTAATGTTCCATCTGGTCAACACCGATGTTCCATTGGTGCTCAGATACCCAAGTCATCCTTGGCCAAGATAAAACTATAAGAAAATAAAAGCTATCCTTCGGTGCTGATGAAGCCCTTGAGGGTCCCACATCAGCAACCCGGGGACTCAGGGAAGAGAATGCAATTAACATTATCATTAAGGAAAAAAAACTTTTGCTTCATTGATTTTAGTGTTTACAAAATGCCGACCGAGTCGGACTTGGTACAAAAATACGTGAAGGATAAAATCAAGGCCTGGCCGCAGACTCGCTTCCTAAGGCCTCATCGGGCCCTGGGTCTGGCTCGAGGTCCATGACCTGGGGGAGGTTCCAGACCTGGGCTACTTTCTCCTTAGCATCGTTGAACCCCTGGACATAGAAATCCGCGTTGGCTTCAACTAGCTCATGGGTGAAGTGCTCCGATGCCTTAAACTCTTCCACGACCGTGGCAGCTCTGGCCTCGGCGGTTGCCTCCACCTCTGTGACTCGGGCCTCCGCCACCACCCTCTCGGCCTCCTTGATGCTTATTTCTTCCTCGGCCCGCTTCACCCGAGCCTCGGCCGCCTGGATGGCCGAGTTCAAGTCGGCTATGTGTAGGTTTCGGGCCTCGACCGCGCTCTCGGCCTCTGTGAGTTGGTCTAGTGCCGCTCGCTGTTGGTTAGCTTCGGCTTCGGCTCTGCTTTCGGCCTCCCTTATTTTGCCTGCGCATTCGACCCTCATCAACTCCAGGTCCTTCTCGGCGTCCTCGGCCCGAGCCTGGGCATCCTCAGCGTCTTGTTGGATTTGGCGAGTGACAGCCTCCCCTTCGCTGAGGGCCTCCCGAGTGAGCACTACGGAGTTGGACACCTGCATCCAGAGCGTCAGTTATGAAAACTGCCTAAATATTCTAAACTAAGGGCAAGGAGAGAAATACTTACTCGAACGAGAGCTGAGAAGATCTCCCGGAAGAACCTGTTCACCCCCAGGGTTCGGAGCTCCCCTTGAATATCCGGCTGAACGGTGTGGGATATGAGTTATTCAGCCCGGCACCCATTGTTTATTAATGAGAACCCGCGAGGGGTTGGCCCAGCCCTACTCCCCTCAGCACTTTCGATGTGCTCCAGTTTAGCACACGGGGGGATGCTTGTGGGTATCTGTTCGGGGGGCGGACCTGTCCCCGATGGCCCCTCCCCCCAACTCCTATCTACTTCGGTCGGGGGTGGTCGTGGGAGGGTGGGGACTCCATCACTGTCGGCCCCACAGCCATCGGCTCCTCCGTGGTCGCCCCTTCGGCCCCCGCCATCTCTGGAGGGGTGTCAGCTATCAAATCCACCTCTGGGATTGGTGGAGACCCGCGCTGCTCAGCCGGCGGAGGCGCCTGCGCGGCGTGATGCTTCGGGGCCGGCACCTGCTACTCCTCCCTTGGGCCCCCTGGGCCCTCATCTGCTTGATCGTGGCCATCCTATTGACCATGGCAGTTGGAGGCTTCATTGATGCATGACATCAGTCGGAGTCAGTAAAAAAAAAAAAAAAAAAGGAAGAAAGGAGAAGGCGATTTGGTTAAGTATCGAGACTCTTGTTACTCACCGCTCTGGAAGGTGAGGCCTGCCAGCCGGAGATTCTCCTCCAACAGGAGCAAGTTGTATTTGGGGATGTCAGTAGTTAACAGTTGCCCCATCGCTTCTTGGTCTCCTAGGAGGACGGTGGAGTTCATGTTGGGCCGAAGGTCGGGATCCCCCATCGGGACTTGATTGGACCAAGGTCAACAAAAAAGAAGTGGGATTTCTACCCCTTAACCAAAGAGGGAAGAAGAAGTTTGAGGACTCGACCGGGTCGGGCTGGAATAGCCACCAACCCGTCTGCTGCCTAAGAAAATAGAAGCTCCGAAAAAGGGAAAGTCGGGGGGTGATTTGGAGGTGGCTGCAAAGAATGAGAAAGGCGCAAATGGTCCTAAGGGTGTTCGGGACCAGTTGGGCAGGAGTCAGAGAGTAGTAATCTAGCAAGCTAACAAAAAAGGGATGAAAGGGAAAGCGAAGCCCTAGCCTAAGGAAAATTTCGTAAATGGCCACTCTGCCGGGCCATGAGGAAACTATCCTATCGTCGGGAGTCGGGAGGAAGAGCCCCACCTCTCGGGGTACATGATAACGGGCCCTAATTTTGACTAAGTCTTGGTCCATTACTGTGGAGGCGGTCCCCTCCGGGGATTCCGCCCCTACCCTCGCGGAGGTGCTGGCTGCCGCCTAGTGCCTCCTCACTGGGGCCCGGCCAGCCACCGCCGAGCGTCCCCGTGCAGGGACTCTGCCGGCGATCAGCCGTTGGGACAAAGGAAGATGGTCCTCCGAATCGGAAGACCACGAAGAAGAAGAAGGAGACGAAGAGGCGCGGAGCCTCGAAGGGGAAATACGGTTGTCAGATGGAGCTGAAGAGGTCCAGGATGGCGAGGAGGCCATGGAGAAGGTTTCGGGAAGAAGGAAGGATGGGGAGGAACAGAGGGCTAACCTAAAGGAAGAGATAGCGGGGGGCGATTCTCGGGTCATAGAAGGAGCAGAGAGTTGGAAGAAGAAGATAACTGAAGCAGAATGGCGGATTCTCTGCCTTCGCCTGGGTTTTGTTAAGTTTCAAATCATCCCACCTCGATTTCCTAGCCACGCGGACTCCCGCTATAGGCTAGGCCGCCTTGGCAAGCGTCCGACGTGTGGAACAAACCGCCTCCGGCCAATGAGGTAACACCGCTGACATCAGCGCCATGATGGCAATGATGGCAGCCGCTTTTCGCAAGCTTCAAAATGACAACCCCATTTTGAGGACGATCGCAGCGAATCGGACAGACAGTAGCGACTGCCCCTTCACATCCCCCAAGTTGCCCGCGCTAAGTTATCATTGCATCCGGAGACACGTGTCTGGGAGCAGTTGGCAATGGAAGGGGATCAGCCACTAAGAACATGACACCCCTTTCACTTCACCTGGGTGGCCCTGCTCCATCTTAGGGGTGGGGGGTATCTGATATGGCTGATCCCGCACCGTCAGGATTAACGGTAAAGGGAACTGATGGCGTCCCGCTCCAACCTCCGAGGCCAACCTCTGGGGTCCACCTCCGAGGCCAACCTCCGGGGTTCACCTCTGGAGCCAACCTTCGAGCTCCACCTCCGAGGCCAACCTCTGGGGTCCACCTCCGAGGTCCTCCTCCGAAGCCAACCTCCGAGGTCCGCTCCAGCTTCCTTCAGCCCCTAGCTCCAACCATGACTTTAGGCAACCATCACGGTCCAGCCATTGGGGCCGATAGCAATGGGCCACCTGCATGCCCATGTGACCCACTACTCGCCTGATACGATGCGTCGCCATGCCTCATTAAGGCGTATGGTCTACTACATGTCCATAACAGTACATAGCCATACCCCGTTACGGCGTACAACCCATTACTTGCCCACGACTACGTATAGCCGTACCCCGTTACGGTGTACGACTCGTCACTCGCTTGCAGCCACATGTGGCCATACCTCTTAACGTGTACCTGATACAGGCGCAGCCACTCGACACTTGTAAGGCCGTGCTAGCAAATGACAGCTCGAGCGGGACACCTCTGACACACAGTAACGATGCGACCTGACACTATTAGGCCCTCCTTTTTGTCCGTTATCGGACGGAGATATCACAAAATCGGTAACCTTCTGGAAGCATAGAGAAGGAGAGATCTTTGAACAGGTATAAAAGCCTGCATTTGCGAAGAGGGAAGGATCCTGAACTCTAACCCATAAGCTTTTTTCTGTGAAGCTAACTCTTGTCTGTTCCCGAGTTACTGACTTGAGCATCGGAGGGTCCCTATCGGAGCATCCGGTCTCCAGGGACTTTTCTTGCAGGAATCCGGCAAGGAGGATCTCCGTTTCCCTGGCGTTTGTAGAAAGTGACTTGGTGTCAACACATTCGATGCAAATCATGCAGCACCGCGGTGTACAAAAACTTTTCCTTCATCCTTAAAGCCATGATTCGGTCTCTTGGCACATCATTCTTCTATCTTTACCTCTTCTGTCTTCGCCTAATGATCTAACACTAGCTACATGTTCTTCCGAGAGCCCACATCCGCTGCATGCTGGCCTCAATTGCTGCTTCAATCCTCTGTCAACCATGTGCATGCTGGCCTAAGGAAAAGTTTTAAATTAATTAAGGAAAAGTTGATTTCAGTACCTTTACTTGCTTTACCTAACTTTGCTAAAACATTCGAAATTGAGTGTGATGCTTCAGGTATAGGTATTGGAGCAGTACTAATGCAAGAAGGCCGACCCCTTGCTTATTTTAGTGAAAAACTAAGCGGATCAGCTTTGAACTATCTAACTTATGACAAGGAGATATATGCCTTGGTGAGAGCCTTAGAGACTTGGAAGCATTACTTGTGGCCCAAAGAGTTTGTTTTCACATTAATCATGAACCTTTGAAGTATTTAAAGGGGTCAAGGTAAGTTGAATAGGCACCATGCAAAATGGGTGGAGTTCATTGAATCATTTCCTTATGTGATTAAATACAAACAAAGTAAGGAAAATATAGTTACAAATGCTTTGTTTCGAAGGTACACCTTGATCTCTACTTTGAACACTAAGTTTCTAGTATTTGAATATATTAACGATTTGTATCCTAATGATCCTGATTTTGCAAATGTGTTTAAAGTTTGTGAACATGTTGCATTTGGAAAGTTTTATTGGCATGAGGGATTCCTTTTTAGGGAAAATAGATTGTGTGTGCCTAGTTGTTCATTAAGAGAATTATTAGTCCGAAAAGCTCATGGTGGGGGACTAATGGGACATTTTGGAGTGAGGAAGACTTTAGATGTTTTAGTTGAGCATTTCTTTTGGCCTCACATGAAAAGAGATGTAGAGAAGATTTGTGAGAGATGCATTAATTGTAAATAGGCCAAATCTAAATCTTTACCTCATGGATTGTATAAACCTTTATCAATTCCTAAAGAACCTTGGGTAGATATTTTCATAGACTTTGTTTTGGGATTACTTAGGTCAAAAAGAGGTATGGATTCTATTTTTGTCATTGTGGACAGATTTTCTAAAATGGCTCATTTCATTCCTTGTAGGAAAATGGATGATGCTAATTATATTGCTGAATTGTTCTTTAGAGAGATAGTACGGCTACATGGAGTTCCAAGGAGCATTGTTTTTTATCGTGATGCAAAGATTTTTAGCTATTTTTGGAAGACATTGTGGGGTAAGCTAGGCACTAAGCTTATGTTTTCAACAACTTGCCATCCATAAACCGATGGACAAAACGAGATAATTAATCGAACTTTGTCTACTTTATTGTGTGCTATCATATAAAAGAATTTGAAAAACTGGGAGGAATGTTTGCCTCATGTTGAATTTGCTTATAATAGATATGTACATTCTGCCACTAACTTTTCACCTTTGAAGTGGTGTATAGCTTCAATCCGTTAACCCCATTGGATTTATTACCTTTGCCTATTGATGAGCAAGTTAACCTAGATGGTGAACGGAAGGCAAAACTGGTGAAAAACTTGCCTGAGAAAATTTGGTTGCAAATTGGAAAGAGAATTGAACAATATGCTAAGCAAGCCAATAAGGGACGAAAGAAAGTAATCTTTGAACCTGGAGATTGGGTTTGGGTGCATCTGAGAAAAGAGAGATTTTCAGCAAAATGGCATACTAAGTTGCATCCTCGAGGAGATGGATCATTTCAAGTCATTGCTCGGATTAATGATAATGCTTACAAGCTTGACTTACCAGGTGAGTATAATGTTAGTACTACGTTTAACGTTTCTGATCTTTCTACTTTTGATGTAGGTGATAAAGATTCGAGAACAAATCCTTTTGAGGAAAGGAAGAATGATGGGAACCAAGATGTTACCAACTTAGCTAATGATGGGAATCAAGTTAGAAACGTTGGAGGGAAGGAGCAATCTGGTCGAGCTGGTCCAGCACACATTGATGATCCTTTACACACTAATGGAGGTTCAATTACAAGGGCTAGAGCCAAAAAGAGGAATGAAGCACTCAATGGGCCAATTCATGATATTTGGGCCAAAGTTCAACTTGGCATAGAATTAGAAGAGAAGAAACCATGCAGCCTAGTTAATTTAATTTATGTTTCAAATGAATTGTATTAGTTTTCTTAGTTCAAGTTGTTTTTTTAAGTTACTTATTGGGCTGTTTTAGTTAACTAAGCCCATTCCAAAAACTTATGTTTATTTAGACCAATTTGTTTAGGTTTAATTTAGGCCTTTAGGGTTTTCTTTATCGCTATATAAAGGCTTCATATCTAAAAAATGGGGAGGATTCAAAAATCTAAACTTGGTGAGGTTATTCACTTTGTTGGTTCTTCATTGAACTAGAACTTATCAAAGGCAAATTCTTGTGGCGTTCAAACCGACTTATCAATTGGTTTTTCATCTCCGATTATGGCATCTTTCTTAAACCAGGATTCTTACATTTTTAAAGGTAATGGGTTAAGGTTTTTTTTTTCCTTCACAAATCTGATTGAGTTTTCTGGTGTTTTTGATATTCATCTTGTTTATGGAATTTTTTTGTGAGATCTTTCTCACGGGATTCATATCACTAGGGCAGTCTTAGAACCAAGGCCGTCTAAGAGTTGGAGCCATCTTAAAACTGGGGCGGCCTAGGAGTTGTAGCTATCTAGAAGCTGGGGCCGTCTAGGAACTGTGATCATTAACATCCTTTCAACTTTCATCGCCAGATAATTTCGATTGTTAACTTGCATGTGGCTTTATCAGCCATATAAGGTATCACATGCAAACCAGCTAACATCGCATGCATACCGCCCTATCCTGACTCATCGAGGGGAGTCTGATGTTGTAACATGGGTACAAGAGCTCTTCGCCATTCAACACCAGAGAGCAAGTTATGCCATGGAGGCGATCTGTGATCAGATGGGGAAGAAGCAAAGCAAACCATTACACACCCAGAGAGCAAGTTATGCCATGGAGGCGATCTGTGATCAGAATGAAGCAAAGCAAACCATTACACGTCATAGCGGTTATGCCATGGAGGCGATTTGTGATCAGATAACCGATCCCTCCGCACTGAGGAAGATTGCTACTAATGATATGATGACGTATTAGAGGAGAGTCGATACATGTTGGTATTAGTGAGTCGGCGTTGGCTGCCTCGTTAAGCTTGATTTCTACTCCGGATTTGATAGCCCAAAAGCTATTCCTGGATAAATGTACAGGATAGCATTTATCCAGGGGATAGCTGAGGGAATGAGTACATTTTTAAAATTACAAGTCTGCATTAAGAGATAACTTTAATTGTTCCTGAATTCCTAGGAAAGAAGTTGAGGGATAACCCATGGTTAAACATGAGTATTCCTCTGATTAAACTTTTTTAAACATATCCCCTCTAGCTATAGCATTTAAAAATAAAAAAAAATATCCATAAAATATCATCCCTTATCTCCATATCAAATACTACCTAATGACTTCCAAAGAGAGCTTGACCTCAATTGAAAGGACTTCACAAAAGATTTAGAAAGTCGAGAACAAAAAAAAAAAACGCACACACGCACATACACCCCCCTCGCCTCCCCTCCCCCCCGCCCCACCACACACACACCTGATGATGTTGACCTGGTTGGTTCCTTTTTTTTATAAAAAACAAAAAAAAAAAACAAAAGCTGCAGTCTAAGATGGTCCATCGGATTCTGATCCAACGGCCGATAGTGCACGGAGATAACTGCGTTCAGTTTTTTTTTTTAAGGGAATCACGATTCGGGGCTTTTTATTATTATTATTATTTAAAACAAATCTGCGATTCAGTGGTCAATTTCGCCAGAATTGCTTGCGGAGGGACGTCCGTGGTGAGCTGTACTCCAGAACCACCTTTCTTGCGACGAGGCAACTCCGGATGGCGGAGGTAAGCGGCCCCCCACCTTTCTCCTACTCTGGATTCATTGGTCTCACGATCGCTTGATTTAACCCTAGTTTTCCAGGTCCTTTTCTCTTTTCTCCTCATTTTGTCTATTAGATCGTCTACGGATCTGTTAAATTAAAATAAATTCTCATATTAAAACAAATTAGGGTTGCTGGATTTTTTTTAAATTTTTTCCTGGTTTCTTTTACTGTAAAATATGCGTAATCCATGGACCTAGGGTTTCTTGATCTTGTTATATAATTTCGATTCCACGCGGCTTTATTCCTTTTTCTAAACAAAAACCGAAGTACCTTTCGGTTGTTTTAGAAAGTTTTGATCATAAGTGACTTCGAATAAATTTCACCGTTTGCCTCCCACTGAAGAAAATGGTAGGCTACATTTGAGGCATTATGCGGCGTGCTTCTTGATCATTGGAAGATCATCTGAGTGATTAGAATGGGTCGTAGTACGTTGAGGTTCAATATCTTGGAACTCTCTAACCATTTTATTTTTTAAATGGTTCAATAATTATTTTGAGCTTCATGTATCATTAGGTTTGCGATTAAAATCAAATGTTGTAATGATTTCAAAGCATAATCACTATGTTAAGTTAGGGTAATGTAGAAATTACAGGGCAGTGACTTTAAATATGAAATTTGAGTTCTTATTCAGCAATTATATATGAATAACCATTCTACGTTTGCCAATATTGATAAAGTAAGCCTTTTGCTTGTTAAAAGAGCAGATAATAGAATGAATGAGCAAAGAAATCTCTGCATTTTTCTTCACCTTCAAAGTACAAGGATCATGGGTATTTATACCTATTTTGTGTATATATATATATATATATTACGAAATTACAAAAATTAGAATCTTTTGATTTCTTCTAATCACTCAATGATTTGTTCAGTCAATCTTTGACTACAATCTTCATAATTTACCTAATCAGCATGTGATTATACTCCCTTATGATTCATTAAACCAGAATGCAGAATTCCTAGATTATTGCTTATTATATTTAAGAAAAATATAGCAAATTAAAATCCCTTGATTATCATGAATTAATCCATGATTTGCTCAATCAGCCTTTCATTGTAATCTTCCATGGTTCACTTAATCAGAATTCTTGATTACCGCCTACAGTGCTTATGTAATACTAATTTAACACTTCTTTCTATTGATTGAATATCTAAAGGGCCCCTGCCAGCACACGGAAGAATTTTTTTTAAAAATAAAAATAGATGATATAAATACATTGAAATTTAGTATCGACATATACACAATCTGTTCCATCTAATTTAATAAGTAATGACAGTTCTAGTGGTTGTAAGGTGGATTCAACTTATTCATAGTATGTTGAATTCTCCATTTGCGTATGCTTTTATGAAGTTGCTCCGGAAAATCCTGGAGTTACGAATATAATCTCCGAGGTTTGCCATCTTGATATCATACTTCATACTAGCTCTACACTGATAAAATAACGGTATGCCCAGTACTTGAATCGGTTCAGCATATCGAGACTCAATACGCATCGGTATCGAGTCTCAGTTTGGTATGATACAGTGTGGTACTCCTCGTATAGAGCAGTACACAGGTGTATCATGATCATCTTAGAATTACATAACTATGATTTTTAATTATATGTTTCTAAGTTGTCTGTTCCTCTAAATTTTCTTAGATGTTTATTGATTATTCTTGAATGGTTCCATACCTCACACCTAACCATGTCATTCTAAGATGCTGTTGCCTTTAGTTTCCATTTGATTTTTTATGCTTAAGTATTAATTTCCTATTTGGTTGCTTGAAAGCTTTGTCTGAACCTTTTTTCTTCTCTTAGTTATGAGATTGCGCATGGAGAATATTTCATGCTAACCTTTGGTATTGCTGTGTGTTTATCTATTAGATTGAGCTGAAAACTGCACCAGCTGATTTTCGCTTTCCCACGACAAATCAGACGAGGCACTGTTTCACTCGCTACATTGAATATCACAAGTATGCTTGTTTTATATCTTCTGTGCCTGTTTGATGTATAATTAGCATGTTGACTTACAGACTGTCTAGTGCATCTTCTATTGTTGATGCCCATCTAAAAGTGTAAATGTAATTAGCTAGACAATATGACTGCAAATGCAGGTGTTTGAATGCTAAAGGTGAAGATGCTGCTGAGTGTCAAAAATTTGCCAGATACTATAGATCTCTATGCCCTGTGGAATGGGTGAGTATTTATGCCTGCTGTTTTATCACATTTGTCTTTCAGTCTAGTTTTTACTTGTATCTTTGATATTTATTATCAGCCTCATGGAACCATTATTTCCATCTTTTAGTAGAGTTTCTTTTGATCTCCAGTATTTGTGATTGGTTTTATTGTTCTAAGTTCGATCCCTTATATTTTGAGAAATTTGTGATGCAACTTAATGTAGACTGTAAACTTGGTAACCATTCCGTTGTTTGGTTCATATGAAGTCTAGGGCCCTATTTGTTTGCTAAGAAAGCATGAGAGAAGAAAGAAGGAGAACAATCTATACAGTCGTCTAGTAAAAATAAATTGTGAGAGAATAAGTAGAAGGTAATGGCTAATATATTTTTTAATAAGACTAGAATTTTTTCCTCCAGAAGTAGTGATTTTAAAGGGAAAATAAAGATGGTCAAGTAATTTAGCATAAGACATTTATATATCGATATATAGTTACTATATTGCTCACAACTTCCATTGCAATTTTCTTATCCCAACACAAAATCGAGAAAATTTTTGATTTACTTTTCTTTCCTTTTTGTCTATTCCTATATCTTGCTTGTTGAATTAAATTCTTATGGTTATGTTAGACTACATTTTTGCATCATGAGCATCAGTTCTATATCAGATTATTTAAATTTGACAGCAATTGATTTGCATGTCAAGCATAGAGAATGTAAATATATTTGGGAGTGGAGATTAGTATTGCTTGATGATCATTGCCAGCCAAAATCAGGTAAAAGAAGGGGTTTGCAAACTTGCAATTGTGGAATTGGACTGCTGTGCATAAGGAAAATCCTAGGAAAGAGTGACAGGTACTTGGGTGGGTCTGGACAAGAGAACATTGCTAGATGCAGGAGAGTTATAGGGGAAAGGACATATGAACATTAAGCTCATGATCACTGTATTACTGTTGGTGCATTATAGATGTAATAGTAGAAAAAGTGAACAGAACGCTAAGAGTAATAGTAGGGGTCGCAATTGGATCAGATTGGATCATAAACGGATTGGGTCTAGTACGGGTTGACCATAAAAACCATCAACCTTAACTCAACCCATTTTTAAACAGATTAGAATTTAAAATCTGAATCTGACCTGTTTAATAAACAGGTAGCCCGACCGACCTACTTAACCTGTTAACCGATAATAAAAGGATCAAATATAAACCTATTTAACTTGTTAACCAGTAATATAAATGGGTTGGATAAACAGTTCAATCTGAATCAACCCAACCTAACTAGTTATTTAAATGGGTTAAATGGATTAGGGACATAAAATCTGAACCTAACTCACTTAATATAGGGGTCAAGATGGGTTAACTTATTTACGACCCAAACTTGTTTAACCCTAACCCAGATTTGCTTATTGTAGGTTGGACACAGATCGGATAAACAGGTCAGTATAATATTGCTACCCCTAGATAATAGGTAGTGGGTATTGGATTGCAGCTATAGGTGGAGGCCTCATGGTTATACATATAATAGCTGACAATATGAAAAAGAGGCTTCGTAATGTGGGTTAAGAGACAAGATTGTGATGAGAGATCGATGGCTGTGTTTCCTTACTAAACAATAGATAATTGAAAACATAGCTGAATTTTCTTGAAAAGGTAAAATTGAAACTTTTCAGTTTTAGTACTAACCAATTTCTGTTTGTTTCTTGTTTTTGATTTTCCTGTTGACATGCTTATGGGCCTTAATTATTGTATACATGAACAATAGGCTTTTGCCATTTCTTCATTTTTAAATCAAATGAGGTTTTACCATCTTTAATGTGTTTCAGTAAACAGCTAGTTGTTAACTTCCATGTGGTCTAATTCATTCCTTTTGGTTGTGTTTTTTTTTTTTTTTTTTTTTTTTTTTTGGGTTTTTAGCATCTTATGTTGAATAAACATATCAAACATATATTTTTCCCGATATTGGCATATTCTTAGTAAGAGCTTCAATCTTATATAAGACAACTATAAAATTGGTTATGCTTTATAGTATGGAATGTTGGACAGTTAGAAAATTAAATATACACAAGATGAATGTAGCTAAATGAGAATATTGAGATATATGTGTGGTATTATGAGGAAAGATTAAATAAAAAATGAAATCAAAAATAAAAAATGAAATCAAAAATAAAAAATGAAATCATTTATAAAAAGATAGAGGTAGGTAGCACCAAGGGAGAACAAATTAAGAGAAAAATGACTTAGCTAGTTTGGACATTTATAACGTAGACCTAGAAATGCATGGAATGATTTCATATATGTAGAAGAAAATAGAGATAGAGGTAGACCAAAAACTATATAGGAGGAAGTCATAAAGAAGATTTAAAATTTTTACATTTTACTGAAAAAATGACTAAAAACTAGGCAGAATAAAAAAAAAAAAAAAGGACTCAGGTAGCCAACCCCAACTAATTTGAGATTAAGGCTTCGTTGTTATTGTTGGGTTTCCATCTAATATAGAGTTCTTTCAGTTCTTGAATTATCCATCATATCATATATAAAATCAATAATTAGCTTATTAGCTTGAATGAGAAATAAAGTTGTTCATGGACCAATTTGGAATTCTCTTGTTTTTGGATGAGCCTAGGTTGCTTTATTAGGTATCATGCTGAAAAATAGTTGCTTTGCATGATAAGCTGCACTCAAAGAATGTTTTGTTAAATTATAAGATCATGTTGGACCTATATGATCATAATGCTTGTTATGTTAGGATTATCTTGGCCTACATTGGTTTTGCATGTGAAATTGGATTTTGTTTTAGATGTAGACCTGGTATGATCATGTTGTCTGTCTATCCTTTATGAGAAAGAGAGATTATGTCAAATATCAATTAGATCTACATCATTTCATAGAAATTTTATGGCTTGGAAATATCATCATGGTTAACTCCGTCTATGTATAAAGGTTTTATGCATAGCTGGTCCCAAGCTTAGATAAAGGAGGATTGTAGGAGGTTGATGGCTAACGTAAAACTATAGTCATGCTATAAGATTTATGTAGTCGACTCTAACTAGTTTGGAATTAGGGTTTTTTTTTGTTGTTGTTGTGGAAAAATCATCATGGTTCTTATTTTAGATTTGGATCAGGTTGTAAGTCTCTTCCACATAATTACATATTCTAACATCCAGGATAATAAAGTCAAGAAGGAAAGTTCGTTCAACTATCAAGCATCAGTGTCGGACACATGTAGGAACTGGATGGCATTATCTCTCTCACATTATTTGTGATCATGACTGGCACCTTTTATGTCCTTTCTTTGCATTGAAAGCTGAATGAGAATTGGTCAGTGAAGAGGAAATCGAAACTAATACCATTGTGTGAAAGTGGTCTGATGACAACTAGCTGTCACCATCTCAGTTATCAGATTCAAGTTTCAGCAAAATAAGAACAACATGCTTGGTTTTCTGGGACCTGGGAGCAACTAAAGATTTGATAGGGAGAAGATAAGAAAATAAGTTTATCTTGACCAGAGAATATGGATTTTTTGTGAATGATGTTCCTACCTGATAAATACCTTTTTCTTCCTTCTTCTTTCTTCTCTCCAAGTGTATAATCTCCAGCAAGAAACTAAATTTAGGGACTACATGGAAGAGTTTGATATCTTGGGGCATTGCGGGGCACTGGATCTAGATATTTGCTTTTTATATTTCCTTTTTATGAATGTGGGTTTACTTTAGACCAATTGCTTTCCAATTATACTTGTAATTTGATACAAGATCACTGTTGGAGGTGGAGAAGTTTTTGAAGAAATTGACTGGTTGTGTGACAGGTAGCATGCACATTTGATCTCTTGTAGCAATGTGTGGCACTGGATATAGAGGAGCAAATATTAACTTGTTATATTTCAATCTGGGATTAGTTTAGGCCAATTGCTTTCCAGTTATACTTGTAATTTGATACAAGCTTGCTGTTGGAGGTGGAGAAGCTTTTGAAGAAAATGATTGCTTGTGTGACAGGTTGAGGTAGCATGGACATTTGATAGTCTACTCTGTTAATGAATACTTTAACCAATGGATCGACAACCACAAGAAGCTTTCTGGACCTGTAAAAGCTGTTAATATGCCTACTGTTCAGAATTGATGAAGGTCCAAATGCTTGATGGGTCATCAAGCTGGTCTAGTGCCGAGGATGTCATCTGAATTAGGCTTTAAGCATTTGCACTGTGTTCTCATCTCTTAGTGTCTCAATAATACGATCATCATCCATTTTATCAGGAAGCTGAAGGTGCTGAGTTTAAGTTTGATCGTGGTCCTAAATGTTGAAGGATAATATAAAATGGAATCATCATGGAGGGGCCTTGATTATTAGATGCATGAACACCATGTTGGTTGAAGAGAGTGATCGGTGCTTTCCTATATTTATGGACATATCATAGTACATCAGAATGTGCATATTATATTTATTAATGCTGATAATTTGGGAGAATGTTGTTGTTCAAGAAGATTATGAACAAGTTGAATATCAACATGGTTGACAACTTGACTTCTTACAGTTCACATGCTTGAATAGAGGAAGTGAGGTAAAGGCCACAAAATGTTGCTTATTTTTCTTTTGCATCGTTGGATACACTTTCTTGATTATGGTTAAGGTACTTTAGATATTGTAAAATTTATTAAGTTGTTCTTGTGGATGCATTTTATCAGTTACTTGGGACATGATTTTGAGTAGTGGTCCATATGAGGTATACCTTATTATCGGCAAGGAACTGTTACGTAGTACATCTCCTGTTCTAATTGTTGGTGCCAGACACTATATTAGGATACCAAAGCTGGTGATTAAAACCTTGTTTGCAGATGCTGTCATGGTACAGCAATAGAGTGGTTTATGATGACTGTTTTGAGCTTTAGTCTGGTGTCCTTGGCAGTCAGTTGGACTGTTCATTCGATGTGTCAAAGTTCCTTCTAAGATGCCAATGTTATTGTAGAACAAGTATGCTTTTAAGGGTCTGTTTGGATCTTTGGAGGTAAAGGGAGGGCGTCAACATTTTTTTGTCTGGAAAGGAGGCAAGGGGAATGGAGAGCAATGCATATATTCATCGTGTTGAAATAAAGAGAGAGGGATAAGGAGGGGACATGGGCCAGCTGCCTATTAGGAACAGAACGAGATGCCTTGGATTTTTAAGGCTTAAGTGTAATTTTAAATTTAAAAATTTATATAATTAACAAATAAGGCCAAAAAAGTTGTAAACCATTTCACTCTTCCTCTTTACCGTTCAATTTGGAGGTTAAAGAAATTGGGACTTTGAGGGGAATGATAGTTTTTATTACCCTCATTCCTTTTCTCTTTACACCTCCTTCCCAAATAGGAGTTTTTACCCTAAATGGCCACAATCAAGACGTTGGAAGCAAATTTCCTTGCAAGATACGTGAGGACAAATTGTCCTTGAATTTAAAACAGGTTCAATACCAGAAGCCAGAAGTTGAGTTGGGACAAACTATTTTGATCAGATTTCAGTCGTCATTCCAATGCAGCAGCCATCTACTCTCAATCGAACTGTGTTGCTAGCACTCTATTTTCCTTTCTGTTGAGTGAACTCTTTCTGATGCTTTTTGGAACGTACGTGTCTTCTTCCTATTTTCGTTATTATTATTCTTATTAGTCATCAGTGGTAATATGCCTATGCAACTTTTTTACGGTCTTGCAGCCTTTTCGCACTTTATTTATGACTCACTAAAATGTTCTCTCTTCCTTTCTATTAACCCTTGTTGGTTTCCTCACCGATCCAGATTGAGAAATGGGATGAGCAAAGGGAGAATGGCACTTTTCCTGGCCCCCTCTAAATAAGCAGCAATGTGTAGATTGTTCTGCTCTTGGCCGCTGCTTTGCCACGTTCCTAGTGTTGGTCCAAGCCTGTGGTTTGCTTTGCTGTTACAGAATGTTGCTAGCGACCGCGTGCCAGCCTTTATTTTCATTATGCCTTTGAACGTTGTGCTCAAATAAAAGGATGACTGATTATATGTTATGTATGGTTGCTTGCAGATCGTGTCCTTGTAAACCAACTCAATTGCCTGCATGTTGTTTTTGTTGTTGTCTTTTTTTTATTATTCTTGGTTGGCTGTCCCACTGTAACTTTGCTTTATGTAGCTTCAGGAAGCACCTGCATGGAATTATTAATAGTAATTAAATCCGAAGGGGCGATCTCTTATGCATCATCTTCGAGCATCTGTTCGCCGCTAGTAAACATTCGTGCGTGGATTTTTTTTTGGAAAGGTACGGATGCGCTACCGCATTATTGTGACATGAGAAGTGGCCCACAACTAATGGAGAGTAGTAACGCACGGGAGAATCTCCGGTGGGAGAGAAGCAGGAAGGGTCAACATAATCATGAAGGTGGGGTCAATCGTGCCACTATAGATAAAAGCTAAGATGGTAGAAGATTGGGTGGAGGACGATTGGTATGACTAAACTTGTTAAAAGGGCAGGGAGAGGCGATAAGTTTTTGTCGTATCCAGTGAGAACTGCTGGGGCTTGCGTCCCGTCGTCCTTATCCGAGGGACTTGAGGTCTGAGATTTTGCCAGGCAGAGAGCTGGTTCAAATCCTGATCTGCGTGTGTCTATATATATATATAGGGAGAGGGCTACCATGCGGTGTAGCTCAGTTTGCAAAGCATAATTTATAGAGTATTGCTTCTTCAATTCTTACATAATTTATCAATAAGTCATTTTATGAAAGTAGTTGTTGGCCTGGTAACAGATGAAAGATGGTGCGCTAGGAAAAAATTTATTGCATCGATTATCGGTATAATAAACATATATCATATTAATCGTACGTTTGTATCATTTCGCATATGATGCGTATTAAGATTTGTGGGGTCTCCATGCGCGGTGCAGTGAAACTTTTGCCCCGCGCTCCATGGGTAAGTTTTATCGGTCACATCTTCCATGTTTGTTGGGTCCCGTCAAGTTTTCTCGATCGCACCTTCAAAGTTCGTCGGACGCTTCACGTCAATACTTTCTATTAGACAAATTTTACTGACTACACCGTCAAGAGTCCCATCATGTCAATTCTTAGTGGGCCTAAAGAAAATTGGGTCCTCAAGCGTTTTGTATATAATGGTGAGTGGAAAGCTAACGTCAGTATGTTCTGTTATTTTGTTAACGCATTATTTCAAATCGTGGGATGGAAAACTTGGTACGAACTTGGGAATGTGGGACCTACAAAAATCGTGGTATGATCTTCGTGCGTATATCAATTTTTTTTTTATTTATTTTTTTACATACGAAAAATCAGACTAGTATAAGTTGTGTTAAGTCCGATATATCAAAAAATAAAATTAGAAAAAATAAGCGGATACGGATCCCTCAGTATCCAATATCATGGTTCTGAATGATGGGCGATCCGAAAAGCAACCCAATCAGTAGCAGAATTAGCTTCCCGATAAATATGTCGAATCTGAATAAAATCAGCCTGATGAATCATCGACCGTATATCGCACATCATAGGATTGATTAGTTAAGAGTTACCCACTTCCTATCGGAGCCAGCGAACCACAGTGATAGAATCACCCTCAATGATAAGCCGATGAGCACCTAAGCTGCGTATGACGTAGGAAATGCTAGCCTACGCAGCATACAACTCAGCAGCCAGCACAAAGATGTCAAGGAATCCAAACCCACCAGCCGCCATCAAAGATCCATCAGAACCACGGATTACAAAAGCCGAACCCACCAGACAACCACGAACACTGCCATCAAAATTGACTTTGATAAGCCCAAGTGGAGGGGGTTCTCAAGAAATGAATATCGTACGCCGGTGCGCTGCAAAGGCAGCAGGGGAATCCCAGAAGCTAGGGCTATCAGAGTCAAGGGCAGACTGATGGAGAATATACTCAGCAGAGAGGGACATAGCTTTCCTGATAATCCTCTGAGGAGAATCAATAGTATCAGAAAATATATGACGATTTCGGGACAATCAAAGCTGATAAGCTATATAAGCAGCCAAGGAGCTGGATCGGCTGAAGTCCCTTGTCATATCCTGTCGAATCATCGTCAGAAAGGAGGTGGAACACTGAATACTACTCTCATCCATAGACAATAACCTGCAAGCTGCCAAGCCACTCTCACTCTGCCACAGGTAAAGATAGCATGGTCAAAAGTCTCCTCCACAGTACCATATAACGGGCACGTAGGGAGGATCGCCATGCCTCTCCCAGAGAGCAGGGAGCAAGTAGGAAAACAGTCCTAAGCCATCTTCCAGATGAAAAGGCAAACTCTGGGGTGAATAGGAAGCCTTCAGATCCAAGCACCATCCAACGAATGCCCCGTCTGGGATCTGTAGTCTGGCATAAGATTCCTAATCGGCACACGAGTCAAATAGGACCTCCTCCACAATCTAATGTCCGAAGTGTGATCCGGGACACAAGGGACGGATAGAATGTGGTGGTAGAGCTCAACACCAAACAAAGAAGCAATAAGGGAAGTGTTCCAGGCATTGTGATCCTAAGCAATAAGGTCAGAGACGCTCATATCCAAAGGGATGTCAGAGCTAACAAATGTGGGCCATCGAATCAATGGGATACTAGCCAGCCATACGTCCCTAAGGGCATCAACAGAAGTACCATCACCAATCATCCATGAAGTACGAGAGAGAACATCCGGAGCGTAACGGTAAACCTCTTTCCAAAAGAAAGAGTAGCTACGGACAGGCTGGGGATGTCTATGGGATGACCAATCACCATGCTTTGCTCTCATGAACAAACTCCACAGACAATCAGGATCCAGCAGGAATCTTGTAGCATGCCGAGCAATCAGCGCTTGTCTTCTCGCAATGAGGGATTGAATCCCAAGCCCCCCCTCTAAGATAGGCATACACACAGAGTCCCAATCCAGGAGATGAATCCCATGCCCATCCTGTATAGAGCCCCAAAGAAAGTCTCTGAACCATCTCTCCATCCTTCTCAAGCAAGTCACCGGAATGGCTGCATTAGAAAGGATATAGAGAGGAAGAGCAGTAAGCAGATCTGATGAGGGTAAGCCTAGTCATCATGGATAATCCAGAGACTTGCCAGCCATCTAATCGATCACGAACACGGTGCTCCAGATAACTAAAGTCATATCAGCATGGCCTTCTTCCCGTAAGCGGGACACCCAGATAAGAGAGGCGGTCAGCCTGAGCAAAGATACCTAAAGTATGCATAATGGACTCCTGAATAGAGCTTTTAGTCTTCGGACTGAAAGTGATCATGGACTTAGCAGCATTAACCTTCTGACCCGAAGCCCTGCAGTAAGACTGGAGCACTAAAGCAAAAGCAGAAGCATTGCTAATGGTAGCCCTCCCCAGCAGGATACAATCATCAGCAAACAACAGATGAGATAACGATGGCCCATGAGATCTAGCACTATAAGGAATAATACAAGAATCTCGCTGGGCATGATGAAGAGCTCTAGACAAAGCATCAGCAGTGAGAATGAATAAGAAAGGTGAGAGAGGACATCCCTATCGTAGCCCCACCGTAGAGTGGAAATAGTCTGTTCTCCCGCCATTAATAATAATAGAGAAAGACGGCCGATAGACACAAGCCTTGATCCACGCAATAAAACCTCATCAAATCCAAACTCCTGAAGAGAGCGGGTAAGAAAATCCCAGCACACCCTATCGTAAGCTCTCTCCATATCCAACTTGACAGCCATCAGACATTGACGAGTAGGGGCTCTATGAAGATCATGCATAACCTCCTGAGCTAGAAGAACATTATCAGATATACACCGACCAGCCAGGAAAGCACCCTGCTCAAGAGAGATAAAGCGAGGAACCACCAATCTCAGACGAGAAACCAAAAGATGAGCACATACCTTATAAAGGGTCGTACAGAGGCTAATAGGCCTAAAATGGTGCGGCAAAGAAGCATCAATGCGTTTTGGCACCAGAGTAAGAAGAGTCCTATTCCAATCAGTAGGGATAGCTCTGGTCCTAAACACAAACTGAATGGCCTGCTCCACATCCTAACACACAATAGTCCAGTAATGTCGAAAGAAGAAGGGAGGGAAACCATCTGGCCCCGGGGCCTTATCCGGGCCGAGGTTTCAGAGGGCCATCCGGATCTTCTCAGAAGTAATTGGTCTAGTAAGACCATCATTCTCCGCATCAGTAACCTTAAGGGAAGATGGCACAGGAAACACAGAAGATCCATCCTCAGAAGCCTCAGTCCACCTCAAGTGGAAGAAATGAAATAGCAGGTCCCTAATACCCTGAGTAGACTCCTGGACATTCCCCCCATCATCAATGAGCCGACGGATCCGATTCGCTGCACGGCGCTTTAAGGTGATCTGATGAAAGAATCTAGTATTTTGATCACCTTCCTTGATCCACTGAATCTGGGATCTTTGCCTCCAAAAGGTCTCCTACTGTCGAAGAAGGGAGTGGTGGCGGGCAAGACTGGATCAAAGAGAGGATAAGTCAGAATCAAGAAGATAGCCAAGCCGATCTTCCTTGGCCTGAAGAGAGTCAATAACAAACTCCTCCTCCTCAATTTGCCTAAAAATGTCACCAATCTCCTCCCTATTCCATCTGGTAAGTCTACGCCTAACAAGCTCCAGACGTCGAGACAGATGATAAGTGGCATTACCTCTGACAGGAAGCTGCCACACCTGAGAAATTAGGGATCTGGCAGCAGAGTAAGAAGTCCAAAATTTCTCAAATTTAAATTGACCCCTATGCTGAACATCCACCCCAGTAGTGATAAGAATAGGGTAGTGATCAGAGGCAATCCTGGACAAATGAGAAACAGTGGTAGAGGGGAATAGCTGAAGCCATTTAGCAGTAGCCAAAACCCTATCCAATCTTTCCCAAACTCTAGCAGAACCCTGACGGTTATTGCACCAAGTGAACTGCGCTCCCTGGAAGCCCAAGTCCAAAAGATTAGCGGAGGCAATGAAAGAGCGGAATTCGGATATGGCCGAAGATTCGACAAACCGCCTACCACCTCTCTTTTCATTGGCACCCACAATACAATTAAAATCCCCAGCAACCAGGGAAGGGATACCTTGGGAAAGCAGGGACAAAACCTCATTCCATAGGACACGGCGAACCCAGAAATCAGTACTAGCATAAATACCAGACAGAAGCCAGGGGGCCGACATTCCTTCAGTAATGACCAGAGTAACCTGCTGCCTACAGTGGTGACAGCCCTCCACTCTAATATGAGCAACACGCCATAAGGCCAGGATTCCTCCATAAAGTCCATCAGACTCAATAGCATAAGAAGACCACGATCTGGATATCTGACGCCTAATAGAAGCCAAACTCTGACCATACAAATGAGTCTCCAACAATACACATATATCACATTTATGAAGCTACATAAGCCTCCCAAATGAGGAGCGAAATGAAGGTTTCAAAGCTCCTCTCACATTCCATATAATAATCTTCATTTAGAAGGGGGGCCCACCCAATCCCCTATCATCTCAGTATCAGTAGGACCACTAGCAAGAGGGCCACCAGTCGGAGTCCCCTGATCCTGACTGTCCATAGCTACACTGGCCGCCTCAATTTGAATAGCCTTCTGAAGCAAACCGACCACAAAATCGTGGGAGCATAACTCCGGGGATGTCAGCTGAGAAGCCTCAGTGCAGACACCTAGGGAATGAACTTCCGAAGCATGATCAGCATAGACCCCTGACCATCCCAAGTCCCCTTTCCCTTCGGCACCTCCAGCGATGCTGAAAAAGTGAAGGTGGATTGCATATCATGATTGCCACCCTCATAGAGTTTCCCTTTTCCTTTTGTTGCTTTGGGTCCAACTCTAGGGGCACTATAATCATTGGGTCGGGCCCGCTTCAGAGGCCCCGGATTAGCTTCCTTCCGGATTTCGGCCTCCCCGCCCACTTGTCAGAGCCCAAGAGGGCAAAAGGATTAACAGAAGTGTTAATAACCTTTGACTTCAAAGTGGAATCAGGCAGCCCAAAGCCTTGGTCTGAATCTGCACAGGGAACAGTGACCGGCACGCAGGCTTCTCAGCCGTGCCATCAGACAACCCATGATTCCTAGTGCCTCCCACAGAGAAAACATTGGAGCAGCTCCCCTTGGCTTCCACATTCACAGCAACAGAGGCCCCCGACTTCCTCCGAGAGGATTTCTTCGGAATCTGCCACCTTTCAATCGCGACATATGGAGACGAGGCAGCCCCTTGGACCTTCTGTGTAGGCTGATGAAGCTTAACAGAATGATCCAAATTCTGCACATGGGGGAGTCTCCGACGCCGGATAGCGGCCATCCAAGGCCCGAACAGAGGAGTCGCCAAATCAGGGGTCTTCTCCAGAGCAGAGCAACCTCCCTCGGCTTGATGCAGAGAACCACAAGAGGCGCAGACACCCTCAATATGCTAATAGACAAACGACTGCCAGAACGGGGATCCAGTGCCTCTGACCCTCACACCTGGATGCAGAGGCTTCCCCAGATCGACCCTAACACAAGCACGAGCGTAGCCTCCTCTCTTCCTCTCCCTGGTAGCAGAGTCAAGGAACACGAAGCTCCCAGCGACAGCAAGGATGGAGCTCAAAATAGCCTTCGACCAGAACTCCAAAGGAAGGGAAGGAAACCGGATCCAGAGGAGAGCAGATGAAAGGGAAGCTTCAGTAGGAACAAACTGAGGCTGCCAGTCCTCCATGGCTATCACCTGGCCATTGGCAATTTACGGATTACCCAACGCCATCAGCTTCGCAGAGGGGTCTGAGAACCGGAGCAGATAATAGCGATGAGCCAGGAAAATTGGTTCTATTGACCCAGTAGCTCCCGCTCGTTGGAGTTTCTGAACTATGGCCTTCGACGGGACCCAACGCGTGAGACTTCTCGTAATAACAGCCTTAATCCTTCATTCGGTTGTTTCCTCCTTCAGAGCTTGAAGAGGGACCACATCAGAGAATTGCCGTTCAAGAGCAGAAACAGTCGCCGGAGATGAAGAAGATGATAACCGGCTACTAAAAGGTTGATTTTTTGGCATTCCCTCCGCCTTGACCGCATCCAAAGTCATCGAAGTGGTATTCGATGCTAAATCCATCAACCGCCGAGAGAAGATCAGAAAATCGACGACGATAGCCGAAGAACGAGCTCCGTCCAACTGCAAGCTCGACTCTTAAAGCAGGCAGCAAAATCATCACCAGAGCATCTACGGGGCACGAACCTTAAAGCACAATGTTTTTGGTGCACATCGCCGTCGTGATGGTATGCGTATTTATTAGAGATGGTTTCAGTTTTAATTATCACATCAAATGCATTATTTAAGAATAAAAATGCAAGGCTCCGTCCAATCGAGCTGCATCGTCTTCTCTCGCTCGCTCGCCTAAGAGAGCAAGTGCGCAATTCTGACAAGCATAAACCCACATTCGTCAACGGTGGTGGCGCTAGTTGAGGCGTGCAATTATTTTGATTTGACGGACGAACTGATCGGCGTCGCGTATAACTCCGACACGTCTCCTCTCCTTCACCCCGAGTTCTCTCTCTGTTCCGTCGCGGTTACTTGTTTCCTTTGTAGGTACTTCTTACCAACTCTGTTCAAAAATACACGCTGGCCCAAGTGGTAAATCATTAGTCTGGGATCCTCTGCGGTGCACCGCACCGCACCGCACCGCATAAATGAGGGGATAGGATCGTGTACCACACACAGAGAACGTCATCATTAAAGTATCAATACCACGGCATGGGGAAAGCGTGGGCTCGCGTTTGAACCGTTCTCTCCGCTGCGGCACGTGTTAGCCTCACCGCGGGCGACGCCCAAACCGAATGCGGCGAATGGGTATCGGTTGCCCTTTCGTGCTTCCTTCACCGCAACTTTTTCTAAAAATGAATTCATGCGGAAGACTGAGCGATCGCGTACGGTCACGGCGAAAGGTTGGCAGTGCGGTGGACGTTCATTGGATTTAAATGCAGTTTGGATAATCCTGCGGTTGAACAGAATCACAGGTAGCTTTTCAGAATTTTGAAATCAAGTTTCACGATTTCAGCGTGTAAAGCAAGACAGCCTCTGTCGATTTAACATTTAGTTTGCTAGTTAATCGGTTGAATCGGATAAATCAATTTGATCAGATCAAATAATATTATTATTAAATTTTAATTTAATAATAAAAAATAATAATAAATATATATAATTTAAATTAAAAAATTAAAAAAAAATAAAAATTAGTTTGGACTGATTAAAATCTGATCGGTTCAATGAATTTTTTCAATTTTTATCGAGTCATATAAAAATCAACTTTAATAATAAAATCGGACCGAACTGATGACCAATTTCTGATTGGACCGGCTGAACCAATCGATTCGATCCAATTTTTAAAACATTAGTGGTGAGGACAACCCATCTTGTCTCATCTCATCTCATATATACCGTTCTCTCCTCTGTATTTTAAGTACTATTATATTATTATTATTATATATTTTTATATTATGATTAAAGATAGAGTAATAATCGAGATTAAAACAGAGGCTTAACTTTGAAGATTGAACTAAAAAAATCAAGATCTAAGAACGAATAAATTATTTTTTTTGATAAAATAAAATAAAAAGTAATCTTAACTATCCCATCTTGAAACCATTTTTAAGAATGTTATGGAGAATGCGGAGGATGCTTATTATTATTATTATTATTATTATAAACGGATGATCAAATCATTTTAGAGTGAGTCAAGTTGGATATATCATAATGCAAAATTTGAAGAAGAAGAGAAGGATAAGGATCTTTCTACATCCAGATTCAAAAGTCAGAATGATAAGCCATCCTAATAGCGATCCAATCAGCCGCTGAGTTAGCTTCATGATAGATGTACCGAATCTGGACGGTATGAACTCCCTGGAGCATATAGCGAATGTCATGAATCAAAGAGTTAATTCACATACTATCAGCTGACTCCTGCCGGAGCCAACGGATAACAGTAAGAAAGTCTCCTTCAATGACAAGACAACGAGCGTCCAAACTACGAATGGCATAGAAAATACCAGCCCACACAGCAGATAGTTCAGCAAGAGGGATAGATGAGTCCAGAAGGTCGAAATCATCAGCTGTCAATAAAGCACCATTCGCCCCTCGAATCACAAGGGCTGAACTTGCAAATCTACCACTGACACTCCCATCAAAGTTGATTTTGACAAACCCTAGAGGTGGGGGCTCCCAAGAAATAAAGATCGTACGACGATGCGTTGCCAAGGCAGCATGAGAGCTCCAGAGGCCAGGGCTATCAGAATCTAGAATAGAGTGATGGGATGTGAACTCCTCAGATAAAGAAAAGGCTGACCTGAGAATCCGATGGGATGGAACCGTCTCATCAGTGAACACAAGCCAGTTCCGGGATAATCAGATATGGTAAGCTATATAAGCCCTCGTGGTACCTTGGTGGTAGAAGTCCCTCTGCCATCCCTGTCTAATCAAATCCAGAAAGGATATGCGGTGAGAAGAAGTACCATTGACCCAGGGCCGGTCATGTGAAACATGTCACATCTATCTGGCTTTGGAGCAGTTGAAGATAGCATGGTCGATCATCTCCTCCTCAAGATCACAGAGTGGGCAAGTAGGCTGGATGCTCAACCCGCACCTAGAGAGTAGGGAGCAGGTTGGAAGACAGTTCCGAGCAAGCTTCCAAACAAAAAGCCGAACCCTAGGATGGATGGAAAGATGCCAGATCCAAGCCACATCCATCGACTGCATGGACTATGGTCTATAAATCCTTAGGAGATCCCTAATAAGAGCACGAGCAATACAAGATCTCCACCAAACCCTGATATTAGTGGCATGACCCAGAATGAGAGGAATAGATAGAATGCGGCGATAGAGCTCATCCTCAAATAGGCTGGAAAGCAAAAGGGTATCCCAAGCAAAACGGTTCTGGATAATTAAGTATGTAACTCTTAGACCACTTAGAATGGCAGTGCTGATAAAGGTAGGCCAGCGCGACAGAGGAAGGTCTGCAATCCACGTATTTCGAAAACATCCGCCGATGCTCCATCACCAATTAACCAAGAGATGCTGTTCATAATATCCAGAGCATGCTGATAGACCTCTTTCCAAAAGAAAGAGTACCCTCGAGTCGACTGAAGATCAGTGGAAGAAACCCACTCACCGTATTTGGCATGCATGAAAGAGCTCCATATAAAGTGTGGCTCAAGCAGAAACCGAGTGGTATGTCTAGCAATCAAAGCCTCCCTCCTAACAGTGAGGGACTAGATCCCATGCCCCCCTTGGAGATCGGCAGACAGATAATGTCCCAAGCCAATAAATGAATACCATATCCATCCTACATCGAGGCTCAGAGGAAGTCCCTGAAATATCTCTCGATCTTTCTCAAGCAAGTCAATGAAATAGTAGCATTAGATAATAGATAGAGAGGAAGAGAGGAAAGCATCGATCGTAAAAGAGTAATCATCGCAATCATAGATAGACCAGTAACCTGCCACTCAACCAGACGATCATGGATACGCCTCTCAAGGTCACTGAAGTCAGAAGTCCATAGCCATCTCCCCGATATAGGAATCCTCATATAGGATAGCCTGTCAGCCTGAACAGAGATACCCATGACTTGCGAGATAGACCCCCTTAATGTAGAATTCGTCAGGGGACTGAAGCAGATCAAGGATTTACTCAGATTAACTTTTTGTCCGGAGGCTCGATAATAAGACTGCAGTATAGTGGTAAAAGTGGTAGCATTACAGATAGAGGCCTTTCCTAAAAGAATGCAATCATCAGCAAACATAAGATGGAAAAGTGAGGGCCCTTGGGGCCTACACTGTAGGGGACCAAAGAGGAGTCCTGTTGAGCTTGGGAAAGAGTCAGAGATAAAGCATTAGCTGAGAGGATGAATAGAAATGGGGAAAGAGGACAATCCTGCCTCAACCCGACCTCAGCGAAAAGTAATCCGTCTGGCCATCATTCATAAGAATAGAAAAGGATGGATGGTAAACACAGGCCATGATCTAGTCAATAAAGAGCTCATCGAACCCAAACTCATCGAGAGTGCGGTGCAGAAAAGCTCAGCTCAATCTATTATAAGCTTTCTCTATATCAAGCATAACTGCCATGAGACATTGACGATCAGGAGCTTTCTGAAGATCATGCATAAATTACTAAATCAACAAGGCATTATTAGTGATGCTATGGTCCTTGAGAAAAGTGTCTGAAGATATAAGATGAGAAATTACTTGATGCATTCAAGAAATTAAGGAGTGCTCATGTACCTTATATAAGATAGTGTAGTGCTAAAAAAAAAATAAAGGTATCTAAATATTTTGATATCAGCATCATAAAAGTCCGATTCCCCTTACGGAGGGAATGGATTTCAACTCTCTTTTGCATTCGTTGCATTCACTTTATGTCCTTGTCACGGACAAAAATTAGCAGCAAAGTTTTCTTTTGCCTGCAGTTAATAAATGGCCTCAGCAATCTATATCAAGCTCAGGTTTATTACACTAAGAAAGGAAGTCATCCAAACTTTTAAGATATCTTTTATCTTTTCATTCACCCGGTAGGTGGGCAAACAAAGGCCACCGGAATCAACGAAGCTGCAGGCCCTCCAAGCTGGAGGCTTAGCTCCGACTCCCACGTGGAGCACGATGGATGACATTGTCACAGATCGCAAAGCAGAGGAAACCGCTCAGACTTCCGTTTACCAGCTACATGCTCACGCGGGCCCCACCTGGCAACAAAGCCCTCCCTGTTATTAATATTATTCATTTATTATATATACGCACACTTGCTCTCAAGTACTTACCGTCTTAGGAGTTGTGGTACTTCGCGGTTGGCCTGAGAAGCAGAAGGATCAACGGAGAAGATGTTTCGCCTGAGCAACAACCTGATCGGAGTCCTCAACCTGTTGACGTTCCTCCTCTCGCTCCCGATCGTGGGCGGGGGGATATGGCTGGCGACGAGGGGGAGCACCGACTGCGAGAAGTTCCTGCAGGGGCCGGTGATCGCCGTCGGCGTGTTCCTGATGGTGGTCTCTCTTGCCGGGCTGGTCGGCGCCTGCTGCCGCGTCTCCTGGCTCCTATGGACCTACCTCTTCGTAATGTTCATCCTCATCGTCCTCCTCTTCTGCTTCACCGTCTTCGCCTTCGTGGTTACCAACAAGGGCGCCGGAGAGGTCGTCTCGGGGCGGGGGTACAAGGAGTATCGCCTCGGGGACTATTCCAACTGGCTCCAGAAGAGGGTCAACGATACGAAGAACTGGGACAAGATCCGGAGCTGTCTCCGGGACGGCAAGGTCTGCCAGAGGCTACAGGAGAAGAATCAGACCTTGTCTCAGTTCATCAACGGCACCCTCTCTCCGGTTCAGGTATTTTAAATCGAGTCCAGAATTGTTTGATTCTTTCTTCATCTAGATATGATAAAGAGTTTTGTCAGGTAGCTTTGGCTTCTCGTGCTGGCTCGCGATGAAATTAATTTCGGGTCTTGCATGGAATTTCTTCACCTTGATACTGATCTTTTATGCCTCATTCAGTAGTTTCGTCGGAGTATATGATTGCTATATCTTAGATCTGTTTGCTCCGCTATTAGGGTTTGGATAAAAAGAATTTTTCTGACAGTTGGTCTTCATATTATAGGGATTTCCTTTCGATTTTCATGTATTAAATCCCTGTTTAAGGCAATAAATAACTACAGTGTGTAATCTTATCCGTTCGTGCCTTTCTACACGGTTGGAAGAGGAACTTTTCTCTTCTTTCTTTGGGCCACTGCAATTAATCAGTGTTCCCCCTTTACGATTTGTTTTATAGCAATTAAATTTTTTAGGGAGAAGGAAAAGAAAAATTAGGATTTTTCGGCACAAGATAGGAAATTTTTTAGATGTTGAGGATAAAAGTTATCAAATTTGTCAACTTTCTGTTGAAACAAACAAAGCAGTACTTCTTTTAATGAAAATAAGTTTTTCAGGCAATTTGTTCGATTAGTTTTAATGGAATTGCGGTTCTTTCCTTCTATGCTCAAAGGTAGGAGATAGGTGCCGAGTGGAGTGAGAAGTAGTTGCCTTTTCATAATCAACACCTTTTGAATTGCAAGGTTTAAATTTCCTTCTTGTTCTTTTTGAAATCTTTAATTTAGCCAGTCTTTTGGTTCTGTGTTTCGTTGATTTAGGTTTTTTTAAAAAAAAGTAAATTCAAAGATCTCTTGTAGAGATTGCAGAGAATTATTTCTTCTTTCCTTGGTTTGCATGTTTTGTTTGCTTGCTATCTCTGGTGGTTCAACCAGACTTGTGATTTAATTTGCTGGTTTTTCTCTATCACTTTTCTTTTGTTGATTGGTTCCAAATTCCAATACCTTGGACTCTGATTTTCTTGACTGTGTTTTGTCAATTATAGGCTAGCTTACCATGCGCTGTTAGTGTAGACTTTCCATAAAATTTCTTGCTTGAGCTCTTTATGAAATCCAGATGCATCTCTGTTCCATCCGGAGATAATATATCCTTACTGAATTAATTTTCCTTCCTTATTTTTGATGTGTTCGTGTTGGATATCAAGCATGTGAATTAACAAAATACCTTCTAAAGTTGGCTGTCATTTGACAAATATGTGGTTCCATGTTATTGTAAATTGCCCACCCTTGATCAATGTGTGTGTGGTTTTGTTTGAACATAGACAGTAGGGATTCCAACTCACAGAAATGATCCATTTTGGCTAATATGTTCTAATTATGTTCAGTTTTATAACGTATGCACCAACCTCTTTGATGCGGTCACTCAAGTGTTATCTTATATTTTATATCCAAGTGGTAGTGCTTGTGTTCTGTTCTTTTCCTATGTATATTGTATAGAAAGCATGTTTTTAGCCTTTTAACAACTCATGATTCCAGAGCATATGCTATCCATGTGCCTGGGCCCTCTCACGATAGTATTTTGTTGCTTTACATAATAGAAATCATGTTGCTTTTTCGGTTCAAATGTGTTTTTATCTAGTCTTCCTTGGATATCCCCAAGGAGTTTTTGTTTTCTGACTGATAAAAAGTCTAAAACTATGCATTGCCTCAGCGATCAATCATGCAATCTCTGCACTGCTTCATATTTTATTGTACATACCACATTGTTGTATACTCCCTTAGAATATCTTGATTCTTGGTCTCTACCGAAACCTTATGATATCTCTTGTCTTTTCTTTTACTCAGTCTGGATGCTGCAAACCTCCCACAGAATGTGGCTTTACCTATCAAAGTGAAACTGTCTGGATTAAATCCGGCAACCTAACCTCAAACAACCCAGACTGCAATACATGGGATAATGGTTCTTCTGTCCTCTGCTACAATTGCCAATCTTGCAAGGCCGGTGTCCTGGCCAACCTCAAGGATGACTGGAAGAAGGTTGCGATCATCAACATCATAGTCCTTGTCTTCCTTATCATTGTCTACTCCATCGGATGCTGTGCCTTCAGGAACAACAGGCGGGACAATGCTTATGGTGGATGGAAATGAGATAACCCGTAGAGGGCCAGCGAGTCTTGATGAGGCCTCCTCCTCCAGCTGCTACTATTTTCCCTTTTTTCCTTTGTATATTCTGGATGTTAGCTACTTTGTCCATTGAGATTCGCTTAGGACATGTTTAGTTGCTTCCATTTTTCATATTGTTATAATGTTGTTCATGTTTGTTGGGATCGTTATATAGATTGCTGGTTATCTAGTTCTGAGTTTATATAAATGGATAGGAGCCTTTGTATTCTGCATCATTTTTGACTATAGCTTGGTTTTGTGTTTGTATTTGGTATTAGCATTTCATTTTTGGGGCATATATGATTGATTTATTATTTATTTATTTTAAATAATAATTATGGTATCTGATTTAGCAGATTAATGATGGTTTAATAAAATTAATTTTTTATTAATTTATTTTTAAAAAGTTATTATTTGATAACTAAAAATTTAACGTATTATTTAGAAATAGAAAAGTTTTTCTCTTCTATGTATATAGTCTATTTCATCATCAAAACAGATAAGAAATAGAATTAGAAAAAAAAGAAATTCAATCCGTTCATAACCATATTGAATTGGTGTTTGAAAATCAGGGTAAGGCAACTGAATTACCATTTGATGTATTGGCTTGATGGCGATTCTTCAGTGTTCAAAGACCAGCCCACTCTGCCAACATACCAAGGGCAAGAGATCATGCAAAACATAGGGGGAAGCAAATTTTATAACAGCCATTAAGGAAAGAAAATAAATAATAATCAAATAAGAATTAATTGAGTAAGAAAATTTGGCTATATAGGCATTGAATTGCTTTTGATTATCTCCTACCTCAATGATAAAAGAGATCAGCATGAAAAATGATGAGAAAAAGTAATTTCAGAGTAAATTAGCATCATAATTTAAAGTGATGGATTATTCTTTAATTAAAGAAGAAATACGATATGCAACTATTTGGATGATGAGAAAGATTAATATTTGTATGACGTATCTCTTAATACTCAACGGATCATTTTAAATAAACAAATAAAGATTAGATCAAAGATAAAAATAAATGAAAAGTACTTTAAAATAACAAAAAAAATCCAACATTCCATAAATAAGATGAGGAAAAAAAAAATCTCGACCCTGATCTTTATAATTCATAAGTTATAGCTGATAGAATATTGATGATATCAACGCATTGGTCAAAATTTCTCTTCTACAATGTCTTAACATGAAGTACGGTGGACTCTGGCCCGGTATCTTCGTATGACACGTTTGCATGTTAGCACAATATTATAATACTAGTTAACGGTTATGAGCAAAATAGAATTTGCTTGGATTAGCCTACAATGTCCGACATTTTAAGCAATTGGGTTCTATCTCGAATGAGTTCTTGATAAACATATCTCATGTCTTCGTGAACTGAAATCATGCATTTATATCCTGTAGATTGTAACCCTTGACATGAATTTTTCTGATGATTAGTAGGATATTCACGATCGTGGTAACAAAAGAATATGGCTGATGAGATTTCGAATAAGAAAAAGGAAAGAGGATGGGTGAGAAACGAATCCAGAAGCGATTGGAGAAGAGAAAATCTCGTCCAGCGGCCTGCCATCGTTCTCGCTGCCCTCCTCATTTCTGTCTTCCAGCTTGTCAACCCAACTCAACTTGCATTGGTTTGGTTAAGCTCGAATCAGGCCGAATTAAGCTGCAAGCTAAGTTGGGCTCAGAGTCCAGTTTCTTGATAAATGGGTCAAGTTTAAGTTTCTGTATAGTCAAACAACGAGATTGACTTGGGTTGGATTGGGATCAACAACATTGGGTGGAATAATTTGAGCTCAAAGGAAAAGTCTTTATATACTGCTTTGGTGCAGAATAACCTACGATTCATTTAGACGTGAGCTGTGTTTATAGTACAAAACTTACGAGTGAGCTTTGCGGTATGAGCTTATGTGCGAATGAATAATAGGATTATTTTGCATCGAAGGTAATATACAAAACTTTTTTTAACAGTAAAATTTAGTCCGGCCCAAATTCACACCATGTTATTAATTCCCTGAATCGAAAACGGCCCGATATATCGACGCCTGCAGTAAATGGTCAATACTCGATGGATGTTATTAACTGCTGGGAAACAAACACTGGGAGAAGGGTCAGCGTTTTGGACCGAGCCCGCGGTAAATTTCTGCGTCGCATGCACGGTCTCATTATTGCCCATCCCCGAAGTTGCACCCCTGGCTGCCAATTGATCCATCTCGAGCGTGCTTCGCCTTATCTTTTAATTTTTAATTTTTTTTTATTCGGAGCTTGGTGGGAAAGGGACAGCACGGCGCCGCTGAAATTTCATTGAATAGAAATACTGATACCTGATGCCATGTGGCTCGAAAAAAACCGACAAGGCTGACTTGCATGCTAAAACTTGAATACATAAAGTGATATTTCTTATAAGCAAAAAGAAGAAAAAAATAATAAATTATTTAAATAGAATATTTAAATTAGCAATATAATTTAATTTGCTCACGAAATCATATTATCATAACCATCAAATGATCTGAATTAGAGATGGGCATCAAGCCATGTCACCCTAAACCATTAGAGATAGGCACCGGGCCATATCGCCCATAGAATAGCACGGCCCGATTCAGCATGAACTGGACCATACCTGGCATAGCCCATTAAGCCATGTCATATTGGGCTCGAAAAATCTGACCCATCGGCCCGACATAGCCCACATGGGCTTGGACCATGCCGGGCCGGCACGGCCCATCAGGACATGATAAAAAAATTTAAATAATTTTTTAATAAATTAAAAAATTATTTGAAACAAAGGAATTTATTAATATGAAGCCATCTTAATGGTAGAGGGTTTGGCATAACCCTTATCAGTTTATTAATTAAAAATCAAAATAGTACATGAAGGAAGGGGGGCTGGACCTGACCTAATAATACAATAAGAAAGAAAAAAATAGAGATGATTCACTTTAATAATTAAAAAAATAAATATATATATATATATATATTATAAATAGAGATGACTCACTCATCAGTAGTATTTGTGTCATCATCATCTTCGCTGGTTAAGTCATGTCCACTTTATCTTGAAGCCTTGCCTCAGTATCCAACCAATCTTTGAAGCATAGAAACATCTTAACCGTCTCGCTAGTCATCCTACTTTTCTTTTCATACAGAACACGTTGCACTGAAAGCAGATTCTGATGCTACTGTGGACATCGACACAGCTAAAATATCTCGTGCAATGGCAGACATAACAGGATATTGATTTCTAGCACTCTTCAACCAAGCTAATACATCTAATTTTTTATTTGATCTTCATCATATGCAGAAGATCATTTCGTAAATAAAATTTTAATTATTATATAAAAAAATATCTTTTTTTAAGTTTATCATTGCTATTATTTTGACTAAAATGACAATATCAACTCCATGCCTTTTGTTTATTTGCAAGAATGTATTATAATATATATACACAATATATTAATAAGATAAGCATATAATAAAAATTTAGTACTTTGTGTTATTTGGTGTTGTTTTTGAAACTATAAGCTATTATTATACATTTTGACATTCCATAATACAATATTATTTTATAAAATTTTTTAATCATAAATTTAAAAAATTTAAATTTTAATAGAATTATAATTTTTTACATTGATAATTTTATCTTCATTCTAAAGATACGATAGTCAAATTTATATTTTTTTCATGCATGATCACCATTAATTACATATAAGAAATTATTTTTAAAACTATTTTTGATGCAACTAAACATATAAAAAGTTAAAAACATCCTTTGAATATTTTTGCTTAAAAATTTATATTATTTAAGAAAATAACAAAAGAGCACTAAAACGAAACTGTTTCATTTGTACTAACTGCGAGTATCTCATCTGTGTATTCAAGCACCGAGAGTCTCTGGATGGTCAAGACTATCTCGGTAACTTCATCTAAAGAAAAAAAATTACAAGAGAATAAAATATCTACTGTTGAAAGGTGCCAACCCAATCCTCTGTTACTTGCCTGAGATTGGGCCAACAAAATTTTTTATAAAAAATTAATATAAAAATTAATTTTTAAAAAAATAAAAAGATTGAGTCAATATTTTTGTAAAAAAAAATTGCCTATGCACGTCCCACCATGGGTCATGCCGCATTTTGGGCCATGGGCCGTGCTTAGCCGCCAAAAATTTTTAAGGGGCCATGCCCGGCATGGCCCATTAAATTGGCCCGCCCGACGGGCCTGAGCCGTGCCGTATCAGGTACGGTCCAGTACGCACCGCTAGTCTGAATGCGAGATTGCTACTCGATGGGGGTATTATATTACAAAGCCCTCAAATAATTTATATATGTAATATATAAAAAATATTATATAAATATAATTAATATTGTCATTTTTAAAATATAATATGCTGTATAAAAATTTAAATAAAATTTTTATTAAAAATAATGATATCTTAAATTATATACTACTATACTTTATTCATCTAAACCTTTTCTCAACTATATAGGATCTGCTATATAAATCTACTTCCTTCATTCTACTCTATTTAAAGCTAAGTCGATATTCAAATCATGGGCATTCATCTCTTCACATAATTTAATTTAGTAGATTCGTATTTTAGAAGATTTGATGAAGTTTTATGCTAGTTTTCAGTTATCTAACACAATCCTTCTCCTTTATTCAAACATAAAATTAGCTTTGACAAAATTCTTTTAAATTATTAATAAAAAATATTATATTATTATAATTAATTATTTAGTTATAATTATATAATTATAATTATTATTTTTTATAATAATATATTGATAAAAATTAATATCATCTAATATGATATATAATATAATATTAAATTTATCAATATATTGGCCATATAGGTTTTATGAAAAAAGGCTAACTGATGATAATCAATGCTTGGTATTGAAGGCGGTGATTTGTTTGTGCGTGAAATTGCGCATCTACGATGCAGGATCTATAAATGAGACTTTGGATGCAAGCTATGGACGGCAGGCACAAACGACAGGCGCGGACCACCAAAACTATAATAATCGACAGAAATTAGCTGCAGTAGATTTGACAACTGCCTATATATATATATATATATATAGTTTGTATATCTCCTTTTGTATATTTCCTTCAATTATTTGGTTTGCAAGTACAAATAGTGCAGCAGCGCTGGCACGAGAGGTGCTGGAAGGGGTCCACCATTTGACCATTAGCAGCTGGATCGTGAACTCACATTTACTTCACTCTTTTCTTGGGATATTAATGCAAACATATGATGACTAAAATATAATTCCTTTTCAGAAAAAGCTCGACTGGAGCATTGATACCTTTTTTTTATAACATGTATTTATATCTTATCAGACATCATCTCTGGCGATATAATTGCAAGTCTGGTAGGATAGTAATAAAGAAAGACGAAAAATTGACCACTTGCTCACGACAGTCGATGCCAATAAATACTCCTCTCGTGAAGGTAGATTCAAAAGTCCAGCTGTCTTCTTCCCTCATTTAAGTGTGATTATTTTTCAGAGAAGGAAAGAGTTAGAAGGGCTGTTCATCATCGTAATGCAATCGTTGTGCCAGCATCTGTCCTGAAGCCAATGGCGATCAAGCTTTACACTTTGCAGCACCCGTAACATTTTATTTTTAAAAAAAATGATATAAAAACAATTTAACGAGGGATTAGAGTTTTTTTATATATATATAATTAACCGGTGCCGTTTGACACCGGATTTACGTGATTAGTGCGAAGGGTAAAAATTTTGCGTGTTAAAAGAAAAACTTCACTTAAAAGTGACGCTTTTTTTGATGTTTTTTAAAAATAATATCTAAAGTGATATTTTTTTAAAATATCATTTGAAGTGGTGAGAGCTTTTAGGTAGTGTTTGAAATAGGGAATAAGATGGGATATCCTCTGGATATCCCCTTTATTCCCAAAAACTATAACTATAAGGGATAGCAGGGAATAAAGTTAACCAAAGGGATAATCCATGGTTAACCATGGTTAACCATGGGATATCTCCTCAATTTATTCCCTAGAGAATGCAGAAATAGCTGGTTATCCCTTCAAATAAGAGTAAAAAAAGGTTATCCCATGGATTTACCTTTTTGCATTTGATATGATCAATGGAATAGCCAAGGGATATCCTTAGGGATAGCCAGGGGATAAATTCTATCCCGTATATTTATCCATAGATAACATTTTTCTTATCAAACACTACCTTAAGAAGCCATTCTTACATAGTCCCATTTTACGTGAAAGAATAGTGCTTTTAAGAAGTCATTCTCACAAGACACAAAGTCCTATTTTATGCCGAAGATTGGTGCTTTAAAGAAGTTCTTCTCGCAAAGTCCCATTTTATGCTTTTTTTTAACATTATTTCAAATTATGCTTTTTAGTTATCATGATAAATATAAAAAAATATTATTTTATATAAATTTTTTAATAATATTTTTTTTACTTTAATATTTTTTTTATAAAAATTTTACTTTCAACATAAATCATATAGAACCGTATCAAATAACACTGATTTAAAAAACGGTTCCAACCATGCTTGTCTCTTTTTTTTTTTTTTTTGTACAAACGGGCGATCACACTGATCTAGTGCGAGTCAGCCCAGATAGATCAGAGTACAAAATTTACTGCAAAGGAGCTGGGCAGGGGTCACCCGAAGTCAAAATCCATGGACCAGAAAGCAGAGCCACTGAAGAAGCAATCCAGTCCGCCGCCGAGTTGGCTTCACGATATATATGACGGGACTGAACACAATCAATCTCCCGCAGAATAGCCCAAATATCCAACAAAATCGGATTAGACAGAGCAGGAGGGCAATTCTGCGTCTGGATCCAAGAAATAACCGACATGGAGTCGCCCTCAATACAAATCCTCTGAGCATGAAGAACCCGAGCAGCATAAGAAATACCCGCCCAAGCCGCGCGAAGTTCAGACATGGGGACAGAAGAGTCAAGAGAACCAAAACCTCCTGCCGCCAAAAGATCACCATGGGGACCTCTGATAATGAACGCTGACCCAGCAACTCTACCACGGACACTTCCGTCAAAATTGACTTTGACAAACCCTGGAGGGGGGGATCCCAGGAGATAAGAACCGTATGCCGGTTCGCTGCCGAAGCAGCAGGGGATCTCCAGTGGCCAGAGATATCAAACCCAATCCGAGCACAGTCCGTCGCCAATAATCTGATCTTTCTAACAGTCTTATGCAGAGAGATAGTGTCATCAGAGAAAATAAACTGGTTCCTAGTAAGCCAAATCTGATAGGCAGTGACCGCCCAGAGACCTTTCTTATGCTGAGGGCATCTCCGAAGATTCAGAAGGAAAGAAGAGTACAGGGAGCCCGAGTCATTCTGACTGAGAGGATAACCCACCATAAACCAGACCCGCCTAGCTCTTGGGCAGATGAAAATAGCATGATCTATAGATTCCTCCTCCAAGCTGCATAACGGGCAGATCGACTGAATAGGGATACCCCGCCGAGAAAGGAGAGTACAGGTAGGGAGGGAGCCCCACAGAAGTTTCCAGATAAATAACTGAACTCTGGGGATAGTAGGGAGCTTCCAAATCCACGCAGCATCTTCCAGGCACTGAGGCTGAGATCTGAACATCATCATCAGATCCCTAGTCGGGGCCTTAGAGAGACAGGAACTCTGCCAGAGTCTCACATCAGAGGAACGACCAGGAAGAAGAGGCATCGATAAAATCCGCCGGGCAAGTTCCGTACCAAACAATCTGGTCACCGAGGGATATGCCAAGCAGGAGGATCAGAGGATATCAAGTCCTTGACCCGAAGACTGGAAGGGGTCTCAATGCTGATAAAGGAGGGCCATCGAGAGAGAGGAAGCTCAGAAATCCAAGTATCCTGAATAACACTGACCGAAGAACCATCACCGATCATCCAGGAGAGATTGTCCAAAATAGCCTGACCATAGCGACAGATCTCCTTCCAAAAGGAGGAGCTTCCCCGAGGTGGCGAAATATACATGGCAGATGTCCATTCTCCATACCTAATACGCATCAGGGAGCTCCAAAGATAATGTGGCTCAAGAAGAAACCTCGAAGCATGTCTGGCAATAAGGGCTTTTCTTCTAACAATCAAGGACTGGATACCGAGACCACCCTCAGCAATAGGCATACAAACCAAGTCCCAGGATAAGAGGTGAATCCCATGACCATCCTGCACTGAAGCCCATAGGAAATCACGAAAGCATCTCTCGATCCTTCTCAGGCAAGTAATTGGAATGGCTGAATTCGACAGGATATGCAGGGGAAGGGAGGAAAGAACTGATCGAATAATAATTACCCTAGCCATCATAGAAAGACCAGTCACCTGCCATCCCTCAATGCGCTGGCGCACCCGCTTCTCAATCTCGGAGAAATCAGAGCAGCGGGGACTTCGCCCCGTTATAGGGATCCCTAAATAAATCATGCTTGTCTCTTGAACGTGTCTTTCAACTTAAATTTAATATAAATAATTAAAAATATTTTAAAATATATTACATTAATTTTATTATAAATATTATATTAATGGTACATTGTTATTTCATAAATTAGTATGATATTTTTTTTTAAATATTAAAAATATAAATCATTCGTTTTTATTTTAATGGGTATCAAATATATTACAAGTAATCGGTTACGGTAAAAAATACAAATTTTATGAGGTTGGAGTGCTTAAAAAAAAGCTTTAAGAACTTTTATATATAATAATATATTTTATATTTTTATATTATTCATTAAATTTAATTTTATCATATCATCATCTCGCAATGAAGTCACCTCCTTTGCTTGATGGTGCGCTGTCACTTATGGGGATTTTTTTTATAAAAAAGGGGCACATCGACGAATCGAAGGAGGCAAAGAAGAAAGTAACTGTAAGTTAAGGTGACTGTCGTGATGGGATTGTTAATTTGGCTACTGATGCACACGTTGCTACCATGGAGGGATTACGTAGGAAGACGGTGGTTATAAAAAAGAGATAGATTAGGAGACGATGGCTTCATTGGAGGCTCCGATCTTCAATTAGAGGAGACTTTGGAGCGGCGGACGCCTTAGGGAAAATGAACGAAACGATCACACCATTCACGTCCCGGGTTGTTGGGGGCATGCTGAGGAGCGAAAGGGATGGTATTGTGGGTGCGTTGAGGTCGAAAGGTGTTGTCATAGAAATTAATTCTTTAATTTGAATGCAGTTTATCTCTGAGTCTGAATATCGATCTTTCGTCTGAGTAAACTTACAAGACAGTTTTCATACAAAAAATATTAAAGGATGATTCTTGCAAAAGATCCTTCGACGTCCAAGAAGATTCACAGCAAATAAATAGAAGAAGGCTCTCACAGAAAAGTCCTTCAAAAATATATATCGAGAGCTAAAAACTCTGCTTGAGCTTCAATGGATTCTCAGTGAAAGAGTATCCGTACCTGAAGAGATTTTAGGACAGGGTATTTATAGACGGTTGGAATGATGGTGGACAGTTACTTGACTTCTTGAACATGCCTCAGGAAATCAGAAAACATCATGATTTGAATCTGATTCGAATCAAGTTATCTATGAGGCCGATAGATTCGAATCTCATTTGTTACGAGGGTCGATGGCCAAGGAAGAAAATTGGCGCTTTAAGATTAGGTTACATGGTTATTTTTTGATAATATGCCATATTTGGCTTTATTCCCATCCTAGAGATGTTGGGAGCCAACGCGATCGGAATCTTGTCAAATAATCAGGGATCTGATTTTATGTTGATTGCGGTTGGAGGATTGTACTCGGCTCCTAGTTCCTATTTTGGAAAGATTGTTCTTGGTGTTGCCGAGGCATGGAAAGGCTCGGTCCTGCCGAGGTATAGAGGTGGCTCGGTCATGCCGAGGTATAAAAATAGTTCGGAATCACCGAAGCTCAGACCTGTCAAGGTATGACAATTTTGTCTTTTTCTGAACATGATATCTGGCGGACGAAAATAAAAAATGATCCTAATCTTTTTCTCACATGCATGGATATTAATGCAATAACGATTTTACCCCTTATCACATGCCCCCACTCCCTAATCCGAAGTGTAGGTTCGAGCGTAGGGAGTAGAGTTTCAGATGACTTCATTCGACTAGGAGAATTCAAACTGACGGAGGCATGCCATGAGGCCCTCATAAATGTTAGGCCATAGTTTCATCATTTCTCCTCCATCATACGAGGAGAAAATCCCTCGCCTTCTGCTATTGGCCACAGGTGGAATGACATATGGTAGGCTCAGGGCTTAGTAGCATTCGGGCTAAGGTTTGGCGATGCATGGCGATACTCATTAAGACGGTTTAAAAGGAGTCAAGTGGCGCTACCCTCGTTACGTTTTCTTCCTATCTTCCTCTCCAAAGATCAAACATTTTCGATCCAGAAATAATATGGTTGGTGCCTCTTCTGCTGATATTGGAGATATAAAGCGTCCTGCCGATGTTGCCTCGACGATAACTCTGGCGGACCTGGAGAGGATTCGCCAAGATTACTGGTTCATAAGCGATATTCGAATGCGAGATCCTGGTCCTGGACAGAGGGTACCTAATCAACTGGAGATGGGGGCTTTTTTCTACGAGGAAAGTTTCAAAGTGAGTCTTCATTTTCCTCTTCATCCTCTGATAAAAGGTGTAATGGAGTATTATGGCATCTGCCCCACGATGGTCACACCGAATAGTTGGCGATACATTATCGGGTTCATCTTAATGTGTGCGCTTATGGGAGTGACAACGATGGTTCCTTTGTTTCGGGCCTGCTACAGTCTTACATCCTCCAAGGATTCGTCTTGGCCTTATATAGGACCGCGGAAGAATTTCAAGAGGATCTCGAAGGTCCCGACCTCCATCAAAGGGTGGAAGTCACGATTTTTCCTTATCGAATGGGATGTTGCACACGACTTTCCCTATAAATGGGCATCTCTCGCCCTAGAGCCAAACCAGTGTCCGACATTGTCGAAGGAAAAAAAAGAGGACTTCGATATTCTTTACGGTAGCAAGGCAATCCCAATCAATGCCTTCCTATTCGATGAGGCCCTCCACAATGCTGGGCTGAGCAAGGTTAATCCCTTAGGTGAGTTCTACATCATTTCTCCCATGTTTAGATATGTTTGTAAGGGCGTAGCTGATCGTCCAATGGTTCATCATTGCAGTGATTAGGTTCGAGCTTGGGGCTCAGATGAGAGAATGCTTGAAATCGACTCTGGTGGTTCAAGCAGAGGGAAGGGCGTGAAGTGCTCTCGCACAATATCGTCGACTCCTGTGAGAGGAAAAAAAGGCTAAGGTTGAGCAAAAACTTTCATCTCCTTTCGAACTTAAGCTAGCTTTGCCGAGCCACTCACAGGAGGAGGCTAGGTCCTGGTCCCCGAGTCCTTCGAGGGGAGGCATCAGGGAGGAGTCGAATCTAGCCCTCATCATAGCTCCGGAGTCCGTAGAGCAGATGCTAAAAGATGGGCTTGAAGGAACAATGGTTTGGGGAGAGTTGGGGCCCGCTCACCCATCTGAATCAGCGGGCGATAGTTTTCAAATAATAGAGCTTCATTATCATGTGGTTACCGATGTGTATTTATCGAAAAAAGATTGTTCCATGAGTAAGCAAAAGTTGAAGGAATTGCTTTTCAAGGATCGTGCGGCTGCCTTAGCAGCGAGCGTTGTCCCGCTCGCGATGGAATCTCCTTCCCGACGAGGAGAGACGAAAGGAGGGATCCATCGGATGAATAGGGAATCCCCTCGGTGAGGCTAGATGAATCAGGACCTTTGAGGATATCGACAAGTGACGATGAGGGGTGAACAAGCCGGCTCAGTCCTCTCATCTATCCTTCGGGCCTTCCCATCGAGGAATTGCTATCTCGGATTGACAACTTTCTTTTCCTTCTTTTTTTCAGATGAGAGGGATCCTCTTGAAGAAGAGGAAGAAGAAATTGAAAATCAGAAGGTGACTTTAATGGTTGAAGGGTAAGAAATACCCTTGGACTTGGAGGACTACGTGTTGGTCCCCGATCGATGCATCTTAAGAGATATGAACATCTCTTGCCTTCGGGTGAGTACTCTTCTTTCCCTTATCCTCTTGGATATTTTATACAGCTCCCCAAGCTTGCTTATTTTGCTCTGCTGTAGGCAACTATCCTCCATCAGATACTTTATAGACGTTTAATTTCTTCCCAAGAGAATCATAGACGAACTCTGCTCGAAACTGAGGTGCTCTAAAGTGAATTAAGTTTAGCCCGCCAGCACTCAGAAGGATTAACAAAGATACAAACTGAGCTTGAAGAAGCTCGAAGATTAGCCAAGGAAGCCCAATCAAAGGCATTAAAACATCGGGCTGAGGTTGCTGAACTTGAGGGGGCTCAAAAATCGGCTGATGAAGCTTGGTCATAGTTTTTGAAGTTTTGAACTGAGGCCACGAAGGAGATGGACCTCGTAAATGGCAAAGTAGCTGAGGAGAGATGCGAGTTCGAAAGTCGGTTTGCATCTTATCAGAAACAAGTTGCTGACCTTTCGATTGAACTAGAACGGACACGATTCGATGCCAGCGAAGATTGGGTAAGGCTCGAGCATGCCTGGAAAGATATGAACAAGTATAAGAAAGAAGGGGAAAAGGCTCAGAAGAGGGCCAAGGAAGTGGAAGCCAAAGTCACTCCGCATGCTAAAGAAGTATATTTGTCCATCTCTCTAACCGAAGTCAATCTAATCGTTCATTTTATTTGTTATTTTGCTTTTTCAGCTACAAAAGATTATAGGAAAGATGGAAGTTTTGATTGAGGATTTATCCTCGAGCTAAAAGAAACGCTTCGAGCTCGAGCGCCGAGTAATCAAAGTTGATGACCATATAGCTTTAGCGGTAGACAGATATAAAAGCTCAACCGAGTTTACTGAAGCGCAACTCCAGTTCTTTAAGGAGGCATATCGAATCGGGGTGAATGAGGTACGGATGAGGATAATCCAAGAGTATTCGGACATCGATCTCTCGTTCCTAGAGGCCGAGAGGTATTGTTTTTTGCCATCGGCAATCGAAGCCCTAGTGGCGATTCCCTCGTTTGCCGATGATGACAATGATGATGAGGACGGCCCCAACATTGACTTTGAGGTGGCTTTAGGAGGAGATTCGATCAAGATCCAAAGCCCACCCCAGGGGCCGAGGTTTTACAACCAACCACCGAGGAAGGTGAAGCTCCACAGTCAATTGTTGACATAGGCATGGTTTTAGGGCCAAAACACGAAGAGGCCGATGTTTCCTCGGCCGTTGAAAGGATGGACCGAAAGATTAGCTGGGTCAGCACACTCCGAGCGTTGTTGAAATTACTTTCGGAGATGAAGTAGGGCCTTAGAGATTCATTTTTTTTGCATTTTTTCTTCTTTTTGTAATATGGAAGACTATATGCTTTGTGTTATCAGTTCTTATGAAATCCTATTTTTTTCAACACTATTTTGTTGCTTGGAATGTTGCATACTCGATGTATTTTCTTAACGTGCCTAGGACCTGCTAAGCTTGGTTGTTCAAACTTGGTTCGATCAGAGCTTAAGAAGTCCTTGGCAATTTGGTTTCGCCGAGATAGGAGAAATCGCTCGGATTTACCGAAATGAAATGAATTACTCATCTTTTCTGAGACTAAGAAAATCACTCGGCCTTGCTGAGGTGAGAAAGATCATTCGGTTGTGTCAAGGCTTGAGGAATCACTCGGCTTTGCCGAGATGAAATATATGGCTTGGCTTTGCCGAGGCAAAATATAATGCTCAGCTATGCCGAAGCTTATTAATGGCTCGGTTTTCTCGAGCTTCATTAACATTTGATTTTTTTTCAAAGATTTTACCTTGCAATTAATGCATTTTCCTTTCCGATGTGGGTTTACCTTTTTCATACGTCAAGTAATCAATTGCCCTTTGGGCTACTCGCTTTTCCAAAAAATGCCATTTCATATCTGGCCATGCTTTGGAAAAACCAAAAATGGATATACGCATTTAAATTGTTCAATCCAGGAGATCTTTTATCTCTCTCGTGTTCCGAGGGGAGACTCTCTGTATAATCCACAAGATCCATCGAGATGACGATACGTGGCCGATTTGTGGGTTCAAGAAATGCTTGCTTCATTAGACGAGAAAAAACTCCTCGAATTCTACCCGCGAGAGAGAGCAAATAAGCAACATGTGGCTCCAAAGTTATGGCGATTGGCACGCTTTGAATCCCGAAAACTCCTCTCTACTGAGGGAGGTCGTCTCTGCTAAATAGCTATAAAAGGGGGATGAACGGGATGCATTGAGCATAGTTAGAGAGCCTTCATTATTATGAGAGTGGAAGAAGATCTGTGAGGTCTTTCCCATGCCAGAGGCGAATGCCGAAGTGTTAGCCTTATCTTGTGAGATCTGGCCTACTTTTTATGATTCGGATGAAGAAGTTGTTGAAAGGCAAGACACACTTAAGGGGTCAAGGAGTATGAATTCTCCTCGGAGCTCAAGTGTGAAGAGCGAAGAAGAGGAGGAGAGAAGGAAGGGAGGAGTTGTGGAGGTTGCATGTGAAGCGCAAGGGAGGCATGTAGAGGTCACACGGGAAGCGCAAGGGAGGCGTGTAGAGGTTACACGGGAAGCGCATATGGGCACTTTCTACTTGGCTTCTATCCTATGTTGTGGGGCCATAGAAATCACTGAAAATATAATTTCTGGTGGGCCTCGGCTTTCACATGCTTTCCGTCAATCATGGTAGCCATCGACCTACCTGAAGTCCATTAGGTAGCTTCTAAGGGGAAAGAAAGCCAAAGGTAAGTGCCATCAGGCCATTTTCTTCTTTCCATATCTTTGCCGATGCTTCGAAGATTGCAACTCAATAAAGTTCTCTTTTTCGATTTTCGAAGCAGAAGCTTTGCTAATGCAGTGTTGGCAGCCGAACTTATTTGTTCGAGCATTTTCTTATATTTTCTGTGCTGTAATGTACTTGTAATATCCCGTAATGAGCTGTAACCTTTTGTAATGAATTATTTTGAAATGAAATAACTTTCAATTACTTATATTTCCTTGTTTTTTGTTTCATTTTCGCTAAGTGTTCACAATTTTAATGTACCGATGTCTTTGCATTATTCCGACATATACACCATGCATAGGTACGTCAGCTCCTCTACCTTGAATGAAGTGCAAAAAAAGGGCTTGGACCTATCGAGACATAGGAATACCCAAGGGGCACCTCCTTGTTAAGGAGGACGAACATCTAGTTTTTCCAAGTTTAAATTGGTCATGCTCGATTAAATAAAATTCCTGTAGTGTTAGGAGCACTTAGGGACTTAACTAAGTATTTCGCAACTTAGATTGGCCCCACTGACGCTCGCCGGACTATGCTGATTCTTTGAAGATGGAGCACTTGACTCGTCTTGGATTATACGAAGGCCTAGGCGGCCTTGCTGATGTTTAATTGAGGTTTGGTCATGCCAAAATTCCTTGTGTATTTTTATTCAATTAGCTGAAACTATGGTGAATTGCCAGTCGTGCTGAGTAATAAAGAGGATTTTTCCTTGCTTTGTCATAGTGTGGAGAGATAGCTCGGCCCTGCCGAGGTTCGAAGAGAAATTATATTTTACTTGGCGCTGTCATGGTATGGGAAAATGGCTTGGCCCTGCCGATATTCGAAGAAAGATTATATTTTACTTGGCACTGCTAAGGTACGGAGAAACGGCTCAGCCCTACCAAGGTTTGGAGAAAGATTATATTTTACTTGGCGCTGCCAAGGTACGAAGAAACAACTTGGCCCTACTGAGGTTCGAAGAAAGATTATATTTTACTTGGCGCTGCCAAGGTACGAAGAAATGGCTCGGTCCTGCCGAGGTTCGGAGAAAGATTATATTTTACTTGGCGCTGCTAAGGTACAAAGAAATGGCTCGGCCCTGTCGAGGTTCGAAGAAAAATTATATTTTACTTGGTGCTTCCAAGGTATGAAGAAACGGCTCAGCCTTATTAAGGTTTGAAGAAAGATTATATTTTACTTGGCACTGCCAAGGTATGAAGAAACGGCTCGGCCCTGTTGAGGTTCGGAGAAAGATTATATTTTACTTGGTACTACTAAGGTATGGAGAAATGGCTCGGCCTGCCGAGGTTTGGAAAAAGATTATATTTTACTTGACGCTACCAAGGTATGAAGAAATGGCTCAGCCCTTCTGAGATTCGGAGAAAGATTATATTTTACTTAGCGCTGCCAAGGTACGAAGAAACGGTTCAGCCCTGCCGAGGTTTAGAGATTGGGCAGAACCTGTCCTCCATCAACAACTTTTGGGAGAAGCAAGTGATACAGGAATATTGCAATTCTAAAAGTAAAGTTTCATTATTATAACCAGAATTAGTTTGATAGGAGTGTACTTTTCTAATGTATATCCGGAGATTGTCTGAATTCCATGTTCAGGGAATAGTCTTTTCGTCCAGATCTTGATGCTTGTAGGTGCGGGCCTAAGGACCTCTACGACCTGGTATAGACCTTCCCAATTTAGAGACAGCTTTCCTTACTTCAATGGCTTAGAGACAGATGCTTTGCAGAGTATAAGATCACTAGAAAGGAACGATTTTTCTCTAACTCGGGAGGAGTGATAATGGGCTACTCTTTATTGATAAGCTGCGATCCGGATCCAGGCTTTCTCTCTGACTTCTTCTATCAAGTTGAAATTGGATCAGAGATGTTCATCGTTCAATTCCTCCGAATAACTCTCCACCTGTGGTGAAGGTAGCCCTATTTCCACAGGAATGACAGCTTCCATGCCGAAGGCCATTTTAAATAGAGTTTCACCCATAGGGACCCTCTAGGTGGTTCGATAAGCTCATAAAACATGATGAAGCTCATACGCCTATCTACCATGTGCCTTGTTGAGTCGAGCTTTGATTTCCTAAAGTAAGGTTCAGTTAGTTACCTCCATCTCACCATTGGCTTGAGGGTGTTCGACCGATGTGAGCCATAGCTGATGCCATGATATTCAAAGAACTCTTAAAATTTAGGGTTGTCAAATTGTCTACCATTATCAATGATGATGGTGAACGGAAGGCTGAACCGACAAATGATAGATCTCTATTCAAAATCCCTAGCCCAGGCTTTAGTTATCTAGGCGACTGCCTTGGCCTCGATCTACTTGGTAAAATAGTCGATCGCTATGAATAGAAACTTTCTTTGTCCCGTAGCAAGAGAAAAAGGACCGAGGATGTTCATTCCTCATTTAGCGAAGGGCCAGGTAGATAATATTGGAGTCAAGTGAGCAAAATGGAGTCTCTGAATATTTGAATGCCGTTGACATGAGTCACAGGCTTGGACAAGGTCATCAGAATTCTTTTGCATAGTTGGCCAGTAATACCCTTGGTGTAATACCTTTTGACATAAGGCTTGGCCGCCAAGATGAATGCCACATATGCATTCATGAACTTTTCGAAGAGCATAATCAGCTTTCGACGGTCGAAGGCATTTGAGCAATGGCATAGAGAAAGATTGCTTATATAGCTGGTTGTCGAGCAGGATATAACGGAGCGCTTGCATCTTCAGTCTCCTTGCCTCCTTTCGGTCCATCGAAAGAGATCCTTCTTTGAGGTACTTGACAATTGGGTCAAACCAAGATGGCTCGGCCTCAATCTGCATTACTTGGTCAGTCTCAGCAATGCTAGATTTCTCGAGGACCTCCAAGTGAAACTTCCACTTAAGGTCCATTGAGTCCATGGTGGCTAGGCGAGATAGAAGGTTGATGCGCATGTTTTCGGTTCTGGGGATCTGAACAACTTCAAGCTTAGAAAAGGAGGAGGATAAATCACGAACATTTTGAAGATACCGAATCATGTTTGGTTTTCAAGCTTCGAATTCTCCTCGGACATGACTAGTCACCAACTGAGAGTCGGTGTAATTCAATCTCTTCACTTTCAAGTTGCGGGCGATCCGGAGTCCAGCAAGTAGAGCTTTATACTTTGCTCCATTATTAGAGATTGGAAAGGAGAAATGAATGCCATACTCAAAGATCGCGCCCTTCGGAGTGGTGAGGACTAAACCGGTGCCAGAACCAATAATGCTAGAGGATCCATCCGCATGAAGTAGCCACAAAGCTTCGAGCTTCACCAGTTCAAAAATATCTGGAGCAGAACCATCTTCTGGTATGATACATTCAAGAAAAAAATCTGCCAAATTTGCACTTTGATGGCCGAACGAGGTTGATACTGGATATCATGCTCACTCAGCTCAATAACCCATTTGGTCATTCTTTCCGATACTTTTGGATGATGGATGATTGATTTGATAGGTTGGTCGGTTAAGACTATCACGACATGTACTTGGAAGTATGGCCGTAACTTTTGGACTGATGTTATCAAGGCCAACACCATCTTCTCAATATGAGTGTACCTCATCTTAGCATCTTGAAGTAATTTGTGACATAATAGATCGGCTTTTTAATTTTATTTTCTTTTCTGATCAGCACGGACCCAATGGCATTTTTGAGACCACCAAGTATAGGTACAACATCTTCCCGAGCTTTGGGCTACTAAGAATAGGCGGTGAGCCAAGGTATTTTTTGAGATCCTCAAAGGATTTCTGGCAGTCCGAAGTCCACTAAAAATTCTTGGCTGACCAAAGTGGCTTAAAGAAGGGCAAACACTTTTTTGCCAATCGAGCCACGAAGCAATTGAGAGCCGTTATCCTCCCAATGAGATGCTGCACTTCTTTAACCAATCCCGAAGGTGCCATTTGTTGGAGAACTTGAATTTTCTGAGGTTTGCTTCGATGCCCCGCTAAAAAACCACGAAGCCCAGAAAATTTTCAGAATTAACCCCAAAGGCATATTTGGTCGGATTCAGCCTTATTTGGTACTTTCTGAGAGTCGCGAAGCTCTTCCTGAGGTCATCAATGTGCTAGGATTCTTCATTGCTTTTAACTAGAATGTTATCAATATAAACCTCCATATTTCGATCAATTTGTTCTTTGAATACTTTATTAACCAGTCTTTAGTAGGTTGCTTCTGCATTTTTTAAGCCAAAAGGCATGACTCGATAGCAGTAAATACCTCGATCAGTAATGAAGGCGGTCTTTTCTTCATCTTTAGGTGCCATTCGAATTTGATTGTAGCCCAAGTAAGCATCCATGAAGGTCAGCATCTGGTGGCCCGAGATAGCATCCACAAGCTAATCAATCCTGGGCAGAGAAAAATTATCCTTCGGATAGGCCTTGTTGAGATATGTAAAGTCGATACAGATCCTTTATTTGCCATTTAACTTCTTTACCATGACAACATTTGCTAGCCAATTGGGATAATTTACTTTTCAGATGAAGTTAGCTTTGACGAGCTTGTCAACCTTTTCTTTAATGGCCTTCTGATACTTGGGAGCAAAGCTTCTTTTCTTTTGCTTAATTGGTCGAAATGTCTCATCCACATTATGGTAATGGATAAGGATGTTTGGGTTGATTCCCGGCATATATGAAGCAGACCAGGCGAAGACGTCAGTGTTTCTTTGAAGGAACTCGATTAAATCTTACCAAGGCTTCCCTTTCAGTCATGATCCGATCCTTACGATTTGGTCTGGCCAAGCCTCGTTAAGCATACCTTCTCAAGTTCTTCGGCTGGCTCTCCTCGTTGCTCGGTGAAGTCTTCCCGAGCATCTAGTCCATCAACCTTAGGTCTTCTAGATTGAAGATCAGCGACGAAGCAGTACCGAACCACAGCTTGATTTTCTCGAACTACTCTCACTCTTCATTTTGTGGAAAACTTCATGGTGAGATGAGGGATGGATCTGATAGCCTTAAGGGACATCTGTCTGGGCCTGCCGAAGATTGCATTGTAAGGCAACCGAAGCTTGGTTACTAAAAAGTACATATGAACAATGGCTATACTGGATCAAGTGCCTGCTCGAACCACCAACGTAATGACTCCTTCGGGAGTAATAGCGTCGCCGATGAATCCTACCAAGGTAGAGTCTATGGTTCGAAGATCCTCCATCCATAATTTTATTCTCATAAAAGCATCAAAGTACAAAATATTAATAGAACTTTTACTATCAACTAAAATACGGTGTGCATCATAATCGTTCATGTTAAGAGATACGATCAAAGCATCATCGTATGGATATTGTATCCTTCGGAGGTCCTCATTAGAAAAAGAGAGTTCATCAATTTGGGCCTTCTTTGATGAATTTTCTTTTTATCTAGCCGAGCTAGTAAGGATCTAATCATTGCAATCATGTTGACATTGAATTGTACCCCAATCTTAACCTGAAAAGTCTTGACTTGAGCCGAGATGACAGTGAGAACTCAACAGAGGTTGGGGCCAAGGAGTCCTATCTCGGGAAGAAGTCATGGCAACATCGATGGATGAGCTCCTTTGATAAGGAGTAGTTATTTTGGAAATTTTTACTTTTTCTTAAGAGATCTTTTATATCTTTTTATATCTTTAGTACTCATCCTTTGAGGCCTTATACATACATCCAAATACTTTTTGATGAAATAAAATAGAAAATTTATTAAGCATCTCATTTTGGGTTTTCTGTTTTATATTATTCCAAGTAGTTTAGATTGATTATCTAGATAGCTCAAGATAACTTACATGAATAATCTTTTTTCAATTTGAGCTGTTCTAGCTCATGCCTACTAGCAACATTTATTTGGGTCAAGGTAAGCTAGTCCTTGGCTTGGGGCCATATTGGCCTCTATGTTAATTCCTAACATTTTGCTGAGATGCATTAGTTTCTAAGGACATTTTTCCAAAGTCTTTTAGGTCGATCAACTTAGATCGACTTAGAAAGGTCATCTTGAAACATGTTAGTTTTTAAAATACGGTTTAAGCATTGATGTGGCTGATCCAACGCCATTAGAGAACCGTGAAGGAAGGAAACCGACGGAGCCCCTTTCAGCCTCAGCTCCCAACATCCATCCAATCGGCATCTCATAATGAAGAAAGAGAATAAGAGGGGGTTGCGTGGGTTTTCCAAAGGCCACCTTTCATCATTAATGTCCGATCGAGTCAATGGGCTAGAGCATTTAATGGTGCAGAAATGATCATGATGGCTCGAAGAGCATTAAATGGAATGAAGTGTCACCGGCATCTTGCCTTGGCTCTCCTTCTCAACCCCGGGCCCGACACCTCCAAGGCACTTAAGGCCATGTGCATTCATTACTCTAAGGCATTTATTGCCTTATTCACCCCCTATTTAAAGGCATTTATGGTAGCCACGTTGCTCCTCTCGGCCTCAATTCCTGCTTGGCCTCTGTCCTGCAGCTGCCAAGCTCCTTTGAGTCGTGAACAGTGCCATGCAAGTAAACAGTGTCATGCAAGTGAATAGTACCATGCAAGTAATCACCCTCGGTCTTTTATGGAGCCCATCCAAGGCATGAACGGTGCCACACAAGCACTCTATGATCAAATGCTCTACGAGGGATAGTTGGCTTCAACTCAACATCATTTTTCCCTCAACGGCTGTACCTTGGGACCCACACGACTAACTTTATCACCCATCACTGTTTGCGCAGGACAACCAAAAAGGTGATGTAGGGGACACGTCTGGCAAGCGCTGTAACGATCGGCCACGCCCTGCAGCCACCAACTCCGACAGGACATGGCATGCAGCGCGACACGTCACATGGAGGTAAGCTCCACTGTACTGCCATCAATTAATGCTCTGACAGGTGATCACGCCCCAAGCCCACGGGTTCCATGCACCTATAAAAAGGGTAAGAGGGACCTCGACCATGTGAGACATTCATTACACCCCTAAACGCTCATAGGGAGAGCTCCTCTCTCTGAGCCTCTCTCTCTTTCTCTTTCGAGCTTCCTCAAGCTCACGGCCGTTGCCCAGAGCATTGACTTGAGCGTCGGAGGGTCCCCGCCGAAATCTTCGGCCCCTGGGTCTTATTTGCAGGCACGAGGAGCTCACTGAAGGAGGCGATCGGACGCTCGCGGATGCTCGAGGGCGGTGATCTAGCATCAACAGATTGGCACGCCAGGTAGGGGGAGGGTCAGCGATGCTGGTTTGCAGATCTTCATCCCTTTTTCATCAAAATGGTAGATCGTAAAGAGGGTGATGACAAGAATCCGAGAAGCTTTCACCAGTAATGCTGGGGGGCAACCTCAACAAACTGAGCAACAAGATGCTAGTTCTCTATTCCACCATCACCACCAGTTCACGCCATTCAAACAAATCATCGGGCCACCCTCACCCCGAAGATTCTAGCATTAACGGCAGTTGTTCAAAGGCTATGGGAGCGATCTTCCATGGCCGCGTGGCAACAAGCTCAGGAGCAAGAGCAACCTCAAACTCAAGCTCAACGGTAGTTAGGATTTGGGTGGCAAGGAGTGGCGCTCTTGCTGGCTAACGAGCCTGAGCCTTAATCTCTTATGGTAGTAAGCCGGGAGGTATTGTCGCAATTAATGCAAGGAGGAAGATGAGGGCAAAAGGCTTTGACTGTGGACTCAACTTTCCTCTCTCTCCTTCTCTCTGTTGCACCCGAAAGCCAATCTGAGCCCAAGACCTCCTGCGGATTCCATTCCAGCTGCCCTTGGATTTCAGTACTGGTACCCTCCGCCTTCAATCAACATAGCTATCTGGGGGGCAGGTCGTCAGCTCAGCAGAAGGAGAGAGAGACCGTGGAAGCTAGAGGGCCCCTCGCCTTGAACCAATGTGGAGGCTGCTCGAATTCTGTAACTCCCAGCAACATCCTCTCTTCTAGTTGTTCGTCTTCAACGGACTCTCCCGGCCGCTCGTCTTCAATGGCCGCTAGCTGTCCGGGCTTCCCTCGGCGACCTCTAGCTCCTGAGTCCGACTCCGACCCTCGTCCGTGGTTCCGCTCCAGTGTCCCCAGCTTTGAATCCCATCTCTCTCTTCACTGCACTCCAAAGATGGGTCCCCAGCTTCATTTCGGAGAGGAGTTGGTCATCAACCGACTCCAGACTCCGTCCCAACTAGATTCCCTGGGGGGTAGACCACCAGCGGGTGGAAGTGCTCAAATCCACAAAAGGAAAAATATGGGTGCTACAAGAGCTAAGTATATTGCACTTAAGATAGTTTTCTTTCATTAATACTTAAAAATGCAATGCAGGAAAGATTTACCTTGCATCAACATCCAAGATCAACCTCGCTTTGGCGTCCATAAGCCCGGGCCCAGCAGGGAAGGCCTCGGTCGACCCCAAGCGCCGGCACTTTAAGCCCGGGTCCAGCAGGGAAGGCCTCGATCGACCCCAAGCACCGGCACCTTAAACCCGGGTCCAGCAGGGATGGCCTCGGTCGACCCCAAGCGCCGGCACCTTAAGCCCGGGTACAGCAGGGAAGGCCTCGGTCGACCCCAAGCACCGGCACCTTAAGTCCGAGTCCAGCAAGGAAGGCCTCGGTCGACCCCAAGCACCGGCACCTTAAGCCCAGGTCCAGCAGAGAAGGCCTCGGTCGACCCCAAGCGCCGGCACCATAAGCCTGGGTCCAGCAGGGAAGACCTCGGTCGACCCCAAGCGCCGACACCTTAAGCCCGGGTCCAGCAGGGAAGGCCTCGGTCGGCCCCAAGCACCGGCACCATAAGTCCGGGTCCAGCAGGGAAGACCTCGGTCGACCCCAAGCGCCGGCACCATAAGCTCGGGTCCAGTAGGGAAGGCCTCAGTCAGCCCCAAGCGCCGGCACCTTAAGCCTGGGTCCAGCAGGGAAGGCCTTGGTTGACCCCAAGCGCCGGCACCATAAGCCCGGGTCCAGTAGGGAAGACCTCGGTCGACCCCAAGCGCCGGCACCTTAAGCTCGGATCCAGCAGGGAAGGCCTCGGTCGACCCCAAGCGCCGGCACCTTAAGCCCGGGTCCAGTAGGGAAGGCCTCGGTCGACCCCAAGCACCGGCACCATAAGCCCAGGTCCAGCAGGGAAGGCCTCGGTCGACCACAAGCGCTGGCACCTTAAGCCCGGGTCCAGCAGGGAAGGCCTCGGTCGGCCCCAAGCGTCGGCACCATAAGCCCGGGTCCAGCAGGGAAGGCCTCGGTCGGCCCCAAGCGTCATCACCTTAAGCTCGGGTCCAGCAGGGAAGGCCTCGATCAACCCCAAGCGCCAGCACCATAAGCCCGGGTCCAGCAGGGAAGACCTCAGTCGACCCCAAGCGCCGGCACCTTAAGCCCGGGTCCAGCAGGGAAGGCCTCGCTCGACCCCAAGCGCCGGCACCTTAAGCCCGGGTCCAGCAGGGAAGGCCTCGGTCGGCCCCAAGCACCGGCACCTTAAGCCCGGGTCCAGCAGAGAAGGCCTCGGTCGACCCCAAGTGCCGACACCTTAAGCACGGGTCCAGCAGGGAAGGCCTCGGTCGACCTCAAGCGCCGGCATCATAAGCCCGGGTCCAGCAGGGAAGACCTCGGTCGACCCCAAGCGCCGGTACCTTAAGCCCGGGTCCAGCAGGGAAGGCCTCGATCGCCGGCACCTTAAGCCCGGGTCCAGCAGGGAAGGCCTCGGTCGACCCCAAGCGCCGGCACCTTAAGCCCGGGTCCAGCAAGGAATGCCTCGGTCGACCCCAAGCGCCGGCACCATAAGCCTGGGTCCAGCAGGGAAGACCTCGGTCGGCCCCAAGCACCGGCACCTTAAGCCCGGGTCCAGCAGGGAAGGCCTCGGTCGGCCCCAAGCGCCGGCACCATAAGCCCGGGTCCAGCAGGGAAGACCTCGGTCGACCCCAAGCGCCGGCACCATAAGCCTGGGTCCAGCAGGGAAGGCCTCGATCGGCCCCAAGTGCCGGTACTTAAGCCCGGGTCCAGCAGGGAAGGCCTCGGTCGACCCCAAGCGCCGGCACCATAAGCTCGGGTCCAGCAGGGAAGACCTCTGTCGACCCCAAGCGCCGGCACCTTAAGCCCGGGTCCAGCAGGGAAGGCCTCAGTTGGTCCCATGCGCCAGCACCATAAACCTGGGTACCACTGGCCGGCTCCAAGCACCAGCACCATAAGCCCGGGTACCACTGGCAGAGCGATGAACTATCGACGCTCAAACCCGAGACCAGCTCGGCGCCAAAAGCCAAAAACTAACTCCAACGTTGATACCAAACACACAGAGGCAATTTTATTTCAGCCCCTGTGACTTTATTTCTGCTTCGGCCATCTTGTTTTAGCCCCAACGGCCTTATTATAGCCTCAACGGCTCATCTCTGCCTCCACGGCAACGGCTCCCTCTGTCTCAGGAGCATCATCGCGGCATCATTGGCTCTTTGCCTCAACAGCATGTAGACGGGGACCCACATCCAAACTTCATATCGAAGTTAAAGGCCTAAAGGCAGGCGAGGATCAGCCACTTGGGAGGTAACGCCCCTTTCGCCTTGCTGGGATGGGCCCGGTTCGTCTCTGGGGCGAGAGGGCATCTGATGTGGCTGATCCAACGCCGTTAGAGAACCGTGAAGGAAGGAAACCGACGGAGCCCCTTTTGGCCTCAGCTTCCAACATCCATCCATCGGCATCTCATAATAAAGAAAGAGAATAAGAGGGGGTCACGTTACGTGCGTGGTTTCCCAAAGGCCACCTTTCGTCATTAATGTCCGATCAAGTTAATGGGCTGGAGCATTTAATGGTGCAGAAATGGTCATGATGACTTGAAGAGCATTAAATGGAATGAAGTGTCACGGGCATCTCGCCTTGGCTCTCCTTCTCAACCCCGGGGCCGACCCCTCAAGGCCCGACACCTTCAAAGCCGACACCCGATACCTCCAAGGCACTTAAGGCCACGTGCATTCATTACTCTAAGGCATTTATTGCCTTATTCACCCCCCTATTTAAAGGCATTTATGGTAGCCACGTTGCTCCTCTCGGCCTCAATTCTTGCTTGGCCTCTGTCCTGCAGCTGCCAAGCTCCCTTGAGCCGTGAACAGTGCCATACAAGTGAACAGTACCATGCAAGTAATCATCCTCGGTCTTTTGTGGAGCCCATCTAAGGGCATGAACGGTGCCACACAAGCACTCTATGATCAAATGCTCTACGAGGGATAGTTGGCTTCAACTCAACATCATTTCCCCCTCAACGGCTGTGATCCACACGACTAACTTTATCACCCATCACTGTTTGCGCAGGACAACCAAAAAGGTGATGTAGGGGACACGTCTGGCAAGCGCTGTAACGATCGGCCACACCCTGCAGCCACCAACTCTAACAGGACACGGTCTGCAGCGCAACACGTCACATGGAGGTAAGCTCCACTGTACTGCCATCAATTAATGCTCTTACAGGTGATCACGCCCCAAGCCCACGGGTTCCATGCACCTATAAAAGGGTAAGAGGGACCTCGACCAGGTGAGACATTCATTACACCCCTAAACGTTCACAGGAAGAGCTCCTCTCTCTGAGCCTCTCTCTTTTTCTCTTTCGAGCTTCCTCCAGCTCACGGCCGTTGCCCAGAGCACTGACTTGAGTGTCGGAGGGTCCCCGCTGGAATCTTCGACTCTCGAGACTTATTTGCAGGCACGAGGAGCTCGCTAGAGGAGGTGACCGGATGCTCGCGGACGCTCGAGGGTGGTGATCTGGCGTCAACAAGCATCTTAGGCTAGTGCCGAGATTTTTATGCTTGCCAACTGAAGCTATTTTCTAAAGTGACTTTAGGTCATTAGGGAGGTCTATCAAATCAAAACATGAGGCATGCCTTGTGACAAGCTTTTTGTAACCAAGCTTAGGTGCTTTTAGACTAACTTAGTTTTGAGCCTGCCACCTAGTCACGATGGATTTGTCCTTTAGGAAACAAACTGAGGAAAGCCAGTTAGTCTCAGAATTAATTTGAGTTTTGATCGGTAGAGTTATTGATGATTGCTAGCCGAATGATTAAATTGCACGTTACCACACCTACACTAAGCCTACCATTGTTAGAACTTAAGTTGGTTTTACGCAACCGTTCTTTTATCAGTTGAGCTGAAGTCGGTCTTCTCTTTGTCAAATTGAGATTGCCTTCAAAGTTGGCTTTCTATAACCAGCCTGTGTGAGTCCTTGGAGTTGGGCTACAACAAACAAAAATGTGGAGGAGAGAGTGAGTGATCCCTTGTTCTTTATTATTATTATTAAAGAACGACTACAAAGAGAGTACATCTTTATATTGTATGAGTACATCTTTAAAGATTGCTGATAGTACATCTTTATATTGTTCGAGTTTTAAGTACGGAGAAGTGGCCAGCTATTAAGCTTCTTCAATTGGTATACTTCTAACCGAATTGCTTCAACTATTTAGTAAGGGCCTTCTCAATTCGAAGTTTTTAATTTTTTTCTTTATTAGTTTGTCCTGTTATCACAATCTTTCAGAGCTTTAAATCTTCATGTTGGAGCTAGCGTTCTTCAACCCTCATGCTGTAATATCTGACCACCTTTTGTTAGCAGGAAACCATTTACAACTGCGACTTTTCTTTGACCTCTTTGATTAGATCCAAGTTGGTTTTAAGGTCTTCGATGTTTTGATGTTCTTGAAAATTGCTAGTGCAGTAGCTTGGTATAAGATCTGTCGGAATGATTGCTTCAGCCGAAAATCGGATTATAAGGCATCTCTCCAGTAGGAACTCTGCCCATGATGTATAGGCTTATAAAATACTGAACAGTTTGCTTGCTCAAAGTCCCTTGGTTCGATTAAGACATAAGCCTTCAGATTTGCAGTATGGTCCCATTCATGATCTCGATATATTTATTAGTTTGTGGGCATACCATCAAGAAGAATTGATGCTGAATATTCAGCTCTTGATAGAGCTTTTTGAAGGTGGGCATTGATAAATTATTTATCATTTTCAGAAGTTCTGAAATTTTGAATTGACACATTATCCATTTCCGCGCAAGTTTCTAGACACTTCTCTCAATTATTAAGTCCAGGAGTTTGTGCATGCATTTAGTCGATATAAAATAAAAGGTTGCTACAGATACGTGGCTGCTATAGCATCCTCCACGCAAGTTTGAAATCAACCCGAACGAAGAGCTTTCAATTTTGAGGATGAAAGCAGATAGAGAGAGCTGAAATTTGGTGGAGACATCACCATCCGGATTCAAGAATCAAAACAGCTCTCTAAACCATATGGACATTGGAGAGAACCTCACCAGCTAAATTGAAGCTGGTTACGGACAGAAGAAAGAGAACTTCCGACCAGATGAATTAAAGGTTGTTAAAGAGATAAAAGATGGAGACAGAGGTAGAAATAGGTAAAACGGAGTGTCTGTCAGGAGCATGCTGTCAGCTAGCTGCTGTATTTTGACCACGTAGTGCAGTTAAATGAGTTAATGCATGCAGTAATGCTGGTTGGCCACGAAATCTCACCGTTTTTTCCCTCTCTTCGTCAGCTATTCAAAAACTCGAATGGATCCATGATCAGTATATAATATATCTATAGCTCCACGGCCGCCCTGTTTCTTTCCCAACAAGTTCAAATGCAACCAAGCGCGATAGGTCTCTCGGGCCGGCAGCCGAGCGTCCAGAATTTAAGGCAGGAGGGCTGGGACCGGGGGCTGGTTAGAGGGTGGCAGGTGAGCAGGCGTTTAAAAGCTGGGTGGCTCCGACGTCGACTTGGACCGCCCAACCAACCAGTCCGATATCACGCGTTCCGAGCGAGGCAGTCCGGCCATTTAGAAAGCTCGGCCTTCGAAGTCTCGGAAACTTTAGAGGTCTTGTCCAACATTACACCGCGTGCAATGCACCGCGGCCATCACCATCCAGATTCTCTCTCTCTCTCTCTCTCTCTCTCTCTTTTCTTTCTTTGTTTTCTGGATGTACTGAGCTCGCCACAAAGAGCATTCAGACTAATTCGTTCGACTCTTAAATTTCGCTCACCAACTTTACCATTCGGATCTTCGCTTGCTGTCCATTTCTGAGATGCTCTATGCGTACCTTATCAAGAACATGCTTAACCAGCGTTTTTGCTTGAAGGAGGGAACCATGAGAAGGACTAGCAAAAAGGAAGAGAACATTTATGAATAGAATCATAGATATTATATTTGTTATTATTATTATTATTATTCTTATTATTATTATTATTTAAAAAAAATTATCATATGGGTTGTTATCCCTATAAGAGACAAGATCTAAAATCAACCAGTCTCATCCCTACGTTACAACTTCATGAAAAGAAAAAAAAAAAAAAAAAGAATAGTGCATATAAGTACGTTCATGCATTGTTGGATGCATGAATCTATTATCCATATACTAAATCCATGGATGCCTAACAATAGCTACTAATATTATACATCACATTATTTACCATTGAGTTTTGCAAATGGACCATAAAGCTCGAAAATGCCAACTACATAACTGTAAAATTTTAGGATGTTTGTATTAGAAAATTTGGATCCAAAATTTTGAAAACTATAAATGTACTTCAAAGAAGAATGATTAAACTTGACAAATTTTTTTAGCCCATATCCCCAACAATCTAATTTCTAAGGATCTACTTATCGGTTAATAAAGCATATTTAGGAATTTATATCCTTATATATATTTAGTAATTTGATTTTTTTTAATGCAAAGATTGATGGCAGCCCCACTTTTATTATATAAGGAAAAAAGCTCCAAATAGCCTCACCTTGAAGCAACCAAAGAAAGTTTGCATAATGTTTCGCTTTCATAGCCCTCTTGGTCCGGCTAAGTTTGGAGGACTCAAAAGTACTTTTAAATATTCAAAATACTTTTGAATAGTTTTAATGTTTGATAATTTTTTAAAAATACTTTCTATTTCTACAAAAAAAAAAAAAAAAAAACTCTTAAAAGATTTACTTGAAAAAGCATTGCTTGCTAATGTTATGAAACCGTTTTAAGTACACTTGAAAATCATAAATTCAAAGAAAAGAACAATGATATTTAATAATATAATATAATATAATTAAAAACAATATATTATATTTGAATATTATTATAATATATTATGCAATGTAAAATAAGATGATATAATAATATTTCAAATACTATAATATAGTATTGTTCTATACAATGCTATAATAGTTTTATAATATTAATATAATAATATATCACAATGTTAGGATATTATATTATTAGATAATAATAATAATAATCATCATAATTTTAATAATATATTATAAAATTATTAAAAAAGAGTAAGAAAATATATTATAATAATTTTACATTGTAATATTACTAGAGTAATTTATAGTAATGAATTTTAATATGTTTTATATTTAAAAGTATTATATAATATTTTTTATCTTTTTTATTTTAAAAATATTTTCTTAATTTAAATCTAAATATCCTGCTTCCAAAAGTTTTATAACCAAAAGCATTATTTTCCAAGTCTCTTTTGCCAAAGGCTTGGCAGGATTAGCTATATATTGTCTTTACAACATGAATGATCGATATGATAGGTCGCCTTCGGTATGGATGCTCGGCAGGATTAGCTAAATCACTTGGGTTCACTCATTTAGTCATTCATTATTGCCATCAAAATTGTTTCTTTTCAGAATTAAAATCATGAAAAGACTAGAGAGCCTTAAAAATGTGCCGACCTTTCCATTTCACATGAAAATCATAGCAGGCGAGGTCAAAATAGTCAAAAGACGCGGCTGCTGTAATAGCTGTGCATCATGATCCGATGGGCCAATCTATTTGGCCCGCTCGTTTTCCTCGGGAGCCCCCATGTTGCTTTAAAAAAATAACATGTTTGCCCTTAAAAATTTTAGACCAAAATAACCCCATCAGCCTCTTCCCCTTCTCCAGCCCCTCCCTCTGCCTCCCTCACTATTATCCGTCGTTCAATATTTTTTTCTCGATTCTCTCCCCTCCGAAACAGCCCCCCGTCAGTCCCTTCCCCGCCTTTCTTACTTGGATCATCATCATCCTTTTTTTTTTTTCCTCTATTCATGCTTTGTTCGGCCCTGTGTGGCCGAACAAGTAAACTTTGTTCGGCCCTACATGACCGAACAACGTTTAACATGTTCGATCCTGGTGGGCCGAACAACTTTCTTCTGTTCGGTCCATCAGACCGAACAACAATCTTCTATATATTCAGAACCGAACATGTTAATATTGTTCGGCCCTGTGGAGCCGAACAGAGTTTACTTGTTCGACCATACAGGGCCGAACAACGCACGACAGAGAAGTGAGGAAGGCGGGGAGGGGCAAGGAGAGGGAGGGGCTAGCAAGGGGCTATTTGGAGGGGGAACCGAGAAAAAAAAAATTGGACAATGGATGATCCGAGTGAGGGAGGCGCGGAGGGAGAGGGGGAAGGGGTAGTTTAGGTATTTCTAAATTTAGGGAGGGCTAATGAGTAATTTTGGAGAGGCTACTGAGTAAAAAAAAAAAAGTTAAATGAAGGGCTCCTAAGCAAAATGTGCGGGCCAAATAGAATTTTTCTGATCCGATGCGTTCGTCGAGAAGTGGTACTCTATTAAATATTTATGAGAGGATGAAATTTAAGCTTTGTTTGGATAAAAAAAAAAAAAATTTTTTGTTTAAATTAAAAAAATAGAAAAAAAAAAGAAGAAAAAAAAAGAAAAAAAATGATAGACCCCACATAATTTTTTTTTTTCAGAATTTACTTTTTTTAATATTAATCCTTTCAAAAAAAACAATTGAGATATTTTTTTAATTATTTATAATAAAAATATATTATCATTAAAATTATTTTTTTTTTCTGTTATGCAAAAATATAAATATGAATATATATATATATATTCCTTTTATTTTTCTCTCCATCCAATCTTTTTTTCTCTTACTTTTCTCTTCGTTCAAACAGAGCATAAGGGTGGGTGATCACTATTACGGAGGTCCCACTATAATGACGACTGTTCGACATAAAACGCCACGCCGGTGCTAAGGTATGGTAAGGTGGCAGTCATCAAGGAACAGGGAACAGGAGGCCAGGAACACCCATAAAAGTCTTCAATAACCCTCCTCCAAGTGAATGCCTACCCCCACCTATATATCTCTCTCTCTCGGGTGGACGTCTGGTCTTCAACTCGTTAAACAGCAATCCTATTGGACGTTCCATTCATTTATTATTCGGTTTTCTTCTACCCTGTGGCTTGGATAAATTTATAGACAGGGAGAGGGGGGTAGCCAGCCATCCCAAAAGTTCTCCTCCTCTTCCTTGTCTTCTAAGAAAGAGAAATGGCTGCTCTCCTGTCTTCCTGGCCTTGGGACAACCTGGGTGGCTACAAGGCACGGATTCCCATCCGATCCCACCCCTCCTCTCTCCGATTTTTTTAATCCCATGGTTAGCTTTCTTCTTTCTCTCTTTCGGTCAGGTCTAATGGCTTGAATATTTTTGCAGTATCTCCTATACGGGCCACTGATAGCCAAGGCCATTTACTCGAGTACATGGGAGCAAGGCGAGCAGATCAATGGTGCCTCCATGTACTACTCCTCTGCGCCCTCAGAGGGCTCATCCACCAGCTGTGGTGCTCCTTTGGCAACATGCTCTTCCTCACCCGAAGGCGCCGAGTTCTCAGCGATGGCGTCGACTTCAAACAGATCGACATGGAGTGGGATTGGTATTCTCCGATGGATCTCGATCAGTCCTCCATATATATCAACAAGGGCAACGCAATTAATTAATTCATCACAAAATTCCGCTCCTGGATGGTGGATACTGACTGACATGCGACATGTTTCTCTTGCTAATTTTCTTTCAGGGACAACTTCCTGATCCTTCAATCCTTCATTGGAGCCTTGGTCTGTTATGGCTTTCCTTCCATCAAAGAGCTGCCTCCGTGGGATCCAAGGGGGGCCGTCATAGCGTTACTTCTCCATGTGGTGGTCTCGGAACCTCTGTTCTATTGGGTGCATAGGGCATTCCACAGAGGCTACCTCTTCACCCATTACCACTCGGTCCACCACTCCTCTCCGGTGCCCCAGTCGTTCACAGGTATGGCCAGCCACACAATAAAAGAGGCCTGACCTTCTTCCCTTTTCGTCCAAATTGGATTAAATGCTGCTGAGCTGCCTGACGTTGTCTGCAACGATGACCTTCCCATGTGGTGCAGCTGGATTTGCCACGCCTTTGGAGCACCTCTTCTTGTGCGTTGTGATGGGCGGTCCCCTCCTTGGGGCCTGCTTGCTGGGAACTGGCTCAGCTGGCTTGGTCTACGGCTATGTCTTGCTCTTTGATTTCCTAAGGTGCATGGGGCACAGCAACGTGGAGGTGCTCCCCCACGGGCTCTTCCAGGCCCTCCCTTTCCTTAGATACCTCATCTACACCCCAACGTAAGTCATCGTGTTCCATCCGTTTACCTGTATACTATTCTTGCATGCATGGTCTTGATCGATGGTTCCATGGTTACCCACTCGATCGGTTCTTCCTCCTCTCTGGATTGCTTCAATTCTGTGGGCAAATATGATGGAGGCTGCCTCCTCTTTTGCTGTTCTATGGGTCATGCTTATGTCGGGGGGCTTCCATTGTATGGGAGATTGAGAACTCGAGATCAGGCTTTTTCTCCAGTGGGAACGCTAGTCACAGCACTCTCACCGAGCTGTGGGCAAGGCGTTGCCATCTGTGGGGCTGGGCTTCTAGACCTCTTTAATTTTCTTTATTTTATCATGTATGTTATTATTAAGGCCCTCTCCTTTTCAAGTCATGAAATCGAAGTGGTCGGCTTAAAATCTACTTCTTTTCGATGGCAGTTGATGGGTCTTTTTCAAGCCTAAAATAATTGGCTTTAAGATCTTTTCCTTTCACATTTCAACTCTTTGGCTTGCTGATCCCTTTTGAGGATTTGAACCATAGGGAAAGTATTTACGGATTTTTGATCCTGAATCAAGGTAGTTTGCAACTCTTTTCTTCTTTCTTATCATTTGGCTGCTCCATGATCTTAGCCTATTCTCATCAAGTCATCTTTTGGGTTAAAAGTAAATCTGATTTGATGCTGGTCTACCTATTGTTTATGATTAGACTAAACCCAAACCAGATTAAATGAACGAGACGCAACAATCTCTTCTCCAGACCCAAATATCAAAACATGACTTGATTACCTAAATATTTCACCCCATAACATAAGAATATTATATATAGCTTGTGTTCTTATTGTTGATTTTGGATGCATCTTTCATTACTTGTGTCAGGGGAAAAAGGTGCTAATAGCGTCTTCGTGCAGGTACCATGGCCTTCACCACACGGAAAGGAACTCCAATTTTGCCTTTTTATGCCTCTCTTTGATGTCTTGGGAGGGACGATCAATGGCAAGTCATGGGAGTTGCACAAGGAGATAAGCTTAGGTATGTTTTAGTTGCTGTTAATGCTGCTATTAACAAAAATAAATTAGATGGCGGCCATAAATTGAAAATGCCAAAAATTTGAGATCAACCCAAGATCATCATTTTCTAAACCTTTTTAGCCTTTAAGATAAATTACAGAATTAGTATTCTAAATTAAAATGGCTTTTACCACACACCCCCCCTCCTCCAAAAAAAAAAAAAATCCAAATCGAAATAGTTGTTGTCCCTGTTCTTTTGCGTGCCCCCTTAAATTGTAATGGTAATCAAGACTGTTGAAATACATCATCCAAATCTTTGTTCATTCGACTCAAACGATGCCAACCAGTGCTAATCAGTTAACATGCTTCTGTAGTAGTGTTCCTTGTGTTCCGTCCTTGAATTGTTATCGCTGGAAGCCTTGCCGTAATTGGTCAAATAAGAATCTTCGTACGGTAGTTAAGTATTAAGTGAGAACATCTCTCCGGACGGTTGGGAGGCGAAGCCATTAAATTGATAGCTGGAATCGGTCTAAAACATTTTCTATGCTCCACACATATTTTATTGATAATTGATTCCATGTTGGTCGTTGCAAATGGGTCATCACCACTGTAGAGTTCATACTGTTCGGAGTTGTAACAGTGAATGCATTCAATATGTCCATGGAGTCCACATGGCATTTAGATAACCATGCAATTGCCAATTAATATGCTACTTTATCTTCAATAACTTAAATCATTTAATGTTTCAAATCCAAAGCTCATTTATGTAATACCTTGAAGCCAGAACTGTTCTCGCATAAAAGTTTATAACTTAAGTTCGTATGTTACTAATTAATTTTGATTCGAGTTTTGAGATCATGTAGGTCTGCAAATGTGACATAGAGACATGCAACTCTGATGCAGGTAAAAATGATGAAGTTCCTGACTTCGTCTTCCTCGTCCATGTGGTGGATGTGTTCTCCTCCATGCACGTTCCCTTTGTTTTTCGCACCTTTGTGTCGATGCCATACTCCCCCAAGCTCTACTTGTTGGTGTTGTGGCCTGGTGCATTCGCAATAATGCTGTTGATGTGGGCTACGTCCAAAACCTTCTTGATCTCTTTCTACAGGCTTCGGTGTCGTTTGCACCAGACGTGGTCGGTTCCACGTTATGGATTCCAGGTTTCCTGCAATCCGAGTTATTATATCTACCAACTCTCTACCAAATTTGCAGTGCCAAAGCTAAAATGCGATTAATGTATTGGTATGTTGTTTCGCAGTACTTCTTGCCCTTCGCTAGAGATGGCATCAATGACCAGATTGAGTTGGCCATTCTAAGGGCTGATAAAATGGGTGTCAAGGTAATCAGCCTCGCAGCACTGAATAAGGTGAGCTTCCTTTTTTTTCTTTCTTTGTGTAATTTGAAAGCATATGTACCTCTGGAGATTCATAAATACCCCAATAGATGGTGGTGCGGAAAGGCTCGTAGCTCCACAAGAAGGCATGCATGTGGCTAATTAAGAGCCAAGTGGTGGATGCCACATGGATCTCTGATGCTTGCATTTAAACTTTCTGCCAGACCCCCAATGGCCTCCTTTTTAGGAATACGAGCTGCCACTGACTTTGAATTAACAATGGCATTCTCCTCCGCACTTCTTTATTTCTCTTTTGCCCCCGTTTCCCATCCCATCACACGTACAGAAGTCAGCAATTTAATTTTGAACTAGATTGCTGTTTGGTGCGGGAGCCGGAGTGTGCCACCTAGGCTTGGTCAATCCTTGTCCTACTGGTTTCAATGGAATCTGGGGAAGACCTAATTGGTCACTATGTAATGATGGACGTTATGATGTCCAACGAAGTCCAAATGCTGCTTAATTATTTTGTTGGTGCTTATTATGCACTATGCAATGTTGTATGCCATATAAACTGCAGATGATTCAAGGACCTTCACAGTTCTTACGAGGTAGACATCCACAATTTTGACATTTTAGATTTTAATGCCATCTTACTTAATTAGGACAAGCAGTGGATAAACCACTAATGGTTGGCAAGTATGAAGACCCTACCTACAGTTCAGTACTTGGCTGCCACAGGTGAAATGACCAAAAAAAAATTCCTAAAATAGCTTAACTGTAACCCTGAATAAAGGTCAACTCTGGTAAGATTTATTTTATGGTTAAGCCCGGCCGCTCTATCTACTACGCACGCTCGAAATAGGTGTTGCAAAGTCTCATACGAATTTCGTGATGAATTCTTTACCCAACCAAGCTAATAAATAAAGAGATTTCTTGAACTCTGAAGTATTCCGGTTATTGATGCTTCTAAACGTACTTACGGATTTGAACCACGCACAATGATCAACAAATGAAGTGATTCTTATTTTTATTTTTATTTTTTTTCAGAACGAAGCTCTCAATGGTGGTGGCACGCTGTTTGTGAGCAAACACCCAGATCTTAGAGTGCGAGTTGTCCATGGTAACACCCTCACGGCGGCCGTCATCCTCAACGAGGTTCCCAAGGATGTTAAAGAGGTCTTCTTGACGGGTGCCACATCCAAGCTTGGAAGGGCAATCGCACTGTACCTTTGTCGGAAAAAAGTCAGAGTCTTGGTAAGCTATCTGCATGGTAGCACCCCACAACAGTTCAAGCATCCAAAACTCAAATTGGTTTCAAATTAAGTTTTCCTTGTTGAAGGTTAATTAATTATATAAATGTTCACTGATCAGAAGTATCGCAATTTGATGGCCTTGACAGATGCTAACTCTATCAGCGGAGAGATTTCAAAAAATTCAGAAGGAAGCCCCAACAGAATTTCAACACTATCTTGTTCAAGTCACAAAATACCAGGCAGCACAAAATTGTAAGGTATGATTAGTTGACTGGATATTTGTATATGAATGGATGGTCATGGTATTAATTCTTAACTGGCCGGCCAACTCCATAGCCAGCTGATCATGTGATTGATTTCTTTGGATTCCACCAGACATGGATCGTTGGCAAGTGGCTGTCACCAAGGGAGCAATGGTGGGCGCCGCCGGGCACGCACTTCCACCAATTTGTGGTGCCTCCTATTATTGGCTTCAGAAGGGACTGCACCTATGGAAAACTGGCTGCCATGAGGCTTCCCCAGGATGTACAAGGACTGGGGGCGTGTGAGGTATCTCTATTCGCTACCATATATATATATATATATCTTCGACTTCTTGGATGACCTCTAGTCTCTTAGACCAATTGATAAGGAACAAATCTTTGGTAGTATTGGCATATATCCATTGATTGATTGAATTATTGACGCATGATCGGTGGTGCTTATGGAACAGTACACGATGGATCGAGGTGTGGTTCACGCCTGCCATGCCGGAGGTGTGGTGCATTTCTTGGAAGGATGGACTCATCACGAGGTTGGTGCGATCGACGTAGACCGGATCGACGTGGTGTGGGGAGCCGCGCTGAAGCATGGGCTAACACCTGTTTGACGTCGACGGTCGATCCATCCTCGCCAACCAACACACGTACGTAGATCCATCCTCGCCAACCAGCACACCTACCCACATTTAATTATCTCCCGGTTGCTTCTTTTTTTTTTTTTCTTTTCCCTATCCTCATGCGGCAAATTCATAGCCATTTGCTCATATGTAATAAATACACATGGATGGTGATTTGCGTTAAAGAAATGCAATCGTATTGTCGCTCACATCAAGGTGCGATGGCCCGTACAAACTCTAATTAAGAAAAAACTTTTACAACGATTTAGAATCCTGTCGTCTTGTTCCTTCTGGGCTGCGGTATGTGTCTCTATCAATGTGGGGGGACGGTTGCAGCTCACCATCGCATTTGATGTGAGAGAATATCCCCTTGGTCCCGACTCTCTTCTCAATTCAATTCAAGAGATGCCAGAGTTGTGGTGGTTGGGGATTAGATGATGCTGTAAGCCTGCTCTCATAAGTCATAAGAGGATGCCTTGAAAGCACATGGCATCCACCTAGGTTTTTGCTTTGCCTCCCAACGCCCACGTTAAGAACCTCGATCTCATAGATGGTGATGAGGACTTGTGGGCATGTTTTTATCTAAAAGCATATCAAGAGACAAAAAAAAAAAAAAAAAAAAGGTGATGCAAGCATTGCAAACTCTGGCATTGCGTATGGAGAAGGGTGCAAATTAAAGAGGGTGCTTGCATTTCAGGTCGTCAGGATTTATATACTCCCTTTTTAGATGAAATGATATCTAATAATTAAAAGGCACCGCCACCATTACAGTGCTTACCGCTTGCCTACGATACGAGATAAAGTAATAAATTAAAGCTTAAAAAGTTACCGCTATCATTATGGTAGTTATTGCTTGCCCGTGATATGAGACAATGTAACAAGGCACCGGCACCGTTACAGTAGTTATCAATAACATTTGGCTTTTATACTTTCTAACCATTTGATATCTTCTCTCAATCATACATCATAGATCCTAGTGCAAGGGTTGCGATTACTCTCTCTCTCTCTCTCTCTCTCTCTCTCTCTCTCATTATTTCACAATAACCTCTGTCTTTACTGAAGTCATATCACGAAAAAGTGAGAGAGATAGGAAGTAATTACCACTAACCACCGTTCTGTGCTCAAAAAAAAAAAAAAAAAAGCTATCGGATTTTCTGCTTAAAAAAAACACATGTATAATTTTAAACTTAATTAAATATTTAAATTTAATTAAACAAACGATGACAAATATATATTATTTATTGAATAAAAAAATATAGTAATAAATATCTAACAAATTACATCTAAATTTTATCCAAAGTTTTATGGGTTTCTAAAAATTTTCTGTAACTTAAGTTGTTGAAAAATTTTTCGCTGATAATATAATAAACCTAAAAAAAGGTATGTAGCAAAATTTTAGCAGTAAAAAATGTTTATATCCTTCCAGAACTTCTCTAGAATATTTTTTGCAACCATTAAGACCCTAATAGCAATCCAAACCTTGTGTGTTATATCGAAACTGTAGAGTCTACCTTCTCTGTGGGAGATTCTTGAAAACATAACAACACTTCTCTTAGTTATAAATTTTTAACATACCTTTAATTCACCGGAAGTGGCTTTTTAAAATGTAAAGAAAATATAACTGTTAGGTTAATCTTTTCTTAACCTATTGAGAATTATTATATTTTTAAATCAATAGAGGTGATTTTTTCGTTAAAAATCTATTTAATGGTTTTTAGGGATTTTTTGAATCATTTTACCTTTTAATCTAAATATGAGACACACGAAAAAAAAAAAGTTAGGATGTACGTGTGTAGTACCCGGTTCAAACGAATCAGAATTGGTTCAGATGAACCAGGCTTGGTTCAGATGAACCAAGCTTTTGTCTATTGGGTTCCCCGGATTGACGCTTCGCTCCAGATGAAGCGCATAGTCTTCCGGGAAACCCCCGATCCGAGGCACTGTGCAGGTAAATAAATAGGGAGGAGAAGGACTTCTTCCTTCATGCTGGCGCTTCATCCATCAGGTAATTCCCTAGCTTCTAGAGAGAGAGAGACAGCGTGTGAGAGAGAGAGAGACAGCGTGAGAGAGAGAGAGACAGAGAGACAGAGAGCGCGGGAGGCAGTGAGAGGACCGGCCGGATGAACCTTGGTTCAGGCCCGGCGGCGTGCTCGCCGCCGCGCCGGGCCTGAGCCTTGGCCGGCGACCCCGCCGGCGCCGGGGGAGGCATCCGGCGAGGTGGTGGTGGAGAGAGAGAAGAGAGAGGGCCAATTGGCCCTCCTCTCGCGCGGTGGCTCTGGTTGGTTCGGGCCCGGCGGCGTGCTCGCCGCCTCGCCGGGCCCGAGCTTTGGCCTGTCGCCTCCACCGGCGCGGGCGTGCATCCGGTGGAGGTCCGGCCGGCCAAGGTGGCTGGCCGTGCCGCCGGCACAGCATCTTGCCGCGCGGTAGAGTGGAAGAAGATGAGACAAATTGAGGGAGAGAGGAGGTTTGGCGGCCGGCCGCTGCGACGGCCAGCTCTGGCCCGGCCACCGGCGGCCGGGCCGCCCTCAATTTGGCTGGCGGCGGCCCCGGCCACCGGCCATGTTCCCGTTCCCTGTTCGGTGAAACAGGGGATCGGGTGGAATAGGTTGAACCGGGCCGGCTGGGCCGGCCGGTTCAGGGCCTTTTGGGCCGTGCAGCGAGCTGAGTTTGGGCTGATTTTTGGGCCCTGTAACGGGCCGGGATTAGCAAATATTTATATGGCTAGAATTTGGGTGAATTCTAGTTTCTTGGGGTATTTTTACTTCCCCATTTGGGTATGTATAGTGAGAGATATTCGAGCCCAAAGTAGGGCCCGTGAACTAGTCTGGGTAAAAATTCTAAGGGTCATTTTAATATTCGTATTCTAATAAATTAATTATGTAAATGATCCTGTAGGTGCTCAGACATCTGACTAGCTTATTTATACCGGTTGGATTGCGTACTGAGGTAAGTAAGCCAGTTATCAGTATTTTATAATTATTCATTATATGAATGTTTAAATTGTGAATTGTGACATGAAGAATTGTTATTGGCTAAATTGAAGGTAAATGAATATTATGATTACATGGCTGTTTATGTGCTATGATTTCATATGTGGATGCTATGCATGAGAGATGCAGTTATTATGATATTGATGTGATTTATTACATGCAATTGTTTAGTAAGTATAATTCACTGTTTATGCAATATAGAGTTGTTATTGATATGATGAGTGCATGTGATGTGAGGTATTGTTATGTGTCGCCGCGGTTCTCCTTTATCATGTCATACCACACACACGTCTAGAGGATGTGTTCTGCTTGTTTATGCCACACACATCTAGAGGATGTGTTCTGCTTGTTTATGCCACCTACACGTCTAGAGGACGTGTTCTGCTTATTTATGCCATCACACGTCTAGAGGACGTGTTCTGCTTGGGTTCGAGATGGCTTCACGCATCTAGAGGATGTGTTCTGAGTTCTATGAGGTGGCATCACACATCTAGAGGATGTGTTCTGCTTGGTTCGAGGTGGCATCACACATATAGAGTATGTGTTCTGATGGATTTTGACATGGCGTGACCCTGGTATCTGGACCCTTTCAGTAGGGGGATGCTTGTTGGTACACTATTGAGATATTGCAGGGCCGTGGGTCACATTTACAGTTACCATTGAGAGTATAAACAGTGGGTTTACTTACATTGCATGTTTGAGTACTTGTGGAATGTTTAAGCATGCAGATCATTTATGTGCTTATTGATTGCTATGCTATGATTTACTGTATAACGTGACTTACTTACTGAGTGTAAGCTCACAAAAATCTTACAATGTTTTTGTCAGAGCCACGAGGTTGATGATGGATGGTTGGGGTGATGGATCTTCTATTAAATAAAACAAGACCATTATTTTGTTGTAACCCAGTATTACATATGTGTAGGGCTTGATGCCCAGACTTTATTATTGTGGTGTGTAAGGGTGTTAGCCCAAAACTTTTAGTATTGTATTTGACTTGGTTTTATATATAATGGTATTATATGTTAAAAATTTTGTGACGCCTTGCGTGCCCGGCACGCGGCGGGTTGTCACCCTAGCCCAATATTTGGGCCTGGGGCGTGACAGCTTTTGTGGTATCAGAGCTTAGGTTATGACCCTAGGGACACGGACATATTGACATGATAACGGTTATGACCCTAGGGACACAGACATATTGACATGATAACACATAGAGAACATATTTTGATGACATTATATTTAGGGAAACCTGACACTTTAGCTTAGATGATATTGAGACAATTATGACTTTCAAGGAATTTCAGGAATTATGCTTTGGAAGCTTGAAATTTAAAGTTTATCAAGATATTAATTGAATTACAAATTTGATAGGAATTAAGAATGAACCATCGCAAGCCAATGATATTATGTGGGCTCCCTGGCTGGTAGCCTTGATCAGTGGGGAGGTCAAGGGGCTTCTAGAGGTTTTAGTTTCATCAAACTTGTTGGAAATGATTCGTAGACCTTTAAATAATATGGGAGATGAAATTTTAATTGGATATGCAATAAAAGATAGATGAATATATAGAATAAACATAATAGTGGAAAATTACAATTGATGACTAATATGACTAAGATATCATCATTATGTTCATATTGCAATTGAGTTGATATGTGGATTTGGAGTTAGTAAATCTAAATTTGAATGTGGATGTATAAAATAAATTTTTATTTATAGAACTTGCATTGTTGATATTATGAGATAAGATTATGAGCTAATCTGCTGGTTATAGGGATGATTAATATTGATGATATTTTGAGAATGAAATAGTTAACTACATATTTTTGATCAATTGCAATTGAGTACTTCTGAATTTGAGTCTGGATGGATAAGTATATATAGTGAATTTTACTAAGAAAAATTTTATTATGGATATTGCATGTTCAAAACTGATTGTTAATTTGCTAGATGTGGAGATGGTTGATATTGATGCTAATGAAATAGTTGATTGCATATTATATCTTGATGGACCATTTAGGAAGAATATAAAATTTTAAATTCTGAGATAATTACTGTTTAGTTTTTGAGAGCAGTACACTCTATTAATCTTTAGAACTGATTTTGGCTATAAATGATCAAATATTTTGATGGTAGAAAGTGAAAGATTTTAGCAATAACGAGAATAAGATAAACTCCACTGATAAAGAATTTCATGAAAATTTTCATTTGTTAATAGATTTCTAAATCAAGATATCTATTCATTAAATTATTGTGCATACTCATTGTACTTTTCTTCATAGTTCCTGAGGAGATATCTTTCTCTAGGATGGATAAATTATCAATCAGCCGTAAGTGACATGAATCTTTTCTAGGAAAAAGAAGGGAGATGATTTTATTTTGACTATTGCTAGTTATGGATTATGGTTAAGGGTACATCTATTATCACTTTCAAGTCATAGAGAGATTACTATAATTTTCAATTATGTCTTTCGGATGGTAAGTGCATTTTCAATCTTTATTGACCTTATATGTCTTGTATCCATTTGAGCTAGATAAGTGAAGTCACTTTGAGATATTTGAAGGGTTTAAATTAGTTGGTCATGTTATGGCATGGGACATTGCATAATCTATAGATGATTTTGATAATCATTGGTAACGAAATAACGATTCAAGAATTTGAATCATTTAAATTGCATTATTTATTGAGGATATACTGACCTATTCAAAGAAATTGATTGGTTGTAGTGGTATTATTGATAAATTAATTATACCAGTGATTAATGATGGCAATATTATTCAAAGAAATTAAATTTGTTAATTATGATAATTATGAAAGATATCCTAAATTAGTTGATTATGATAATTATGAAAGATATCCTAATTAATTGCATAATGTTCATTGATGTTAGCTTGAAGTATTCAAGAGTGAAACCTAGTATGTTATGATGATTGAAATAAGTGTCGTAATGCTTAATGGCACATTCAACTATTTATGAGTTGAGAGAGCATTGGAAGAAAACTATCTTATATTTAATTCAAAAGAACTTGGAACTGTCTTATCGAGGAATTAACAGTAATTGATATGGTTATTAACCTTAAGAATGGATGACATAATACATGTGATGGACTCTATGATATTTATGATGATTGTGTTGTGAGAAGTTAAGGTATTAAAAAAAAAAAAAGGGATGACAGGGAAGAAATACTTCTTAAGGAATTCAATTTTATTTGGTAGAAAGATCAAATTAATTTTAAAAGTTGGACATGTCATTTGGGTACTTGGAAATGAAATAAAAGTTTGCTAGTGAGTATCTTTAATAATACAAAATTTGTGGACATTTAATTTCGAGGATGAAATTTAAGTGGGTTAAATGTTAATATTTGTTTTTGGTTTAATGGTAAACTGCGTAAATTGAGTCTGAACCCATTTGTCTCACTCTCTTAATTCGATGATGCCTTCATAAAGCTTTATGGATTAAGCTAAATTTCTATCCAGCCTCCCACCCTCAAATAGATGGACAATTTGCAGGAACCAATTAGATTTGAGGATATACTACGAGCATGTGTGATGGATTTAGAAAGTGCTTGGTATAGCTTCTTACCCTTAGTGAAATTGCTTATTTATTGATTACCAAGCCAACATTCAAATGGATTCATTTAAGTTGTCTATGATATAAGGTATAGATCCCCTTTTTATTGAAATAATATGAGGGAGACAATTTTGGTTACTGAGCTGGTTTAACAACTATGAAAAGTATCATTAATTAAAGCAGATTCATGTAGCTCAGAGTTAATAGAAAAGTTATGTTGATGTTAAAAAGAAAGATTTGAAATTTCATGTTGAAAATCATTTGGAAGTCTTACTAACCAATTATGTAATGAGATTTGTGTTTAGAGGTAAATTGAGTCCACAATAAATTGGGCCATTTGAGATTTTGATCAAAATAAAGGAGGTAACTTATAACTTAGCACTGTCTTCATTACTCTTTGGGTGTTCAATGTGTTTCATACCTTTATGGCTGAGAAGGTATATTTCAAACCCCATTATGTGTTAGAACTTGAACTGATTTAGTTTAAGAAAGAATTGACCTATGAAGATCATTTTGTGCACATGGTGGACTGCAAGGATCAGATTCTGAGGCTACATAGGAGCTTGAGGAAGAAATTAATTGTATCCACAATTAATTGAAGGTAAATTATCTATTTAAGATTGTTGACTTTTGAGATTTATAGTATACCAATTTCGAGGCCGAAATTTTTATAAGGAGGGGAAAATGTAGTACCCGGTTCAAACGAATCAAAATTGGTTCAGATGAACCAGGCTTGGTTCAGATGAACCAAGCTCTTGTCTATTGGGTTCCCCGGACTGACGCTTCGCTCCAGATGAAGCGCATAGTCTTCCGGGAAACCCCGATCCAAGGCGCTGTGCAGGTGAATAAATAGGGAGGAGAAGGACTTCTTCCTTCACGCTGGCGCTTCATCCATCAGGTAATTCCCTGGCTTCTAGAGAGAGAGAGAGAGACAGCATGTGTGAGAGAGAGAGAGACAGCGTGAGAGAGAGAGAGACAGAGAGACAGAGAGCGCGGGAGGCAGTGAGAGGACCGGCCTGACGAACCTTGGTTCAGGCCCGGCGGCATGCTCGCCGCCGCGCCGGGCCTGAGCCTTGGCCGGCGACCCCGCCGGCGCCGGGGGAGGCATCCGGCGGGGTGGTGGTGGAGAGAGAGAAGAGAGAGAGGGCCAATTGGCCCTCCTCTCGCGCGGTGGCGCTGGTTGGTTCGGGCCCGGCGGCATGCTCGCCGCCTCGCCGGGCCCGAGCTTTGGCCTGTCGCCTCCACTGGCACCGGGCGTGCGTCCGGTGGAGGTCCGGCCGGCCAAGGTGGCCGGCCGTGCCGCCGGCACAGCATCATGCCGCGCGGTAGAGTGGAAGAAGATGAGACAAATTGAGGGAGAGAGAGGAGGTTTGGCGGCCGGCCGCTGCGGCGGCCGATTCTGGCCTGGCCACCGGTGGTCGGGCCGCCCTCAATTTGGCCGGCGGCGGCCCCGGCCGTCGGCCATGTTCCCGTCCCTGTTCGGTGAAACAGGGGATCGGGTGGAATAGGTTGAACCGGGCCGGCTGGGCCGGCCGGTTCAGGGCCTTTTGGGCCGTGCAGCGAGCTGAGTTTGGGCTAGTTTTTGGGCCCTGTAACGGACCGGGATTAGCAAATATTTATATGACTAGAATCTGATGAATTCTAGTTTCTTGGGGTATTTTTACTTCCCCATTTGGGTATGTATAGTGGGAGATATTCGAGCCCAAAGTAGGGCCCGTGAACTAGTCTGGTAAAAAATTCTAAGGGTCATTTTAATATTCGTATTCTAATAAATTAATTGTGTAAATGATCCTGTAGGTGCTCAGACATCTGACTAGCTTATTTATACCGGTTGGATTACGTACTGAGGTAAGTAAGCCAGTTATCAGTATTTTATAAATTATTCATTATATGAATGTTTAAATTGTGAATTGTGACATGAAGAATTGTTATTGGCTAAATTGAAGGTAAATGAATATTATGATTACATGGCTGTTTATGTGCTATGATTTCATATGTGGATGCTATGCATGAGAGATGTAGTTATTATGATATTGATGTGATTTATTACATGCAATTGTTTAGTAAGTATAATCCACTGTTTATGCAATATAGAGTTGTTATTGATATGATGAGTGCATGTGATGTGAGGTACTGTTATGTGTCGTCGCGGTTCTCCTTTATCATGTCATACCACACACGTCTAGAGGACGTGTTCTGCTTGTTTATGCCACACACATCTAGAGGATGTGTTCTGCTTGTTTATGCCACCTACACGTCTAGAGGACGTGTTCTGCTTGTTTATGCCATCACACGTCTAGAGGACGTGTTCTGTTTGGGTTCGAGATGGCTTCACGCATCTAGAGGATGTGTTCTGAGTTCTATGAGGTGGCATCACACATCTAGAGGATGTGTTCTGCTTGGTTCGAGGTGGCATCACACATATAGAGTATGTGTTTTGATGGATTTTGACATGGCGTGACCCTGGTATCTGGACCCTTTCAGTAGGGGGATGCCTGTTGGTACACTATTGAGATATTGCAGGGCCGTGGGTCACATTTACAGTTACCATTGAGAGTATAAACAGTGGGTTTACTTACATTGCATGTTTGAGTACTTGTGGAATGTTTAAGCATGCAGATCATTTATGTGCTTATTGATTGCTATGCTATGATTTACTGTATAACGTGACTTACTTACTGAGTGTAAGCTCACAAAAATCTTACAATGTTTTTGTCAGAGCCACGAGGTTGATGATGGATGGTTGGGGTGATGGATCTTCTATTAAATAAAACAAGACCATTATTTTGTTGTAACCGCAGTATTACATGTGTAGGGCTTGATGCCCAGACTTTATTATTATGGTGTGTAAGGGTGTTAGCCCAAAACTTTTAGTATTGTATTTGACTTGGTTTTATATATAATGGTGTTATATGTTTAAAATTTTATGACGCCTTGCGTGCCCGGCACGGCGGGTTGTCACCCTTGCCCGATATTTGGGCCTGGGGCGTGACAACGTGTTTTGAATATCCAGTAATTCTTTACATCTGTACATAGACTACAGTATACATTGTATCGAGTTTGAGTTTAAGATTATTCTTGGACACCTCTAAATATGTTTTCTTTGAGAAAAATGCCTAGTATTATAAATTTTTAAATATAAGAAAATTTTTTTGTACATAAAAGGATATCTACATCGAGTGCAATGATTCGTTCACGCATGGGCCTACACATTTGTTGGGGGGTAAAATCATATTGCATTAATATCCGTGCGAGGCGGCTAAGGCCGACCCCCTCCGGGCTTCCATAGCTCGGCTCCCTCCGGGCTTCCCTAGCTCGGCCCTTCCGGGCTTCCGTAGCTCGGCCCTTCTGGGCTTCCGTAGCTCGGCCCTCCCGGGCTTCCGTAGCTCGGCCCTTCCGGGCTTCCATAGCTCGGCCCTTCCGGGCTTCCATAGCTCGGCTCCTTCCGGGCTTCCATAGCTCGGCCCTCCCGGGCTTCCATAGCTCGGCCCTCCCGGGCTTCCATAGCTCGGCCCTTCCGGGCTTCCCTAGCTCGGCCCTTCCGGGCTTCCCTAGCTCGGCCCTCCTGGGCTTCCGTAGCTCGGCTCCTCTCGGGCTTCCGTAGCTCGGTCCTTCCGGGCTTCCCTAGCTCGGCCCTCCCGGGCTTCCATAGCTCGGCTCCTTCCTGGGCTCTCGCAGCTCGCTTCCCCCCGAGTCACCATAGCCTGGCTACGTCAAATGATCCACAATCCAATACCCACCTCCGCGGAACCTGACGCGGGAGAGCCCAGGTTCACCATAACGACATCCTAGACAAGGAATCATGTCGAAACGTGGCCTAGGACCTATCATAACCCCCAGGCCTACTCAGCCAGATCTCAGTCATCAAGAAGCTCTCCTGGCCGTCAATCCCCTAACAAATAGGATACGGATTTCAACGGCCCCACAACGGCCTGATTCTATCCACCTCCGTATCCTAACAACCTCTGAACCTTCCAGAAGATGCTCAAGACACAGGTGATAGCCTATAACTACCACACTGGTAGATTCCCTCAGGTACACATACGCACGTGCTCTCTTGGACGCACACTCATACGTGCGCTCTCACTCTCCTGCCCTCACGCCGGCAGCTCGTCGGTGCTCTTGCCTTCCAGAGCTCCCGATTGGCCGTCCCCGGAGAGGCCTCCCGGAGAGATCCACCTCCCCATTATCTGGTTGATCGCCGATTTCTTCTCCACTGACTTGAGCGTCGGAGGGTCTTCCGCGGAGGGCCACCCCAACGCCTCTCGCGCGAGGACTTTTTGTGCAGGTCCGCCCCCTCTCCCTGGAGATCGACCGCGCCCGAGTCGGAGGACGGATCCCGGCGGCAACAGATTGGCGCTAGAGGAAGGGCCTCAAGTCCCATTAAAACTTGAAAAGAGGAGATAAGGATCTAAATCCGGAGCAGAACCTCTTTAATGGCCAACCGGAGAAGAGCAACCTCGGAAGCCCAAGATCAGGTCGCTTCCCAGAGGCCTGATCCGATGAGCAGTGTAGCGCCGCAACCACCACCAGTCGAAACCCCGTCACCGCCTGCCATCCCGGTGACCCAGGACCAGTTTGCTTCGCTGGTCCAACAAGTCCAGTCCCTTACCCACTTGGTTCAAGAGCGCCTTGTAGCTCCTCCTGCTTCGCACCTTCAGAAGGAGGCGGCGATTCCTTCTTCGCCGGCAGCCTCCTCCTCTGATCCGCACGAATCCGCGGATCCCCCACATCGGCCCAGAGGGGACAAACCAGTCCCACGAGGCGGTTATGATAGAGATCCTCCCAGATCTCGGCGAGCCCGATCCCTCTCCCGGTGACATCTCACCATGATTCAACACCATCCTGCGATTCTCACGCCCGGCTCCTCCTCTGACTGGTGAAGAGGAGATCCGTCGTCAGATCCAGAAGATGCGTCAGGAGCTGGACGCCGCCAAGCAGGCCCATCCGCCCCAGCCCAAAGCGGAGCAGGGCATCCCTTTCTCTAAGAGGATCATGGAGGAAGTGATTCCCTCCCATGTCAAGCTACCAGCCGTCGAACCCTACCACGGCTCCACTGACCCGGACGACCATCTCAGCAGCTTCCGGTCGATTATGATGTTCCACGGAGCATCTGATGCGGTCCTCTGCCGCCTTCCCCTCCACCCTCAGAGGATCCGCCCGAACCTGGTTCAACGCTTTGAAGCCAGGTTCTATCGATTCATTCGACGAGCTGAGCCGCCTTTTTATTGGCCAGTTCGTCAGCAGCAGCCGCCACCGACGAAGATCTGACTCCCTCTCCGAAGTCAAGCAGAGAGAGGGGGAGTCCTTGAGGAATTACCTTGGCCGTTTTAACAAGGCCATGTTAGAGGTGGACCACCTTAATCATGAGGTGGCTATGTCCGCCCTAGCCGGGAGAGTCTCGAAGGAGAGCGACTTCTACCTGGCAATGAAGGTCAGCTACCCCCCATGTCTCTCTGATATGATGGCCCTTGCGGACAAGTACGCTAGGGTCGAGGAATCGCGGAGAGTCGCCCGCGCTGAGCAAGCAAAGAAGAAGGAGCCTAAAGTCCCCGACAGGCACCGCCCCGCCCGGCGACCAAGTCCGCCTCGCCGCCAAAGAGTCCCTCCGCTGCCGCCAAGGAATCGCTCCCAGAGAGGCCTCCCGGAGAGATCCACCTTCCCATTATCTTGATCGCCGATTTCTTCTCCATTGACTTGAGCGTCAAAGGGTCTTCCGCGGAGGGCCACCCCCAACGCCTCTCGCGCGAGGACTTTTTGTGCAGGTCCGCCCCCTCTCCCTGGAGATCGACCGCACCCAAGTCGGAGGACGGACCAAAAGGCATAACGCGGTAACAGTAAGTACCTCGGTCGGTTATGAAGGCGGTCTTTTCTTTATCTTCAGGGGCCATTCGGATCTGATTGTAGCCGGAATATGGAGGTGTACGTGGACGACATGCTGGTTAAAAGCAAGGAGGCTTCACGACATGTTGAGGACCTCGCGGAGAGCTTCACCACGCTGCGCAAGTACGGGATGAGACTCAACCCGACCAAATGTGCCTTCGGTGTCAACTCGGGGAAGTTTCTCGGCTTCATGGTCTCCCAGCGAGGTATCGAAGCCAACCCCCAGAAGATTCAAGCTCTCCAACAAATGGCGCCCCCGGCATCTGTCAAAGAGGTCCAGCGCCTAACCGGGAGAATAGCGGCCCTAAACCGCTTCGTGGCGCGGTCGGCCGAGAGATGCCTCCCCTTCTTCAAAACTCTCCGATCGGCTAAAAACTTCCAGTGGACTCCCGAATGCCAAAGGTCATTTCAAGATCTCAAGAAGTACCTCGGCTCGCCCCCGCTCCTCAGCAGTCCGACCCCAGGAGAGACCCTATTCTTGTACCTGGCTGTTTCGGAAGGTGCAGTCTGCTCGGTGCTGATCAAGGAAGAAGGCAAAGTCCAAAAGCCGATCTACTATGTCAGCAGGCTGCTCCGCGATGCGGAGACAGGTACAGCAGAATTGAAAAGATGGTGCTGGCCTTAATCACCTCAGTTCGAAAGCTGCGGCCATACTTCCAAGCACATTCCGTGACGGTCCTGACCGACCAACCCATCAAGGCGGTGGTCCACCGTCCCGAGACATCGGGGAGAATGACCAAATGGGCCGTCGAGCTAAGTGAGCATGACATACATTTCCAGCCTCGCCCAGCCATCAAGGCCCAGTGCTAGCCGACTTCCTCCTCGAGTGTACCATCCCGGAGGACGGTTCTACCCCAGACTCCCCCGAAGAACCAAAAGCTGGAGCCCGGTGGCTCCTCCATGTCGACGGGTCATCTAATGCCCATCGCTCCGGTGCGGGTCTGGTTCTTACCAGTCCGGAGGGATACCTTCGAATATGGCATCCGATTCTCCTTCCCGGCCTCCAACAACGAAGCCGAGTACGAAGCCCTGTTAGCCGGTCTCCGAATCGCCCGCAATCTGAAGGTGGAAAAGCTTAATGCCTTCACCGACTCTCAGCTGGTAGCCGGCCATGTACGGGAGAGTTTGAAGCCGGGAGCCGAACATGATTCGATATCTCCAGGAGGTACGGAACCTGCTTCCCCATTTTGCCGAATTTGAAATTATTCAGATTCCCAGATCCGAGAACGCCCGCGCCGACCTACTCTCCCGATTGGCGACCGCGGAAACAATGGATGCCGAGCAAAAGTTCCACTTGGAGACTCTGGAAAGGCCCAGCATCGCGGAAGCCGACCGAATAATGCAAGTTGAGGCCGAACCATCCTGGTTCGACCCTATCCTCAAATACCTCAAAGAAGGATCGCTTCCGTCCGACCGAGAGAGGCTAGAAAGCTGAAGCTGCAGGCCACTCATTACGTGTTGATTGACAACCAGCTTTACAAACGGTCTTTTTCCATGCCGCTGCTCAGATGCCTTCGCCCGTCCGAAGCAGATTATGCTCTGCGCGAGGTACATGAAGGGATTTGCGGCAACCATCTGGGAAGCCGGTCCCTATGCCACAAAGTGCTACGACAAGGCTACTACTGGCCGACCATGCAAAAAGACGCAGACGACCTAGTCCGAGCCTGCGACCCCTGCCAGAGGCATTCAAGCATCCAAAGGCTCCCTTCCGCCAAGCTAGTTTCCATATCCTCCGCTTGGCCCTTGCCAAATGGGGGATGGACATCCTCGGCCCATTCCCGCTTGCCACAGGACAGCGGAAATTTCTATTTGTCGCCATCGACTACTTCACCAAATGGGTCGAAGCGGAAGCAGTTGCACAAATTACCGAGGCACGGGCCAGAGATTTTGTTTGGAGGTCCATCATCTGCCGATTCGGCCTCCCGCATACCATAATCACCGACAACGGCAAGCAGTTGACAACTCTAAATTCCGCCAGTTCTGTGAGGAGCATGGAATCCGTCACCACCTCACTTCGTCGGGCACCCACAAGCCAACGGAGCGGCCGAGGTGACCAACAGGACCCTCCTTCAGGGAATCAAAGCTCGCCTCTCCAGAGCCCAAGGCAGGTGGGCGGAGGAGCTGCACCATGTCTTATGGGCCTACCGCACAACCCCAAGAATCCCGACAGGCGAAACCCCATTCCGAATGGCTTTCGGTACAGAGGCCGTTATCCCTGTGGAAGTCGGCCTCCCATCATTGCGGGTGGAAAGCTACTCAGAGGAAGCTAGCAACGAACAGCTCCGCACCAACCTCGACTTGGTGGAGGAAATTAGAGAGAAGGCCCGGATCAGAATGGCTGCTTATCAACAAAGGGTGGCCCGTTACCATGCTTCCAGAGTCAAAGGGAAGGCCTTCCTACCCGGCGACCTTGTCCTCCGAAAGGCCTCTGTTTCCAAACCGCTGGAACAAGGAAAGCTGGCGCCAAACTGGGAGGGCCCGTACCAAGTAGCGGAGATCATCGGACCGGGAACCTACAAGCTACAAGATCTGGATGGGAAATCCATTCCCCGGACGTGGAATTCGGACAATCTCCGAAAATATTATCAATAGGGTACGTCCTCTCCAAATTTATTTTCATATGCCCCATTATATCTTCCTATTTTTCCTCAATGCAAATCATTATGCACTACATCACCAAAATTGCAAAAAGAAACAGATGCTGCTTACCAATCCTCGGCACGACCGAGCTCCTTGTCTGGACAGGATTTCTTCGAACCTTGGCAGGGCCAAGTAAAATATTCTCCGAACCTCAGCTGGCCGAGCAACAAATTCTCCGAACCTTGGCAGGGCCAAGTAAAATTCTCCGAACCTCGGCTGGGCCGAGCACAAATTCTCGAACCTTGGCAGGGCCAAGTAAATATTCTCCGAACCTCGGCTGGGCCGAGCAACAAATTCTCCGAACCTTGGCAGGGCCAAGTAAAATATTCTCCGAACCTCGGCTGGGCCGAGCAACAAATTCTCCGAACCTTGGCAGGGCCAAGTAAAATATTCTCCGAACCTCGGCTGGGCCGAGCAACAAATTCTCCGAACCTTGGCAGGGCCAAGTAAAATATTCTCCGAACCTCGGCTGGGCCGAGCAACAAATTCTCCGAACCTTGGCAGGGCCAAGTAAAATATTCTCCGAACCTCGGCTGGGCCGAGCAACAAATTCTCCGAACCTTGGCAGGGCCAAGTAAAATATTCTCCGAACCTCGGCTGGGCCGAGCAAATTCTCCGAACCTTGGCAGGGCCAAGTAAAATATTCTCCGAACCTCGGCTGGGCCGAGCAACAAATTCTCCGAACCTTGGCAGGGCCAAGTAAAATATTCTCCGAACCTCGGCTGGGCCGAGCAACAAATTCTCCGAACCTTGGCAGGGCCAAGTAAAATATTCTCCGAACCTCGGCTGGGCCGAGCGACAAATTCTCCGAACCTTGGCAGGGCCAAGTAAAATATTCTCCGAACCTCGGCTGGGCCGAGCAACAAATTCTCCGAACCTTAGCAGGGCCAAGTAAAATATTCTTCGAACCTCGGCTGGGCCGAGCAACAAATTCTCCGAACCTTGGCAGGGCCAAGTAAAATATTCTCCGAACCTCGGCTGGGCCGAGCAACAAATTCTCCGAACCTTGGCAGGGCCAAGTAAAATATTCTCCGAACCTCGGCTGGGCCGAGCGATGAATTCTCCGAACCTTGGCAGGGCCAAGTAAAATGTTCTCGAACCTCAGCAAGGCTGAGTAAAAATTTCTTCAGGTTAAGACGTCGGCTGAAAGCCGAAGTGCGCAGGCCCCGATTAAAGCCAGGTGACTTTCAAATAGTCCCCAAAAAATTTCGTTCGGTTTGAAAATGAGCGCGCTGAACAAAAATCGTCGACGCACAAAAAAGGCACCTTCGGCGGTCCCCCTTTAAGGGCCCATTAAGCCCCGCGCGATCGGCCAAAAACCCTGAATAGAGCCAGGGGATTCCCCTCTGCTACTAAAGATCTTTGGGTAACAACCCTATGACCCACCGATCAAAGCGTCTATATCAACGCACGAACCAATGGGGCTACTCCAACTCCCTAACTATTGAGCAGATAGCATGATCAAGACCAAAACTCTTAAAGAAGAGGATTACCCAAAATAAATCCATTTTTCATTCATCAAGAAAAAGGGATTACAAAAATGACAGAAAAAACATAAAAAGAAAGCAAAAAGAGGCCCTGGATCATGGATCGGAGTCGCTCCCCGAAGCCAACAGGTCTTCCAAGCGCTCCGTGAGGTCGGCCACCTGCTGACTAAGCGAGGCAATCTCCTCCCTTTGCCGGTTTACCACCCGGCGCAGGGCCTCCACCTCATTGGTCGTCACGCCCATGTACTCCTCTACGACCCTCACAAGCTGCTGATTACTCGCGAGGGCCGATGCCAGGCCCAGTCCGTCGACAGTGACGGAGGTACGCCTCCTCTCCGAGTGAAGCAGGCCGTTGAGTGAGGTGCGCAGCTCACTAGATGATCGCCCTTGAGAGGCCATTGTTTCAGGACTTAAACCGAGGGATGGCTGAGACCGATACCCCTCGGTCATATTTATACTCGCTGGACAGGTATCTCAATTGGTCGCGCCATAGCCGCCGACCCATAAGAGCTTGCCACGTGTCGTCATTTCAATGCCTACAGAATCCAAAGTGTTGCGCCCTATCCCGAGCGAGATCGGTAAGTGCGAGCAGACTATTTGGGAATTCCCCCAAGCAAGACATTTTTCGATCTGCCGGCCCTCGCAATAAATGCCCTCAGCGCTTCCCCAAGCCTCCTAAATCTGGCCTCTTTTTCGGGAAGCGCAGAGGGAAGAAGTCCAGCATCCGGCCAATGACCTATCCCTTCGGGAAGAGTAGCGTCACCAATCAAAAAGCGTGACAATATACTGCTCGTACCGACCTGGCGCCCATCACCAAGCACCGCATAGACCTAGCACTATGGCTCACAATGACAACTGAATCGCTCCCTTGAGCCCAAATCTCCGAACCTTGGCAGAGCCAAGCCAAATATCTCTGAACCTCGACTGGGCCGAGTGACAGATTCTCCGAACCTTGGCAGAGCCAAGCCAGATATCTCCGAACCTCGGCTGGGCCGAGTGACAGACCCTCCGAACCTTGGCAGAGCCAAGCCAAATATCTCCGAACCTCGGCTGGGCCGAGTGACAGATTCTTCGAACCTTGGTAGGGCCAAGCAAAAACTCTCCGAACCTCGGCTGGGCCGAGCAACAAATTCCCTGAACCACTACAGGAAAAAGCACAGATTCCCTGAACTTCGGCCAAACCGACCCACGATAATTCGAGCTCCGATAATAGCGAAGCGCGAAAATACCAAGCTTCGGACCAAAGTAAGGAACGTATCTCGCCGAATGATCCCTGAACCGTCGCTCGCGAACCTCGATTAGTTCGGACAGCGTGGGATCCTCATCTAAGGACAAGCGGGATGCCTTCGTACCCACGAACAGCAACAACAACGAACTCGGCACAAAAAGATAAAGATTGAGAAACAAAACAGAACTCTCTTTATTTATTGCCAATCAAGATCAGTTACAAATGCCTTAGAGGCGTTACAAGAGCATTGAAATGCATAAAATAAAGAACAAGTACAAAATTCGGGCAACTGCTCCAAAGCAGACCTAGGCAACTGTGATGCTCCGGCATCCGACCGCCGAACCAGATAAGTCGCATCCAGTCAGCTCGAGCTGATAATAGCCGGGCGACATGGACCAATAGTCATGACTGGCTTCAGTTAATAACGATATCTCGGTGACCCAACCGAGATATCTGGATGGCCATCCCAGACCACCCAACCGAGGGACCCCTCGGTGAGCAGGTAGGAGGCCAGCGAACCCTGGCGTTGGAATGCTCTCCCAAACCGAGTGTGTACCGCCACGCCTTGCCAAGTCTCAAGGACAAGGAGACGGCGGGTGACGCACTTTCTCCCTCTTCCCGTGTGGTAAAAGATTCCCCAGGCGGCTGAGCCCAGGAATCCGAATCGGGGAAGGAGGAGAAATTCAAGTGAGTCATGAGAGGCCTGCGTGCACTTCCTACCATGCGTTTCCGAAGGGAAACCGCAAAGGTCACACGGGAAGAGTATATGTGCGCTCTCGTGTGACCTCTGTGCCCCCTTTGTGCGCTCTCCATATGATCTCCGGGACTCATCCCCTAAGGGCGAGCCGTCCTTCGGCAGCTCCTTCGTCGCCCCAACTATCCGGAGGCAGGAGGCTTGCAAGAGAGAAGCTCAGTCCTCCCACTCCCAGAGAAACAAGCATGATGAAAGCTCTAGTGGAAAAGAAACTTTGGGGATGACCAAAACTGACCTCCATTTTCCCCTTTTTATAGGCAGAAATGAACCAAGGAAAAGCTACCCAAGCTGGAAGCCCCGAGATTCAAACATCTGGCCCATGCCACCACGTGGCCCCTCAGGATAGACGCGGCGCCCTACTGCGCGCCAAGCCCATCGCCTGAATTGTGACGTATACGGAGATCTCCTCCTGATCCCAAATCATGGTCATTAAATACAGGAGATCGTCCACTAGCACTTCAAAAACTGGCAGGTTCAGGAGATCGTCCTTCGAAAATAACATCCTCCAATGGTAAGCGGCTGCGTGCGCAGCACGATGAAACGACCTGCATGGGAAAAGAGCACCTTCTGGAAAGCTTTAAGTGCAGCTTTATGTTCTCCACAGCGCCGTACCACCAATTTTGGTAAAACAAAAACCGATTCGCCTGCAAAGCGGCAGGACGCTGACAGAATGGCAAAAAGCGCGAAAACCTACCTTACTCGTCGGCCCCAGCCGACCTATCTTTGCTCGTCGGCCCTAGCCGACCTATTTTTCTTGTTGGCCCTGGCCGACCTATTTTGCTTGTCGGCCCTAGCCGACCCATCTTTGCTTGTCGGCCCTAGCCGACCTATCTATGCTCGTTGGCCCCAGCCGACCTATCTTTGCCCATCGGCCCTAGCCGACCTATTTTGCTTGTCGGCCCTAGCCGACCTATTTTGCGTGTCGGCCCTAACCGACCTATCTTTGCTCATCGGCCCCAGCCGACCTATCTTTGCCCATCGGCCCTAGCCGATCTATCTTGCTCGTCGGCCCTAGCCAACCTATCTTGATTGTCGGCCCAAGCCGACCTATCTTGATTGTCGGTCCAAGCTGACCTACTTTGCCAATCGGTCTTAACCGTCCAGCTTTGTTTCTTGAGCCTTAATTAAGACATAAGCCGAACCGGATCGCCTATCGGTTCGCCAGTCAAGGCAATCTCCCCGCCTTGGGTTAAACCGATGCACTCCCTCAATCCCGAAACAAAAATGACCAAAAAGCATCAGCGAGCCATAAGTTGCTCGCGATTGAGGCAAAACCGGGCGGCAACAGGGCCGTACAAAGAAAAACACTTAAATGAAAATAAAGGTTTCATCCATTAAGAAGCGTCGGTCAGACTTTCAAGAAACAAAGTACAGAAGTGGCCTCTAAGGCCGGGAACCACATCGGTTTTGGAGGAAGTCTCGGTTACATCTGCGGAGGTGTGACTAGACTCGCCCTTCTCTAATACCTTTGCCCCTTCAGCGGCAGTTCGCGACCGTCCCTCAGAAGCTGCGGCTTCGCCGAAACCTGGGACAGCACTAGGGTCAGTGTCGGAGACGTCGACATATTCGTCCTCTTCTTCTCCTTCGGACTCACCCTCATCAGGAGTTTCAGCGTCCAGAAAAGAGAGATCCCATTCTGGATGCTCGCTGGATATCTTCTCTTTGCATTCCTGCAGCCCAAGTTGGAAGGCGTCAACACCGATAGCATCCTGCCTCCCCTTGAGTATGGCGAGCTGCGTGTTGGCCTTAGCAGCCCGTTTCTCAGCCTCTGCAACTTGGGCCCGCAGAATGATATTTTGCTCCTCGAACTCGCCGGCCCGCGTCTCGAATTCTAAGCTCTTATTGCGGTTGGACACAAGCTCGCCTTGAAGAGCCCGAACCTCCAACTCCAACTTCGCCATCTGAGAAAGCCAAAGTTAGTCGGCATCACAAGAAACCAGTAGAAGAAGCTAAAAAAGGGGGGGGGGGGGGGGAAAATGAGATCGTACCTCCTCCTCTCGTCTAGCCAACCTCTTGGCCAACTCCTCAGCTCACCCCTGGCTCTTGTTCTGTCAGCCCCGACCAGCTCGACTCTCTCCTGCAGATTGTTGATCCTCGACTGTTTGGCTCCGATTTCCTCCCGGGCTTGGGACAACTCGTTGCTCACCCGAGCTATTGTCCCTTGGTGCCATTTAGCGCCCTCCCTCAAGTGAGTGATTTCGCCATCGCGCCGGTTCAGCTTCTCCTCCACTTCGCCAAGCATTCTGGCCAGGCGCTTCCTTTCGTCGGCAGCTTCCCTTCCCAGCCGACCCAAACTTTCACTATGTTCCCGCCGCATCGCCACCACCTCCGCAGAATGTTTCGATTCGATTCTGGCCAGCTCCAAGCACGCGTTGTCATTCTTCGCCAGGAGTTCCTGCAACTCCTCCACCCTACGCTTTTGCTTGGACACCTCGGCCAGGGCGACCTGGTGTGCCGCCCTTATTCTCTTCAAGCTCCTATCACTCATATCCATAAGCTCTTCGAACTTCTCAGACACCTTCAATCGTGATAGAAGCTCGGCATTGTCCCTCCTGGCCTGAATGCTGGCCCCCGTCGCCAGACTCAAACGCCAGCACATCGCCCGAGAAAACAAAATGCTCTGCGAGACAAAAGATGAATAAAACCCACGATGGGGTCACTCAGGAAACATCTACCGCACAAAAGAAATAACTTACCCGCGAGGCATAGGCCCGAGTCATCCTCATCAGGGTCGTATTGTCGATGTCGGGAAGGAGATGGACACTTTCGGCCACGCCTTGCTGACCGAACGCGGCATCGACCAGCTCCAAGTCTGCAAACTTGTCCGCCGAAGGATCTGCACCCGGATGCAAGGCCGACCTCATTAAGGCGGAAAACGCCTCCTCAACACTAGCGTTCAAACTACTGGGCTGACCGTCCCAGCCTGAGGGACCGACCTGGGCGACCTCCGTTTGAGAGGCCCCCAACTTCCCAGCCTCCTCTATCAAGGCCCTGGCTTGGACTTCTTCGGATAATTCGGCTAGCCCAAGCGCCAGCCTCCCTAAAATCTTTTTCGAGGGAGCTCCCAATACGGGACTCCCACCTTTCTGCGTCCCCTCCTCCGACGCACCTTTCCCGGTTACCACCATCTGTGTCTCTGCCACAGGGCCCCCCGGGGTCTCGGCCCGTCCTACCACTTGCGCCTCCTCTGCAGACTCCACTGAAGCCTCTATCCGGCCCGCCTCCTGAACTACCGCGAGCGACCCGGCTTCACTACTACCAGACTCCCCTGTGGAGAGACCAAGAGGGAGCTCCCCCTGAACCTCCTTGGCTGCAGCTGTCCCTTCCCCCTCTCCCGCTGGAGCCGGTGGTGATCCCACGGGGATGGAAGGCCCCACAGAAACGACCGCCTTCGCCAGATCCATTGTTAGTTCCTCTTTCATAGGGGACGCGGTTGGGCGAACCAACGGAGCCTCGTCTGAGCTATCCGATATCTCTAACACGGGAGGACAAGGGATCGTAGCTTCTCTCTCCAAACCCTCCTTCGCCCCCGGCGCTCCTGTCGCAACCGCTCCGGTGTCCGATGGGCTTCTTGCGGAGGTATGGGCCCTTTTCTCGGGCCTCCCGCTATCCGCGCCACTGTTCTCCCCGGGGCGCTTTCCTCTCTTCCTCTTGGAGAGGCTCGACAAAGCCGACCTCTTGGCTGAAAGAACGAAACATACACGATCAGATCCAAACGCATTCATCGAGGGAACACACAGCGAAAAATTTAAAAAAGGAAGAACTCACCTTGCGGGTCCAGGGGGCTGAGCCCAGCTGCGAAGAGGGCCCCCTCTGATAGCAGGTCGTTAGCCGAAAACACTCGGCCATTGCGAAGGATGTCCAAATCCCTCTCCTCCTGCGCTGACAAAACTGGATGCGTCTCTGCATCCCTAGCAAAGTTTCCCCATTTCTGAGGGAAGCCGGATCCAATGTTCCCCTCTGCGATAACGAACCGGCTCTTCCATCCCTTGATGGAAGATGGCTTATCCACAATAACATTGAAGGACCTCCGGGGTCCGATGTATGGCCATTCTGATTTCCTCCCAGGTATCAGATGGTAGCAGGCACGAAAAAGGGGAAGAGTGGCGACAATCTGAATTTGGTGGCACATCGAGATGAATCCGATGATGCTCCGCCAACTGTTTGGGGCCACCATCACCGGGCAGATGTTGTAGTGGGTCATTATCTCCTTCACCAAAGGATGGAGAGGGAAACGAAAGCCTGCCTTCAAACTGTCTTCATAAATGAAGACCCCAGACTTCAGATCTCGCGAGACCCTATCTCCAGACTCCGGCACCCGCAGAACCACATCTGAGGGCATGCCATACCATTGGTGGATCCTCCCCAAATCCTCAGCTACAATCTCCGAAACCACATCCTCGGGGGTCATCGCCATCTCGATTGAAGAAGAACACCAGGCGAAACGACGAGCGTCGAGAAGGAAGAAAGGCCAAACTCTTCGAAAAACAAGATGAGAGGACGCTGCGAACATGCATGTATATATACAGTGCGTTTATCGCCTTGCTTCCCCACTAAGGAAGCCGCCTTGAGAAGACGGGGCGTCCCGCCCGAGGCGTTCGAAACCGCCTCGACAAACGCCCGATCGTTCGGGATTCGCGACGTGGAGCATTCCCAACCGTCACTTTTGAGGGAGCCTTACCCCCGAAGGCACCATGACCCTGACGCATTAATTAGGGCATCATTGCACGGACTGTCCAAACTAAAACATCCCATCCGGGATGTGCCGCTCGGACTTATACTCCCTATGCCCGAACCTACGCTTCGAACTAGGGAGTGGAGGGCATGTGTTGGGGGGTAAAATCGATATTGCATTAATATCCGTGCGAGGCGGCTAAGGCCGACCCCCTCCGGGCTTCCATAGCTCGGCTCCTTCCAGGCTTCCATAGCTCGGCCCTCCTGGGCTTCCCTAGCTCGGCCCTTCCGGGCTTCCGTAGCTCGGCCCTCCCGGGCTTCCGTAGCTCGGCCCTTCCGGGCTTCCATAGCTCCCCTTCCGGGCTTCCATAGCTCGGCTCCTTCCGGGCTTCCATAGCTCGGCCCTCCCGGGCTTCCCTAGCTCGGCCCTTCCGGGCTTCCCTAGCTCGGCCCTCCCGGGCTTCCGTAGCTCGGCTCCTCCGGGCTTCCATAGCTCGGTCCTTCCGGGCTTCCCTAGCTCGGCCCTCCCGGGCTTCCATAGCTTGGCTCCTTCCCGGGCTCTCGCAGCTCGCTTCCCCCTAAGTCACCATGGCCCGGCTACGTCAAATGATCCACAATCCAATACCCACCTCTGCGGAACCTGACGCGGGAGAGCCCAGGTTCACCATAACGACATCCTAGAGAAGGAATCATGTCGAAACATGGCCTAGGACCTATCAAACTACCACAGGCCTACTCAGCCAGATCTCAGTCATCGAGAAGCTCTCCTGGCCGTCGATCCCCTAACAAATAGGATACGGATTTTAACGGCCCCACAACGGCCTGATTCTATCCACCTCCGCATCCTAACAACCTCTGAACCTTCCAGAAGACGCTCAAGACACAGGTGACAGCCTATAACTACCACACTGGCAGATTCCCTTAGGTACGCATACGCACGCGCTCTCTTGGACGCACACTCATACGTGCGCTCTCACTCTCCTGCCCTCATGCCGGCAGCTCGTCGGTGCTCTTGCCTTCCAGAGCTCCCGATTGGCCGCCCCCGGAGAGGCCTCCCGGAGAGATCCACCTCCCCATTATCTTGTTGATCGCCGATTTCTTCTCTACTGACTTGAGCGTCGGAGGTCTTCCGCGGAGGGCCACCTCTAACGCCTCTCGCGCAAGGACTTTTTGTGCAGGTCCGCCCCCTCTCCCTGGAGATCGACCGCGCCCAAGTTGGAGGACGGATCCCGGCGACAACAACATTTATGATGCGGGACCTATGAGCAGACCTTTCGGCATGAGAGAATGCGTGGTCAAATCACCGCACCCATAGCCCATTTTGCATCGGAAGCGGTATGCAAAAAGTTTTTCAATATACAATCCACTAAAGAAGGAGTCAATCGGGGATAGAAGTGGACTCATGCTAGCCCATCGCCCTACTTGATTGGGTTGGATTATGGGCTTAGTCCCAAGAGAAAAGTCTTGCTCTGGTGCAGCAAGTGGGCACCCAATCCGTGCGTCCATGCCATCGCACGTGCCAAGCGCGCTAAGGCCTAATCCATGCGCTCGGTACCCGCTTGCTGTACCGAAGGGTGATACAACAAGTCTTTTTTTAATTCTAAATTAGGAAAAGACTTGTTATATCGTCCTTCGATGTAGCAAGTGCATATCGATCGTACGAATTTACTGTCTGCTCATGAGCACACATGTAATGGTCCAATGAGCCTTGCCATGCACTTTCAATCCACATGATCAATGCTCATTTATTATACCAAAGAATGGTACAGTAAAATTTTTTCACCGAGTTAGCTCAGATCGTATTTGGGCTAAAGCTAAAAACAAATTCTTATTAGGGGCTCATGTTGTCACTTAACCCGAGCCTCAGCAGTGCAAAGCCCGAGCCCACCGAAAGTCTAAAATATTAAGTAATATGCTGGATTTTCTTTCAACAAGTGAGAAGTGCTCGTCATAAAAAATCTTTTGGAGCGGTCAAGTGCGGTTATTTAAGATATTATTTTGTTATAAGAGTATTTAAAAATTAGAAATTAAGGTTTTATTTGAGTTGATTGAACATTAAAGAGATTATTTTTCAGTGGTTACATGAAATAGTTGCGGATCAACGGCTATTCTAAACACGCGTTAGTTCCGTTGGCTCTTTTGTGAGTCTAAACGAGGGTCGATATCATTAGGCTTCAAGCTAGGTTTTTGTTTTTAAGCTCTGAATCAAACTTGAATCTAATGCTCTGTTTGGATGAAGAGAAAAGTGGAAGAAAAAAAAATTGAAAGGAAAGAAAATGAAAGGAAAGAAAATTAAAAAAAAATATTTTCTCTCCTTCTGTTTGGATGAGTGAGAAAAATAAAAAGGAAAGAAAAGTTGATAATTTACAATGAGAATAATATCCTTATTATATATTATAAAAAATGCATTCGTTGTTTTTTTGAAAAAGTCAATATTGAAATGAAAAATTAAAAAAAAAAGTATTTTTGAGTTTTTTCTTCGAAATCTCTCCGTCATTTTTTTTCTTTATTTTTTTTTTTTTTTTTTTTTTTTCAACTTTTTTCTTCATTCAAATTAAATTTTTTTTTTTTTTTTCTTCTAATTTTCTTTCCATCCAAACGAGGGTTAGGACGTGGGCCGGCCGGGTCGACTGTTTGTTACGCGCCACGTGGAAGAATAGGTGTCCGCCGCTCAACCGCCTAACTACCTCCGAGTTCTCTGCATCGCCGAAAAAGCCGACTTCCCGCGCCTTCTTGGGGAAGGACCGTCTTGGGTATCGGAAGTCGAGCCGGATGGAGAGGGAGGGAAGGCTGGGAGTTCGAAGGAAGCCGACCAGGAGGTCGAGGAGCCGAGGATTCGTTAAGGCAGTGGCGGATTACCTCGTCTCCGATTCGTACATGTACGCCCCTCTGATCGATTCGCCGTCTCTGGATTCTTCCCCTTCCGCTGCCAACGCCTCTCCTTCCACCGCAGGTCAGATCCTTTTTCTGATTTATTTATCAGCTTGACAGCGGTTTCTCCCGATAACTATTTCGACTTTCGAATGATTTCTTTTTATTCTTTTTGTTTTCTTGATTCTTTAGATATTGGATGGGAATGAGATCGACAATCGTAGCTTGTTTAGAAAAATTTTCAGCATCCGAACGATGACGCAAATATAGAATTTCTTGTTGGACGACGATCGGAGAGCTTAAGGTGCTGTGAAACTAGTTTGAGATATGGAGTACTTGCGTTAAATTTTTTGATCTGGTGATTGGGTTGTGAAGAATAGTGTAGTATACATCTCCACATCAAGGAATTTTTTCGTTTTCTTTCTCCTTTTCTCCTTTAATTTTAATCATGGATAACTAGAAAATGAAGAATGTTAATGCTTCTGGAAAAGAAATCGGCATGTGAAAAATGAATAGCGGGATCGTGGAATATGCGTTTTGGAATCATGGGGTATTTGTTTTAAGGGAGATTTCTGGTTAGACCATAGTGAGCTTGTGGTTCATTGTACGTGAGATACAACAACATAGCTAGTGTTCTTCTAATGTGACCAAGAGTGGGTCAGATCTGAGCGTGTGGGAATAGGAGGTGATTTTATTTTTTCTGTCCATGATTGGAAGTTTTACTGCTTGCTTAGGTTTCCTAGTGCTTCTTGAGGTCTGTATAAATATTTTTCTACTCATACCTTTTTTTGCTGGGTCTGTGTTTCTTTGCTGAATGGTCTTCTTCTTCAATTCCTTGTGCATTGTGGCCCTTTGTTTGGTACACTTTTCCTTTCTCCCCCTGTATAAGCCTCGCACCATATTACTTTAGTTCCAATTAGTTATAACCTTAATTGGATAGGCAATACTAGCTCAATTTTTGTCTTCTATCTGCTCTGTTAATCTACTAGACTTGGCTAAAGTCAACATCTCTGTGTACTTGAGAACATCTTGATGCATTCCGTCTGTGTTTATGTGCATTTCTTAGAAGTATTTATGACTAATTTATGGTGTTGAAACCACTTATCAAACTGCATGTTGTTCCCAGTCTTGTTCTTATTTGTGAAACCAGTGAATGGTTCCTTCTGTCAAATCCAGTCCTTGCTCTTGCTCCTAGGTTCTGAGGTCCATGTCAGCTTGCCTTGGACCCATTGCTTCTTTTACTATAAAATATCATTAGCAATCATCTCTATGGTAATGTAAAAACATCACTAAGTTACAAGGCTTCCGAAATTCTAGACTTAGTCTCTATGTAAGATAGAGAAAGTTGTAGAAGATAGGTCTTGATTTTTAGTGAAGGTTTATCTTAATTTTGCAAATTTATCTAGGATAGTTTTGAGAGAGAGAGAGAGAGAGAGAGAGAGAGAGAGAGAGAGAGAGAATCCTAAGAATCTATTTCAGTGGATGTTTACAAACTTAAGGGAAGTTGTAGATCATGTCTACAAAGGATAACTTACACTTCTTATGCAGTAGCTATTTTGATTGACTAAAGAGTTTTCTTAAAGTCTAAGCAAGTTTGGATTCATAGGATCATTATGAGCTGACTAAAGTTGTTTTATTTTCTTTAATTTAGGTCATTAAAGGATTGTTTTGGACAAAATTATGTTCTGTGGTGGATTTTCATGTTCATTTCTCTTCTTTTCCCATTTTTTATTTATGTACCTTACTATTCTTTACTAACCTTTAAGTTAAGATCTTATTCAGATGCACATTCACCTTCTAAATGAAATTTCGTGAATAAAATATACTCAAGTATGTTCATGAAGCTTATGCAAACCCAAAGCCTTTTTTTTTTGGTTGGGGTTTGGGGGGCGGGGATGAGGATGGACAAAGATACAGTACTCAAGATGGTCCATGCTGCAGACTTTCTATTTCATGGGCTTTTATGATGGTCTTAAAGGAAATGAGTAGAAGATTTTATTATGAACAGTAAAACAGTATACATTAGCAACTAATGAGAATTTATTTTTATATATCTTCTAACAACCTTTTTGGTTATAGCTTGCTTGAGTTGGAGAGCTCACCTATTTATGTGGGTGGTAAACTTATTCAGTACATGATCATGTAAAAATTATGCTGCTCATGTTTAGCACAACTTTTGGAGGTTGTATTGGATAAACACATGAACATATAAATATTGGTTACTTCCTCATTTGGATCTCTTTCTCTTGACTGGTTGTGCTATGTTGTTTTGACACCAGAGTGTGACAGATCTCATGGATTTGAAATTTTGTTTTTCAAAATCGTAACTTTCTTCAACTTTTTTTTTTTCCTTGTATACTTAGAATCTTTAGCAAAAACATGTGTATTTTTTATTCATCCCATGTGAGGGTTACATTTTTTACAATGGTTTAAAGTTTAGTTCAAAGATGCAGAATTGAAATTTTGTTTCAGAGGATGGCTTTTCTTTTTTGAACCCCAAGCCTTGCGTATTTTTGTTTGTCTTTTTAGTTTTGTATTTTAATCCATCTTTCTAGTTTTCCTTTTTCTATATTTGTATTTGTTTTGTTCTCCATTTTGTTTTTGATGTTTTGCAATATTTTTAAGTTAATTTATCATTTTTTTAAGTGAACCAATCATTTGATGCTATATTATTTTTTAGATGTTTGATTTTTCATTCTGTTTTAAGTTTTCATTATTCTATAATTTTAGAATTATATATTTATTGTTTGTTTATGTGATTTTGTAATGTTCTAAATTTTTCTCTGTCACTTAGAGTATACATTTATTTTGATATATTCATTTATTTTGTTTGAATTATCATCCTTTTTTGCATTGTCATTTTTAAAATATTTTCATATTATTTTTTTTCCTGTTATCTGAGTTGCATCTTTTTTTAATTATTTCTTTTCAGTATTGGTTACCTTTATTATTATTTGATTTTATATTGTCATATTTTATGTTAATCTGTTATTATTCCTCTTTTTGTATTTTCATTTTGTATTTTTATTTACCTCTTGTCTTTCTGTTTGGTTAGTTATATTTAGTTTATTTTGGTTTATATTTTTTTTCTTGATTCTACATATGACTTGTTCTTGTCAAAAATAAAATATTTTAAAAATAATAAATTATTTTCATATTTTTCTACTTCTTTCTGAAATGTGCATTGGACTTGCCAATTTGCTAGCATCTCCAAGACAAAAGTGCCGTCACACCTTCTAAGTTAGTGCTTTTGGTAGCTCTGTTGAGTTCACTCAAGTTTTGAAGCATCATCGTTCAGCTATTTCAGTCATAGCTAGCTAGTTTCACCTATTTTTGGTGGCCCCTTTGAAACTGACTTGGTTTAGCTGAAACTAACATGAGATTAAAAGTTTTATCTTGAATTTTTAATTTTTTTAGTTTTCTCAAATGACTTTTTTTGGGGGGTTCAATTTGCTTGTGAGTGATATGTTGTGAGTCTATCAAGCCTTTTTACAAGAATAAGCTAAAATTTTCTGCTTCTTGAGTAGATTTGATAGCATGAAGGTGCTGGGTTATATTCAAGGAAAATGTAATTTTTTTAAGTTATATAAATTTCAGATTTCTGCAAACTAAGCACAGATCATGATGCTTGCAGTTCTGCAAATTCTGATTTGGTGCTTCTACAATTATTCTATGTTGAAAGTGTTATTTTCTGTGCGCTGCATCCTTGCACTGCTGCATTCCCATCTATGTCCAAGTTACCAGCCCTTGTACTGCCGCATCCTTGTACTGATCATACCTCTAAATTTCTGCGCCTGGTCCAGTTCATGGACCAGTCCACTAGTTAGTTATTAAGAAGTAAATGTAACACTTTTATCATGGTTTGTAATTCCTATAGACAACCAAAGCTACCTCAAGTCACAAAGCCAGGACTTTCAAGAGTGATGGAGGAAATTAATGAATTAAAGCGTAAAAAGAAAAAAAAAATCTTAGAAAAGCAGAAAGGTGTATTCATTTAAAAAATAATATTCAATGTCACATTTAAAAAATATTTTTCCCCCTTAATTGGAGAATTTTCTGATATATTGGAACAATCTACAGTACATGATTTTTCAACAACTATGGGAATTAGGTATTATTAGTTGCATGGTGCCACGGTGAGCCTGTCTCTGTGGCCTTGGAGTAACCTCTAAGCAAAACACGAATGGTCCAGTTGAGTCCTTGGACGAATATGGCTTTAGGCGAAGATGGTCAAGTATCAGGCAAATACAGACAATTTTAGAGAAAGAAAGGTAGATTGGATTTGGGTAACTTGGAGAAAGTATGCTATAAGATTTCGTAAGATGTAATTTACTTACTGTAGATGAAGAAAGGTGTACTGCATGGTAACATGGATATAGTGAAGTTGTAATGGCATGTATATAGAGCAATTGCAAATTGTTAAGCAGGTATAGTAGGACAAACTAGTTTATTGGTCTTGATGCAATTTTATCAAGCTTAGTCCTTACTTTCTAACCTTAAATTTATACATTTTAGTCCTCATTAATAAAACCTAATTGCCATCGTTTCCTTGGTCTTGGGGTCATATCTATGCTAAAATAAGATAAATAATGGTTTTACTAGAACAATGGTTAGATGAATTTGATGGGTGCGTCTGTCATGTAGTTGCTGGAATGGAGAGATGTGTGGGTGCAAGAAGCATATATTTAGAAACCTCAGGAAATGGGTGCAGGTTTGAGATCCCCGAACAATTCTGAAGTGGGTTCGTTATCCTAAATCAAAGATGTTAGCTACTATGGTTTGCCAGTGTCTTGCAGGACTTTCAGACTAGTGAAATTTAAAAGATATGATTTGGTCTGACCATGCTGTTAAAAATTATACCTTTGAGGTGGTTCTCTGGTAAACCCAGAAAGGATAGGGAAGAAACATTCAATTCATTATTATTATTTCCTCTTTCATGTCATTGATATGGAACATTAGGCATATTAGAAGGGCTGATGTCTTGATTATTGAGAACAGGATTAGTCAATCCTTAGTGGGAGGGAGGCAGAGTGGAATGTCGTTGAAGTTGAACCCAGAAAAATGTGAGTAATCAAAAAGGGGGAAAGCATCAGGACACAATATTTTTAAAATGCATTAGATTTTATTTGTTAAAATTATTCTTTTGCCTTATGTTGAGTCAGATACTTGGCCATGTGTGCATGCAACACTGGTCAGTGGCACTATTCAATGTCCGGTCAGGCCTCTAGAAGTCATTCATGAAACATTTATTGAACTAAACAACTTCATGGGATAATTAATGTGAATATGATCTTTCTAAATTTTGGTATCTAGTCAGTTTGATGACTACAGTATCAAAGACACTGATGAAAATTAATCTCATTAATAGTGTTTGACAGTTGATGGAAAATATAAAGGCACAAATTAGAAAAAGTAGAAGGAGAAGGTACAGACCCTTGTGTTTTGGTTATATGCAGAAGACTTTTAGAATCTGCTTGGTGGTGGGTGGCTAAATTCATCTTGACATGTGACTAGGTTTTAGATAGGATAGGGGAACATGAAGTGGATGTGATGCTTCATGGTGGTGGTGGCATTTGACAATAGATTAACAGGATGTCTTTTGGTGAAGCTTCAAAGTTGACAGCCATGCTTATGATGGTGATACTGCACTTTGATACCATGAAACTTTAGAAGTTTTAGAACTAGTTTGGGCATCATTAAAAGCCCATTCAAAAACACAACCCTTGAAAGCTACACCCAACATGTACACTAGTGTAATTTTATATTTCTGTATGTTTTATGCAACTAGTATCTGAATCGGCTAATAAATTACAACTCAGTGACCATATGTCCCGATGAGAGATACATCTAAAATGTAATTACATATTGTTCGAAGAGGAGAAGATATTTTCTTTTGGGCAAATTTCTAGATTCTTTCTATTTTTTTCATGCTGAAACGTGAAAGGATACATGGCCTTTTATAATTACAAAATGACTCTTGGACTTCCACAATACTTAATTCAAAATAGCAACTTCCTATGCAGCAATTTTCAACAATCAAGTTTAGTTTCCAACACCCCCCTTTAAACTTGATTCTTCATGACTCCAAGCATGCTTCTTAACTTCTTGAACTCTTCTTCCTTGAGGGCTTTTGTGAAGATATCAGCTACCTGATCTTTTGTTGAAATGTGGAGAAGTTGTACTTCTTGATTTTTGATACAATCTCGAATGAAGTGAAATCTTGTATCAATATGCTTACTTCGATCATGGAAGACTGGATTTTTTGCAAGTTGTATAGCAGATTTGTTATCAACAAAAATGTTGGTTGGCTCTTCATGTGAAATCTTCATTTCTTGTAGTAGTCTTTGAAGCCAAAGTGCATGACAAACACAATTTGCTGCAGCAACATACTCTGCTTCACATGATGAAAGTGTAACAATTTGTTGTTTCTTTGAAGACCATGTAAATGCTCCACTTCCAATATAAAAGGCAAATCCACTCGTACTTTTTCTATCATCAATATCTCCTGCCCAATTGCTATCACAAAAACCAACTAATTTTATTGGATTAGTAGATGAATAGAAAATACCATAATCTTGCGTACCTTTGATATATCGAAGGATTCTTTTTGCAACAATTAAATGATCCATTCTTGGCTTCTCCATGTAACGACTTATAACTCCAACACTATAAGCAATATCCGGCCTTGTATTTGTAAGATATCTTAAGCTTCCAACCAAACTTTTATAATATGTTGGATTGACAAGATCTCCTTCTCCATCTTTACTTAATTTAGTATTGTATTCAATTGGAGTGGTGCTTGAATTGCAATTCTTCATCTTGAATTTCTCCAAAATTTCCTTTGCATATTTGCTTTGTGAAATAAATATGCCTTCATCTGATTGATTTACTTCAATACCCAGAAAATAAGACATTAAGCCAAAATCTGTCATTTCAAATTCTTTGATCATTGAAGTCTTGAAAACTTCAATCATTGCAAGATTATTTCCTGTGAATATCAAATCATCCACATATAGACAAACAAATAGAACATCACCAACATGATTAGACTTCATATAAAGAGAATGTTCAAGAAGGCATTTTTGAAAACCATTTTCAGCAAAATACTTGTCAATCCTTGTATTCCAAGCTCGTGGAGCCTGTTTCAATCCATAAAGAGCTCGTTTGAGTTTGTAGACTTTGTCTTCTTGTCCTTTTTGAATGAAACCCAAAGGTTGTTCTACATAGACTTCTTCATTCAAATATCCATTCAAAAAAGCTGATTTCACATCCATTTGAAAAATTTTCCATTTCATTTGTGCTGCTAAGGAAATGAGAAGGCGTACCGTTTCCATTCGAGCAACAGGAGAGAAAACTTCATCATAGTCAATGCCATATTGTTGTTTGTAGCCTTTTACTACCAAGCGGGCTTTGTGTTTTTCTATTTCTCCACTTGCATTTGTTTTTGTTTTATACACCCATTTGACTCCAATGGCTTGATGACCTTGGGGAAGATTTGTGAGTTCCCAAGTGTCATTTTTCTCTATTGATGAAATTTCTTCATGCATGGCATTTCTCCATTTTTCTTCTTTATTTGCTTCATAAAACTCAATTGGATCATAACCTGCAAAAAGACAAAACATAGTATAATCATTAGCATCAAGACGCCTTGTGACGTCAAGCAATTCTTGCACACTCCGAGTTTTGTGTGCTCTATTTGAGGATGAGCCACTGGAACTTTCTTGTGGAGATGAATGTCTTGGACTTTGTTGTGGAGTTGATGGAATTTCTTCTTGATGTTGTGACTCTTCTTCTTCATTATTTTCTTGCATTTTATTGTTATCTTGCCAGCTCCACATTTGCTTTTCATCAAATTCAACATCTCTTGAAAAAATCACTCTCTTTGTAATAGGATTATACAACTTATAGCCACTTGAATTTTCAGCATATCCTAAAAGAATACACTTTTCTCCTTTGTCATCAAGTTTGATCCTTTTCTCATCAGGCACTTTGACATAAGCAACACTTCCAAAAATGCGAAGATGATCAACCTTAGGCTTGTATGAACTCCATGCTTGCTCAGGTGTCATATTGTGAAGCCTTTTTGATGGAAATCTGTTCAACAAATAAACTGCACAAGCAACTGCTTCTCCCCAAAATTCTTTAGGCATATTTTTATCTTTCAACATACATCGAACCATATTTAAAATAGTTCAATTTTTTCTTTCTGAAACCCCATTTTGCTGAGGTGAATAAGGCATAGTAACCTGATGAAAAATTCCTTGTGCTTTGAAAAAATTTGAAAACTCTTTGGATAAATACTCACCACCACGATCCGATCTCAAAGCTTTAATTTGAAAACCACTTTGTTTTTCAACAAGCAACTTAAATTCCTTAAATTTCTGAAACACTTCACTCTTTTTTTTTAATAAATAAACCCATGTCTTTCCAGAATAATCATCAGTGAAGGAAAGATAATATTCATTACCTCCCATAGTTGTTGGTTTGATTGGGCCACAAACATCTGAATGTATCAATTCCAATGGTTTTGTTGCTCTTCTTGATCTTCCTGAAATGAAGGTTCTCCTTTGTTGCTTTCCAACTATGCAAGTTTCACATTTTTCCTTAGACATTTTCAGCCAAGGCATTCCTGTCACCATATTCTTGCTAGACAAAAGTTTTAATCCATCAAAGTTTAAATGTCCATATCTAAGATGCCATAGAGTAGAGTCATCAAGACTTTGTGTTAACATACAAGAGGAGCCATCAACATGCAAACTTAGCTCAAACATTCTATTTTTTGACATAGGAACATGTGCAATAAGAGTATTGTTGTTGTCTCTGATAGAAAGACCCAATTCTTTCATGTGAATGTCATAGCCTTTTTCAAGCAATTGGCCCAAACTAAGAATGTTATTTTTAATGTCTGGAACATAATAGACATCTGAAATAAAATTTTGAGTGCCATTTTGAAGCTTGATAAGGATTTTACCTTTCCCTTCAACTGGCCTTTTAGAGAAGTCTCCAAAAGTCACCGAGCCTTTGAAGCTTTCATCCATCTTAAAAAACATGTCCTTTATCCCACACATATGATTGCTAGCACCTGTGTCTAGATACCAAGTACTTCTTTTGATAGCACCAGTGTTATTGTAGGCCAAAAGTAGAGTTACTTCTTCTTCTTGTTCTTTTGTAAAATGAATTTTCTCATCAACATAATTAACATTATCTTTGTACCAACAATCTTTAGCATAGTGCCCATATTTTTTGCAAATAAAACATTGTAGTGCTTGTTGTCCATACCTTCCTCTTCCTCTAGGATTAAAAATCTTCCTCTACCACGACCTCGGGCATGGTGGTCTCTTATGTCTCCTTGACTTCTTTGAGGTTGATCTTGATGAAATCTTCCACCTCTTCCTCTTCTTCCACGGCCTCGACCATGGAAACTTGTTTGACTTTAAGATCACCTTTTTCTTGTAGTGTAAGATTTGTTTGAAGTACTTGCTCGATGGGTTTCTCCTCCATCCTTTTAGACAGCTTTTGCTCATGTGCTTGTAAAGAGCCCATGAGTTGCTCTATAGTCATCTCTTCTAATTCCTTTGATTCTTCAATGGCTACAACAATGAAGTCAAATTTTGCATCTAAAGAGCGCAAAATTTTCTCCATGATTCGAACATTAGTAATTTCTTCACCATTTCTTTTCAATTGATTGACTATAGACATCAATCTTGAAAAATAATTAGAAATTGACTCCCCAGTTATCATTTTGAAAGATTCAAATTCAGACCTCAAAGATTGTAGCCGAATCTTTTTCACCTTTTCTGCTCCTTTATGTGCCTTATGCAATAAGTCCCATGCCTCCTTTGATGTTGCAGCTCCAGCGATAATCTCGAATGTGCCTTCATCTACACTTTGGTATAGTGTGTAGAGAGCCTTCTTGTCTTTCTTTTTTGACTCCTTATGTTGCTTTCTTTGCTCTTGTGTGAGCATTGCTTCACCTTCGGTCGGCTCCATGTAGCCGTCTTCTACAAGATCCCAAACATCAAGGGATCCAAGCAAAGCCTTCATTTGGATACTCCAGTTGTCATAGTTGTCTTTGGTGAGTTTGGGTATTTGGGATTGAACAAAGTTCATGGAGGCCATGGATCTTTTGTGGCTCTGATACCAAATTTGTTGGAAGAGGAGAAGATATTTTCTTTTGGGCAAATTTCTGGATTCTTTCTATTTTTTCATGCTGAAACGTGAAAGGATACATGGCCTTTTATAATTACAAAATGACTCTTGGTCTTCCACAATACTTAATTCAAAATAGCAACTTCTATGCAAAATTAAATAACATCAACTTCCTATGCAGCAATTAAATAATCTCAACTTCCTATGCAGCAATTTCCAACAATCAAGTTTAGTTTCCAACACATATTTCTGGATATTCTATGTAACTAGTTTCTCAACAAGAAAATAGATCCCAACTCAATAACCATATGATCACTCAACTTCTGAAGGAGATTTTCCATCAGTCACAGTCATTTTTTTGATAAACATCTGCCTCTGGCCTGTCTGGTAATTTAAGAGGATGATTTGGATAACTAGTGACAGGTAGATGGATAAGGTACGTTGGATTAGACTATCCTTGGCCATCAAACAGTCATGTCTGATTTCAGTAGTTTGGCAATATCGTTAGCACTTTTTTTACCTACACTTGTACTGCTCTGAAAAAGAAAGACATGGCACATAAAAGGTGGATGACATATATTAACCAACAGTTATGAAAGAGTGGTAGATTGAGAAGAAACTAGGCTGAATTTGCATACTGTAACAAAGTCTGCTATCCTTTTTTTTCAACAGTTGTTGAGATCATTTCTTCCTTGGTCTTTGTAGGAGTAGTATTCACCTTAGATTGCGTGTTTTGATGTGTCTGCAGATTAGTTAATATTGCTTTACTTTAGCTTGCAAGCGCTTTTCTGGATATTGGAAACTTAGACGTCTCAAACTTTAAGCTGCCTTCACAGAGATGGGCAAAATGATTGACTGGAGAAACAAAAGTTTATTGAAAGAAGTGATAAGATGTGAGTTTGACAATTGCTTTTAATTAAAACTGATATTAGATAATTAATGGTGATTTCCATCCAAAAAATTGTCATGGTGTCTTTTGATGTCATTGCGGAGGTTAAAGTACCTGAAGTTCAGAAAAGCCAGATTTTTTATTTTTATTTATTTATTTGTTGGGGAGGGGGGAGGGGGTGTATGCTCTGGTGGGTTACAACACTTAGGTCTACATCTGGAGGATATTGGTTAAATCTTGGGAGCAATATTCTGATCGTTCAATTTTCATCTTTTCATTTACTGCTAACGAGGATGCCTTCTAGAATGGATCTATATGGTATCAGATGAAATCGGACATTTGTTGCTCCAAATATGTCTTTCAATTCTATATTCTTTGGGATCTACTAAAGGTGGCAAGATGATTCAACAGCTTATTTGTAACATTCCAAGTGAAAAGTTAAGCATTGAGGTCCGATGATTAAGAATAGAAGTCTTAACCACCTCCTGTCAAATTTGTTAACAGTAAGAGCAGTTTCTGGTGATGGATGAGTAGAGCATGACAAGACAAGGTGCTAATAAATATTGTACAAGGCTATGATAAACGTGGATCTTGTTTCATACTGTGCCACTAAGGCATGTACGTGATCGAGGTGTACATACCCTTGTATTTTGTATGCCAGTGTGTGATGGTCCAAACCAGTCTTGTGACCAGTGTAGGCATGGAGCACTGCAATTTGCATTGTGTCTGTGTTTTACGATTACAATTATAGATTAGATGATCAGTTAGATGATTGTATATGTCGTCCTTTATGTTATCAATGAAGGTGATGTCAGTAAAGCCTTGATACTGTTAATTAATGTGATACTCATTAAGGTCCATCGCCCATCATGTTGTATATGTCCAGTAACTGTGTTGCTTTTGGTAAACTATATGAGGGTGTGCAAATGCACATTAGGAGAAAGAAAAAAGAAAAATGTGACTAACCAACGTTTTGGATTACTTTGGGGGAATAAAATTTGGAAACATGCATATATCAGGCCGATTAGAGATAAGCATTGGAGGCACCAAGCAACTGGAAATTATTTTTCAAATATCTACAAGTGTGCAACTATGGTACATTTCTTTGCATAATTTTTAGTTATGATAGTAGGACAATTGATGGATCCATGGTTTAGACTCATTCTTCTTAATATAGTACAGATTATGCATGTCCATGGTGGAAGTACATTTCCATCATATTAGAAAGTGTATTGCTGTGGTTCTTGTTCTGAGGAAAACATATTGGTTGTTGGCATCTTGCTGCCTGGCAGGTAGTCAATTTGAGTAAGCCTCACTTTCTTAAAAGTTATTGTCAGACTTGGCTTGTTGGGAGAGGCACTCACTACTGTTTCTAATAGTGGTTGTTTACTGCCTAATGCACCCCTACTTTGTATCATCCAACTGAGTCACGATGAGATTTAATGTTGTGAACTGTTTGAAGAACTTGTTTATCATCCTCAGGTTTCTTTACCTGTACATGATCCAAAATCTCAGTGCTTGTTGGCACATAGAGAGAGAAACTGCAGGATCTCAGCAACTGAATTGGTGAATATACAACTTCTAACCAGACTACCAATTATGTGTAACATGAAAATTCAATTATGTTTTAATGCATCCAAAATGGTTGAAACTTGTGCTCCATGAATATTCCCCTTAATTTTATATTTCTCACCTGATTAAAAAGTGTTTGATGCAGTGTCTCTTGTCAGGCCACAGACAACTTCTGAACTTCAACATAATCTGATCTTCAACTAAGGGATCTTCACATAACCAGCTGTTTCTGACAATTTGATGAACTCTAGCCAACTGGTCTCTGCATGACCTGTGGCATTCATCCCATTTATGTAACTCCTATACAGGGAACCCCTTTTAACAAATAATGGCACAAATTATATTAACTTGAGCCATCCATTCTGGACTTTGAGTGTCATATTTTTACCTCATATCACTAGTCAATATGGTATCTGCATTTGTCTATAAGTCAGAATTGGGGTGAAGCACTGGCAAAGGCAATGCCATGCTCTAGGTGATTCTCCTTGTTGGGTGGTACCGTGTTATTCTTCTCTTACATCCTCCCTTCTGCAGGATAATTTTAAATTTGTTCGATCACTTTGACATCATCCAAGAAGTACTGATGTTAGTTGTATATATTTATAACCTGTTAATACAATTTAGTTAGGCAAAGAGTGCCTCTGGGTGCTAAATAATTCTGTTGTTGATACTATCTTTTCAACAGACGGAACGGTGCCTATGGTGCAGTTGAAGAAGCTGCTTTTGAAGTGATTTTATTTTTAAAAAAATCCTTGCCTTTTGGGAGACCGGAGCATCGGTGTGTATATTTTAGCTATGTTATTGGAGGTACATGTTTTCCTGTTGCTGTATGCTCTAATTAGTTTGTCTACCTGTACCTTGTGCCCTTTTTGCTGTTATTGTTGTTTCTGCTATAAATTTTGATTGTCATGGTTTATTGCAATTGAATTGCCTCTCAAATCATTTTTATGGATGGATTGGTCCAACGGACTGTGCTTTGAGTTTTACTAGCTAATGAAATTGGGAAGGTGATTCTCCTGTTGCTATGGTGCTTGTCTCTATCCTTGTTTTTTGTATTTATAATGGCCATGACTAAGGCACACCTTATATACGAAGGCGGGACATGCCGTCGTATACCAAGGAAAATAGGTACAAACTCTCACTTTCTTTTATCTTGTACTTTTTTTCTCCGCCAGTTAATTATTATTTGTTGCATTTAGCAAGTATGAACAACATAAAAACAGGACCAAGCTGACATGCCTTGTCTGGGGTTGGCAGTGAAGACAAACTTTGCTGTTGGTCCTCTGAAGAGTAGAATCCCTCTTTTTTAAGTTCCTTGAGTAACTTTTTCATCTGGATTTTTGTAGGCCTAGTTCTTTCTCACTTACAAAGGGTTTGGTGAATCTGAAGCTTTTAGCTCTTTTATTGTGATTTTTTATTATCACTTTAATTGAATGTGCCTAAATTTATGTTACTAGGCCACCTTTCTATGCTATCTAGCAATCTTGTCCTTCCAACTAATGTAACATTGTCCTGAAATGTTATCGTCTCTCTGGTACTATCTTTTATGCATGGGCTTTCTTGATTTTTAATCAAGTTACCCAGTTCTAGTGTTTGCTGATAGACTTTTTTGAAGGGGATATTTGCTTAATGTGTTTCCTTAGCATCTTTCACTATATACTAGTCTGAGAAGTTGCATGAGGGGAATAGAAAGCCAATAATTACATATATCTTTGTTTTTGATGCTTGAACTGTAGGTGGGGTATGTTGGCAGATGGTGGCTACCTAATGAATCAGACTGAGGCTAGAGTTTCACTCTATGTCCTTAAGACAATTTCGTCCCGCAATGGTGCTTACGGTCAGTATGACAATTGTCTCCCAGGATACAACAGTCTCCTTTTGATGAAAGCAGCACTACAATTCACCAAAACTTTCGAACCAAAAATGCTACTCTCTTTTTAATGCACTATTGCTATACTATCCTTAGGAAAGTATGCAAATGCCTAAGAGAGAAGAAGGCTAGAATTGATTCAAATTGAACTCAATTCGGAATGGCTTGGGATTCATGAAATGAGAGGGTTTAGGGTCCTATTTATATGTTTTTAGGTGCCCCTTGGAAGCAACCCTACGAATTTAATTAAATTTAAATTATATTATCAAAGGATGTGAGGGTTAAGGGCTTATCACCCTTGATATGCCCTTTAGATATCGTGATCTTAGATATCGTGATCTTCAGATCAGGCGATCGGATAAGCCTTTTCATGGCTGTGATCTGAAGATCAGCCGATCAGATAAGTCTATCCTTATCCTTATTCATGATGAAAAGGCTTATCAGGATAAGGATAGACTTATCTGATCGGCTGATCTTCAGATCACAGCCATGAAAAGGCTTATCCGATCGCCTGATCTGAAGATCATGATGTCTAAAGGGCATATCAAGGGTGATAAGCCCTTAACCCTCACATCCTTTGATAATAGAATTTAAATTTAATTAAATTCGTAGGGTTGCTTCCAAGGGGCACCTAAAAACATATAAATAGGACCCTAGACCCTCTCATTTCATGATCCCAAGCCATTCCGAATTGAGTTCAATTTGAATCAATTCTAGTCTTCTTCTCTCTTAGGCATTTGCATACTTTCCTAAGGATAGTATAGCAATAGTGCATTGAAAAGAGAGTAGCATTCTTGGTTCGAAAGTTTTGGTGAATTGTAGTGCTGCTTTCATCAAAAGGAGACTGTTGTATCCTGGGAGACAATCGTCATACTGACCGTAAGCACCATTGCGGGACGAAATTGTCTTAAGGACATAGAGTGAAACTCTAGCCTCAGTCTGATTCATTAGGTAGCCACCATCTGCCAAACATACCCACCAACAATCTTAAGACAATTTTTCTGCTACCACGGAAGTGCTGCTGCAGATGGCTACTATGACGACATCCATTCAAGCCGAGAGACCGGAGAAATTCTCTGGCACGGATTTCAAGAGGTGGCAACAGAAGATGCTGTTCTACCTCACAACTCTGAACCTGGTCAGAGTGCTGAATGAAGATCCGCCTGTCCTAAAGGAAGGGGAGACCGACAAGCAAGTCATTGCTGCGGTGGAGGCATGGAAGCACTCGGACTTCCTTTGCAAAAATTACATCCTGAATGGTCTGGACAATACCCTGTACAATGTGTACAGCAGTATTGCTACTGCCAAGGAGTTATGGGCATCCCTGGACAAAAAGTACAAGACAGAGGATGCTGGACACAAGAAGTTTGTGGTTGGAAGGTTCTTAGACTACAAGATGGTCGACCACAAAATAGTTATGGAGCAAGTCCAAGAGCTCCAGATTATCCTGCATGAGATACATGCAGAGAGAATGTCTCTCAGCGAGTCATTCCAGGTAGCTGCCATAATAGAGAAGCTACCACCACTATGGAAGGACTTCAAGAACTACCTGAAGCATAAGCGGAAGGAGATGGGACTTGAAGACCTAATTGTCCGCCTAAGGATCGAGGAGGACAATAAGAGCCAAGATAAGAAGGCAGGAGGACAACCTGCTGAGCCAAAGGCCAACCTCATAGAAGGGAAGAAGAAACGCAAGTTTCCAGCGAAGGCTTTAAACAGAAGAAGGGCAATCCAAAGAAATACAAGTTTAAGGGAAAGTGCTTTGTTTGTGGAAAGCAAGGACACAAATCCAAGGACTGCCGTTTCAAGGATAAAGAAAAGAAAGAAGTCAACGTTACTGAAACCCTATCCAAAGAGGTATCCGAGATGATGCTGTCAGCTGTTGTATTTGAAGCAAACATGGTTGACAAAGCAAATGAGTGGTACATCGACACTGGAGCTACCAGACATGTCTGCTCTGATAAGAGTATGTTCTCATCATATACTCCTATCAATGGTAGAAATTTGGTCATGGGTAACTCCGCTACATCCAAGATAGAAGGACTTGGCCGCATCGTTATGAAGATGACATCTGGCAAGGAGCTTCTACTGAATGATGTGCTACATGTCCCTGACATCCGGAAGAATCTCATATCAGGCTCCCTCCTAAGCAAACATGGCTTTAGGATGGTCTTTGAGTCTGATAAATTTGTACTCACTAAGGGGGGGATATTTATTGGAAGGGGTTACTTGAATAATGGATTATTCAAGGTGAATGTAATGACTGTACACAGAAACCTTGAAATGAATAAAGCTTCTTCTTCTGCTTATATGATTGACTCCTCTTGTTTATGGCATGATAGATTAGGACATGCGAATTTTAATTCATTACGAAAATTAATGAAATTGAAATTATTACCTAATCATGAAATCGATCCACATTACAAGTGTGAAGTGTGTGTTGAAGCTAAGTTAGCAAAAACACCATTTCCATCAGTTGAAAGAAATACTGAACCTCTTGACTTAATTCACAGTGATCTATGTGACTTAAAGTCAATTCAAACTAGAGGAGGTAAAAAGTATTTTATAACATTTATAGATGATTCAACAAGATACTGCTATATGTATCTACTAAAGTCTAAAGATGAGGCTTTAGAAATGTTTAAATGTTATAAGAATGAAGTTGAAAATCAACTTGGCAAAAAGATTAAGGCCATAAGGAGTGATAGAGGTGGTGAATATGATGCACCTTTTGACGAATTTTGTCAGGAGCATGGCATTATTCATCAAACTACTGCTCCTTATTCGCCTCAATCTAATGGAATTGCGGAACGTAAAAACCGCACATTAAAAGAAATGATGAATGCTATGTTAATAAATTCTGGTACACCACAGAATTTATGGGGAGAAGCAATTCTCTCAGCAAATCATATTCTTAATAAGATACCTCTTAAGAAGAAGGAAGTGACTCCATATGAGTTATGGAAAGGAAAGAAGCCTTCTTACAATTACTTAAGAGTGTGGGGGTGTCTAGCTAAAGTAGCTATTCCGGACCCCAAAAAGGTCAAGATAGGACCTAAAACTGTTGATTGTATATTTATCGGATATGCACATAATAGTAGTGCATATCGCTTTCTTGTGTATAAATCAGATATAACTGATATACAGAAAAATACAATCATGGAATCAAGGAATGCAACATTCTTTGAAAATATATTTCCAAGTAAAAGGAAATTAGAAATAAGTTCAAATAAAAGAACTTATGATGATAATACTGCTAGTAGTAGTCATCAGGAAGAATATCCTGAAGATGAACCCAGACGCAGTAAGAGACCAAAAGTTGCTAAGTCCTTTGGTCCTGATTATGTAACTTATATGTTACAAGATGAACCTCAGACATTCAAAGAGGCAATGTCTAATCCAGAAGCACCCTTTTGGAAAGAAGCTGTCAATAATGAAATTGAGTCCATCATGCATAATCATACCTGGGAGTTGGTAGACCTACCATCTGGTATGAAACCTTTAGGGTGCAAGTGGATATTTAAGAAAAAGCTAAAAGCTGATGGATCAATTGACAAGTATAAAGCCAGATTAGTGGCTAAGGGCTTCAAACAAAAAGAAGGTATAGACTTCTTTGATACCTATTCACCAGTAAGTAGAATAACATCTATAAGAATGTTAATAGCTTTTGCAGCCATTAACAATCTTGAAATTCATCAAATGGATGTTAAAACTGCTTTTCTGAATGGTGAATTAGATGAAGAAATATACATGGAACAACCTGAGGGATTTATTGTTCCAGGACAAGAAAAGAAGGTGTGTAGACTTGTTAAATCCTTATATGGATTAAAGCAAGCACCTAAGCAATGGCATATAAAATTTGATAATGTAATGTTATCAAATGGATTCAAAATAAATGAATGTGACAAATGCATATATGCCAAATCCCTATCTGAAGGGTATGTGATAATCTGCTTATATGTAGATGACCTGTTAATCATTGGTAGTAATACTGAAATGATTAAACAGACTAAGAAAATGTTGATCAAACATTTTGATATGAAAAATATGGGTGTTGCAGATGTTATACTAGGAATTCGAATCACTAGAACATCTGAGGAAATAATATTATCTCAATCTCATTATATTGAGAAAATATTAAATAAGTATAAAAAGTATGATACTAGCCCGGTGAAAACACCTGTAGATGTTAATCTACATTTGGCTAAGTATACTGGAGAACCCATATCTCAATTGGAATACTCACGTATAATTGGCAGTTTAATGTATGTCATGAATTGTACTCGTCCTGACATAGCATATGCTGTCAATAAGTTGAGTAGATTTACAAGTAATCCAGGTCCAAATCATTGGACAGCTCTAATAAGGGTATTAAGATATCTGCGATATACCCTAAGTTATGGATTACATTATTCAAGATATCCAGCTGTATTAGAAGGATACAGTGATGCAAATTGGATATCTAACACAGAAGATACAAAATCCACAAGTGGATATGTATTCACCTTAGGAGGAGGTGCTGTGTCATGGAAATCTTCTAAACAAACTTGTATAGCTCGATCCACTATGGAATCTGAGTTTATTGCCTTAGAAAAGGCAGCTGAAGAAGCAGAATGGCTTCGAAACCTTTTAGAAGATATTCCATGTTGGCCAAAGCCTGTGTCTGCAATATGCATACATTGTGATAGTCAATCGGCAATATGCAAAGCACAGAATAAGATGTATAATGGTAAGTCTAGACATATACGTCGTAGACATAATACCATTAAGCAGTTACTTGAAATTGGTGTAATTTCTATTGACTATGTTCAGTCAAAGAAAAACCTAGCGGATCCATTAACAAAGGGGTTACCAAGAGATCAAGTAAACTGTTTATCGAGGGGAATGGGTTTAAAACCTATAACTAAAAAATCTTCATAGTGGATACCCAACCTAGCTGACTGGAGATCCCAAGATCTAGGTTCAAAAGGGACAACTAAATTATGAAGAGACTTGATAGCACTAAGGATGTACAATCCTACTCATTCCTATGATAATTGGTGCTACCTGCTAAAGGTACTAGGATAAGCATTGCTTTTAATGATTCTTATGACATGAACATCATGTGGGGTATAGCAGGATACTCTTAATAAGAATCACCTATGTGAGTGTGAACTGGGCCAATTCTATGAGAATTTTAAGGTTTAATTCTCTGAAGCACTCATGAGACCAGGAGTTGTTCGGGGCCAAAATGAACACAACCATGAGAACCAAAAGAATGCTCGGGAAGAAGTTGCGTGATTGTTATTGTCTTAGTTTACACAAAACGCTGAAAGGTTCAAGACATCGTGTTCACCTTTTAGCAAGTAAACTCGATAACAACTCACTAAGGAAGGTTCAAAGCCACAAGCTACCTATCCCGATACAACTTCATCCCATTATACTCTCTTTAGTGTGTCTGCATATTCATTTGCATTAAAATCCTTTTATGTGGGGGTTTGCCTTTGCTGATCTCTGATGATCTTTGATCTAAGTCCAATTTCCATTCATGTGGGGGATTGTTGGGTAATGGGCCAAAATAGACCCTAAATACCCTAATGGGCCTTGAAAGCCCATTACCGCCTTATGTGTGTGAATGAGAAATTGCGGGGACATTTAGTCCCATATCGAAAAAATCAAGAAAGGAAGGTTCACTTATATGGAAACCACTTCCTTGAAGCTTAAGTTCCTTAGGCTCACCACAAGTGGAGAGCTTGAGGGTGATGCGTAGCATCACCTCGCGCACGCGCACGCGCGCGAAGGGCGCAATGGGCGCTTTGTAGGCGCACTTTGCACTTCGCACGTGCATCGCGAGGAGCTTGAGGGGCTTTAAATTTTTATAGATCAAGATGATCCGACGGTGGAGATTGATCGGATCAAGATAAGGGGCTGAGATCAATTGATCGTTGATCGATCGGATGAAGGGTCGAGATGCGGTGATCAAATCACAATCTTGATCACGATCCAACGGCTGACATCCGTCGGTTGACTAGTCAAGTCGACTAGTCAACAGGACGGTTGGTTGACCAGTCAACATGACGGTTATGATAAGGTGTCCATTCGATCGTACGGTTGTGATAGGCATCCACCTATCTGATAACGTGATCATCAGATCACGATGATGAAAAGGCTTATCAGGATAAGGATAGACTTATCTGATCGGCTGATCTTCAGATCACAGCCATGAAAAGGCTTATCCGATCGCCTGATCTAAAGATCACGATGTCTAAAGGGCATATCAAGGGTGATAAGCCCTTAACCCTCACATCCTTTGATAATAGAATTTAAATTTAATTAAATTCGTAGGGTTGCTTCCAAGGGGCACCTAAAAACATATAAATAGGACCCTAGACCCTCTCATTTCATGAATCCCAAGCCATTCCGAATTGAGTTCAATTTGAATCAATTCTAGTCTTCTTCTCTCTTAGGCATTTGCATACTTTCCTAAGGATAGTATAGCAATAGTGCATTAAAAAGAGAGTAGCATTCTTGGTTCGAAAGTTTTGGTGAATTGTAGTGCTGCTTTCATCAAAAGGAGACTGTTGTATCCTGGGAGACAATCGTCATACTGACCGTAAGCACCATTGCGGGACGAAATTGTCTTAAGGACATAGAGTGAAACTCTAGCCTCAGTCTGATTCATTAGCCTATCACAACCGTATGATCGAACGGACACCTTATCATAACCGTCATGTTGACTGGTCAACCAACCGTCCTGTTGACTAGTCAACTTGACTAGTCAACCGACGGATGTCAGCCGTTGGATCGTGATCAAGATTGTGATTTGATCACCGCATCTCGACCCTTCATCCGATCGATCAACGATCAATTGATCTCAGCCCCTTATCTTGATCCGATCAATCTCCACCGTCGGATCATCTTGATCTATAAAAATTTAAAGCCCCTCAAGCTCCTCGCGACGATGCGCACGTGCGAAGTGCGAAGTGCGAAGTGCGCCTACAAAGCGCCCTTTGCACACACGTGTGCGTGTGCGCATGCGCGAGGGTGATGCTACGCATCACCCTCAAGCTCTCCACTTGTGGTGAGCCTAAGGAACTTAAGCTTCAAGGAAGTGGTTTCCATATAAGTGAACCTTCCTTTCTTGATTTTTCCGATATGGAACTAAATGTTCCTGCAATTTCTCATTCACACACATAAGGTGGTAATGGGCTTTCAAGGCCCATTAGGGTATTTAGGGTCTATTTTGGCCCATTACCCAACATGAACTTAGCATGGAAAACATGTCTTGATTTTAGTCAGATACCTTGCTCAGGTTAGAGGTGAACCAACAGAGCCCATGTCCACCGGTCAAGGCTTTGGTCCTGATCATCCACGCAGTCCTATAAGAATTACTGCATGAAAGTTATGAAAGAATTGCATTTAAATTTCTAAGGTTCACAAGGCAATATGATCATTATTCTTATTGTGCATCCTATGACAGATTACTTTACTTGACAGATCATACGGCCATCCACGGCAGATTGATATGTAGGCAAGAATCTAGACCATTCAATCATATGATTGGACTGGTCCATCATATAATATTAATGAATCAATCATATTGAATAAGTAGTTTCTATTATTTTGATGTGATTGAGATTACTCAGTCTTTAGTGTCGGTGACAATGCCAGATAACTTCTCAGATTTAATCATGTCATGGATGAACTATTCAGTACAACATCAGGATACTATGCATCAACTGTTGTTCAATTGTTATGCCTTGATGTCAATCATGTAAGAAGCAATTCTCATACTGCGGCTGTGGAAGTCCATGTAATATCATGAGTCCCTTGATTTGATAGAAGTCTAATCCAAATAATCTGGTGTAAACAGTTTATTGATGTTTGTAGTTCCATGGCATTATGTCTGTTATTTTTCCTGTATACACTCGAAAATGCCTAATGTTTTCAGGTGAGTTTAGTGCTTTGTGCGTTGACTCTTGCTTATAGATACTCATATGTTTATTTTCTGAGGAATTATATTTTCTCACAGTTTATTATTGTCTATAGTTTCATGGCGTTATGTCTCATAATATCTTCTCTGTACACATGTTAGTGCACAAGAAAATGCATAAGGTTTTTTCAGGAAAGATTTTAGTGCTTTGTGCAGTTATTTATTGCTTATGGATACTATTGTACACTTTTTTTTTCTTGAGGAATTGTATTTCCATACATTTAATGACACTTCAACAGGCAGACATGATCCTCATACTTTCCATGTCTGCATATTGCACGCTCTTGAAGATTGTTGAGAGAATTCTATTTAGATCCACCTTTTTAGTTCTCCAGCTTACGTGCTCTTACTTGTCAACATAGGAAGCCCCTGCTTTCATGCAGTGCTCCCTTAGTGCATGAGCTGTGCTAAGACAAGGATTAATAACTAAAATATGAAAGGAGACCAAAATGTGGTATTGACTTCTAATTGAAAAACTGGGCTAATCATTAGATTTTTCTTTGTTTTCTTTTTTTAATAAAAAAAACCTGGGCTCCAAAATTTTGAAAGCCTGCAAGTCCCCGTGCGACCAAGGGTCTTGGTGCCAAAGCAATGGTATGGAAGAGAGGAGACGAACCCGCCTTTGACTAACCTACCTAAGATTTGGAACTTTGAGGACTCTCACAGGAGATTCATTAGATTGACCTGAGCTCAAAGGGAGATGACAGTCTAAGGTTTCTTCCAAGATAGAGAACTCATCCAAGTGCTTGCCTCCTGGCACAAGGGCCCTCTTCTTAATCATAGCCCTGACGTGAACGCTTGCTGCAACAGCACCTCGTTATTCTTGGAGTGCACCTTGATGCTCCTTTGCGAGATCTTAGCTCTAGGCATCTTCCATGAGGCTCATGACTTTGTTAGCCTCTCATACTCACTTCTTTCGATGCTTCTTAGCTGGGTCTTGTTCTTACCTTTATTTCAGACATTCATGACAAGGGTGTGGCTCCACTTCACACCATCTCTAGTGAATGCCTTGGCATTGTCAGCTGTGGGCTTGATGGCTCTTTTCTTCTCTAGGAAGCTCATGTTCTTGGATGCAACTCAACCATGTTGAGGTCCCAACAATGTGTATTTCGGGAAGGTTTTTGTGAATGAGTTAGAGGCATGCCTGGATCTTGAATGGGATAATTGTTGGGGTTTAGAGAACAGCTGTGGAATTCCTTGCTGAATAAGAACTTGGACTTTCTCCTTTGTTGCTGCCAATCAGATTGGCGCAGAGGTAAATTGTCTCATCCCTCCACTTGAAGGTAGCTGGTTCGAATCACCACTGCCTATCTTTTTACCTTTACGCGAGCCAAGTCTTTCGCATTTGCTGGGTTTTCCTTGGTGTGTGCCTTCATCAACTCCACTCCACCTTCCATCAGCTCTCTATAGTCGATGCCTTCCTTCCGAGAGTATCCCTTGGCCACTAGTCTTGCCTTGTACCTGGCACCTCCTTATTCTGAAGGCCTTTCTTGCACTGATAAACACAATTGCAACCACCACGTGCCAGTCTTATGGAGAGACTGCATCTCTCTGCCATAACCTGCATCTCCACTATCATAGCCTAGACCCACCTATCTCTATCCTGGCTATTCTGGCTATTCACAGCCTCCTGATAGGTGTAAAGGTCTTCATTCGCTATTATTAGGGCATATAACATCGAATCCTCGAAGCTGTATCGAACGTCTGTATCGAACGTCTGGGCCTGTGCAGTGCGATCCCAGTATCAGTTCCCTGCTCAGCTGTATCCTGTTGAGTCCTCTGTCCACCTGCATCCTGCTGAACACCTTGGCTTCTGATCCCTCTGTCAGTCTTCTCCATCTGAATTTCAAATCCTTTGGTCCACTAGCAAATGGTACGACTATATAGGAGGTCATCTGACAGTGTTATCGTGTTCCACCTCTTGCAGTCCCTGCTGTGTATTTGTACCATCTTTGCTCTGGAGGATCGAGCTCTCATATAAGGTTACATCCCTGCTGATGATAACCTTCTTCTTCAAGGGTCCCACAGCCGATACCCCTTCATTCCATGCGGGTAGCTCAGGAACATCATCTTCTTTGATCTGGCGTCCAACTTACTCCGCTCCCTAGCACCAATATGCACATATGCCGTGCATCCAAACACCCTCAGATGGTTCAAACTTATTTTCTCTTCAGACCATATCTCCTATGGAATGCTTCCATCCAACCCGGTGTGCGGTGACCGATTGACCAAGTAGCTGGCTACATCTACTACGTCAAACCAGAACATCTTTGAAAGCCTGCCTGTAGCCTCAAACATCTTGCTTTTTTCAACAGTGTTCTGTTCATCCTTTTGGCCATCCCATTCTGTTGAGGATTCACGTCATCGAGAAGTGTCTTTTGATGCCCCATTCAAAATCTCTAGAACTCCCTATTGGTGTATCCCCGCCATTGTCTGACCTCAGACACTTCATGCTCCCATCCTTCTCCACCTTAGCCTTTCAGATTCTGAACTTGGTGAAGACCTCTGATTTCTCCTTCATGAAATAGACTCACTCCTTGAGAAATCATCTATCAAGGTCAAGAAGTATCTGACTTCATTCTTTGCAGAAACTATGGCTGGTCCCAAACATCCATGTGTACTAGCTACAAATAGAGGTGAGCACTGGGCCGTGCCTGGCACAGCACGGCCCAGGCCGATCGTGCCTCTAAAATTACCGTGTCATGCCTGGCATGACCCAGTAACAAACGGGCCGTGCCAGGCACGGCATGATAAAAAAATTCAGGCTCGGCAATGGGCCACGGACCGCGCCGGGCCTGAGCGGCCGGCCCTAGCACGACACGGCTCAGCATGGCCTGGCGGGTCGGCCTAGGCCCGTCATGGGCCGTGCCAGGCCAGCAAAAAAAATTTTCTAAGCCCAGCATGGCATGGTTTACTGGGCCGTACCATGCCGTGGGCGGCACGGCCCAGTGCCTATCTCTAGTTATAGGGGTTATGCACTCCTAACTGTGCTAACTGAGAACTATACTCTCCTCTGCTTCCCCATCTGATATGGCTCACAGTTTTTCATATCTCCACCATTCAGGTCTGGAAGCAGTCCTTTCTTGCTCAGTTCTTTCATCCCCTGTCTCCCATGTGGCCTAGACGGTAATGCCACATCCTATACACATCCCGAGGATCCTATTCCACAGCTGCTGCCTCAAGTTTTTTGGTCACCACAGAGCCCTCCAACATATATAGGTTTTCTCCACCCTTATTCCTCTCATCACCATCATAGCTCCATTGGAGATGTTCAGATCTTCACTCCTAGCATGACTGCTGAAGCTGTATCCAGTCTGCTCCAGGTACTCCAGTGACACCAGATTCTTCTTAAGTTTTGGGATATGCTTCACATTGGTAAGAGTGCACACCATGCCATCAAACATCCTCACCTTCACTATGCCAATCCTTGCCATCTTGCAAGGGTGATCATCTCCAAGAGTTACACACCCCTCGTCAACCTCTGTGTAAGTGTTGAACTATGACCGATTGGAAGTGTAATGATGAGAATAGGCTGAATCCAAGGTTCCCATCTCTATACTATGCCTGTGACCATCTGATACCACCAAGAGATCATCCTTCACCTCCTGGCCTGCAACTAAACTCACAGATTCAGAGCCTTCCTTTTTTTTTTTTTGATTTTTTCTCTTAGGACAATCTCTCTTGAAATATCCTACCTCACCACACTTGTAGCACTTAGCCTTCCTAGACTTTAACCGTCCCCTAGCCTGCTCCTGTCCTGCCTCTGCCTAATCTTTCTCCAACTGATAGACCCTCTTGAGGAACTTCTTTGATTATCTTCTCCCTTTGCTCATTCGTTCAAAGCACCAAGACAATATCTTCATAGAATAATGTCTTCTTTCCACTGCAGGTCGTGACTAATGAATCATATGATGTAGGCAGTGACACAATAGTAAAAGTGCCTTATCTTTCTCCTTCATCTTGACCCCGACATTCAGCAATTCATTGCTCATCTAATCGAATACCTAGATGTGGCCCAGCATATTTTCACCTTCTGACATCCGAAGGCTGTAGAGGCGCTTGTTCAACATCAACTGGTTGCACATGTTCTACCCCATATTGAGGGCGTACAACTTCGACCAGAGTCCCTTCGGGGTCTTCTCCTCTAAAACACTGAATAAAGGGTTGAATCTATCAGATATCCTCTGATCGCTGAACATGCTTTCTTCTCCAACGACAACTACTGCTTATCTGTCATCCCATCTGACCTTTCATCCAAAGCCGGATCTAAACATTGCTGCACAAGAAGGTTATTTACCCGGACTCTATGGAGAAACTTTTCTTTCCATCAAATTTCTTAAAATATATGTTTATGCTACTACCCATGGCCAGATCTCAACAAAAATAGCATAAAAATAAATTTTAGAAAATTAAGAGGTACCTTGTTGAGGCATTGTTGAAATTGTTTCAACCCTTTGAAGATCTCCAAATTACTTTTTCCTAAACCAAGCTCTGATAATAACTGCTGGGGTTTAGATAATAGCTGTGGGATTTCTTGCTGGATAAGAACTTGGGCTTTCTCCTTTGTTGTTGCCATTCAAATTGGTGCAGTGATAAATTATCTCGTCTCTCCATTTGAAGGTAGCTGGTTCCACGGAAGCTACGCGATTTCTTCCCACGAATATGAAGCCATAGAAGATCACGTCTTCACGGAAAAAATTCGTCTTCATGCGAGCCAAGTCTTTCACCTTCCCACGAAGCCGAAACAAAGCATCAGATTCTTTCCACGGATGGGCACGCATCCATGAATCTAGGCACGAGCGAAGCACCACCGATGTTTTATATTCCTTCAACCCCTAAAAATCAGAGTTTAAATACATGACCAGGAGGGCTTAGCCGACTCAACAAAAACTCTTATGGACTAAACCTATGAGATTAAACTAATTTCCAAGCTCGTGTACACCCGTAACTTAATTTAATCTCAACTTTTGGACCCATACCTAGCCCAATACAAGTTAGCCCAATCTGGGCGTTGATAGCACCACACCAGGCCCAACAATAATGAGGTGGGAAAACTGATGTTTATGGTTGTTTATGGAGAGAAGAAAGAAACTATACTAGCAACTTAGGGGGACTTCTGAAGTTGATTCTCATTGAAGAAGCAGTTGGACTATTTGCTAGCTTCCTATGAAATTAGAGACTGCACAAGAGAGTGGGAAACCACGTGAGGTAGCTGTATTCTATTGTGATTGAGTACGGCCTCATTGAGAGGTGCATGCTTGCTAGTCTATGTGAGGAATTGGTGTGGGTTTGGTATTACCTATGATGCGTATATATGGAGATTATGAGATCATGTTGGAGGGTAAGAAGTCTAGTAGGTGCTATGAATTTATCAGATAGCAAGGAAAAGAAAGTAGGGGAAAAGAGAGTTGGAGCTTGAAGGAGAAGATTGAACTCATAGGAAGGATTGTGTAGAAAATCTACATATGTGGAGGGGGGTAGGCTCTTGGGGTAAGAGTACACCCCACATGCATGCACATGGTGCCTTGGGCCCACCTCTACAAACCACATCCAAAAAACTTATAATCTATTGTAAATTTACTTTTGTGCATAGCCTCAACTTTTGTCATATGATTATGCATATGTGATAAACTAAGATGAGATGTAAGAAGAAATATACGAGAAAAAGAAAGAAATATACGAGAAAAATAAGCAAAAGCAAATGTATATGAGCTTTTTGCGCTTTTCTTGAGGGAGCTAATGTTGTTTAATATATGTATTTTTTTCCTTGCTGCTCACTTCTTTTTTAATCATAAATGTGGTTGTGGGAGAAGCGTGTTAGCTGGATGAGGAAAACATGATTGGATGTGGGGGAATATTCTTTTTTTGACTTGTAATTTTTAATCCTGGGACTATCACCAGGCCATTTCCCTTTCTTCTCTTTTATCTGGGATTTGGTTTGCACTTCTTAGTTTGACGCATACACTCCACGGGTACCCATGTATAGTACATACACGTATGATAAGCACAGGTGATCACGCTTTGGGGGTTGGGTTGGGGGTGGGTTTGTTTTAGAGATATCCCTTCTGTAGACTAATACTTTTGCACAGTTCTTAGGTTATCATGTTGCCCATAAAAAGTTTGTAGCTTTGTTTTCTCACCCTTTGACTTGCCTTGCACTCTGGACATGCATACAGTAGCTGAAATTTCAAAATGGAAGGATTGTCATTGCCTGTTTTTATTCCATACCTAATGCAGAGTTGGTCTTAGCTTTAATTTGTCACATTGTCCTCGTTTTTCCTTGCTGGTTGTTCTGCTTCCTTTCCCGTTCTCAATTTTTGCACTAGTTCCCAATGCTCTTCCTTTCCCCCCATTTTCACCCTCAATTCTTCTTTATCCATCTTATGAATGTTTTGTTATCAATTTCTTACCTTATGGTTCTTGCAGGTATTTTATATGACCTTACTTTCAGCTACTATCACCATGATTTCTTATCACATAGAGGTAACATTATTCATAATTATTCTCTAATCAAATATACCGACATATTTTCATAGATCTATACGATAATCTATTTCAAATATATTTTGCTTTAGCTCGAAAGGTGTGACCGTTTTAGACTGCAGCCATTCTCTGTGCCGAGAAATTTGTGTTGAATCCATTTGATGAGGGTCAACAGCAGCAGAATCAAAAAAAAAAAAAAAAGTACGGCAGTAGCAGTAATTTGTCAGCTTTTCTCTGAAGGGAAAAATTCTAGAGTAGCTTGTTGCAACGTTATAAAATCCTGATAATATTATTAAATTTTTTTTTTGATTTCGAGAGAATTTTGCAATTTTCGGATGCATGAAAATGATGATTGGAACGCGTAACTGCTACGTTTTTTGTTGTGAACTCATACAAGCATATATTCCTATAAACATTAACGAGGCAGATGACAGTTAAAGGTCAGCGATCTCATAACTCAAAACATACAGGACATGAGTCATGCAGAACGTTTAATCTATTTTTCCATTTGAGATTACTCTTGCCATCTCTTCAATGGATATTCCATGTCGGCTTCAACCAGATATTCTTGCATGGGGCTGCTCCATGTCGGCTTCAACCGGATATTCTTGCATGGGGGCGGCTATTCTTCCTTAGGAGTCAGATTAGAGGGAGTCTACAAGGTTATAGATGAGGTTAAGATCTACTCAGCCAAAAGAGATTAGATTAATTTTCCAGAAGTGCTTGTGGGTTGAAAGCATCTGAAGGAAAATCTAACTCCAACATTCTTAACGTCTTGAAGGCCACGAAGCTTATGCGCTGTTAGCCTCGTCTGTAGCCTCAAGTCTTTTTTTTTTTTTTTTGGGAATCAAGTGCAACACTGCAACTCTATTCGCTAATCGTTTCAGGTTTCGCTTCGTATATTTTAACTGAGCTATTTGCCCAATCGATGCGTTTTGACACCAATTTTACGTGTAAAAGGTACGGATTAAATATTTTGTAAAAATAATGTTAAATAAAAATTAAAATGCCTAAAAATGATATTTCGAATGTTATTTTTAAGATCCAGTCAGCTTTTAAAAGTGACATTGCGAATGTCATTTTTATAAAATAACGACATTTCGAATACTGTTTTTATCGGGGGAAAAAAAAAAAAGTTGAGGCGAGAGGGAGGAACACCGTAGAGAAAAAAACAGTGTAGATATAAGAAAAGAGAAAAAGGGAATGCCGAGAGACAAGAAGGCGGGGCTTACCATGGATCGCTTTAAATAAAGGCAAGAGAAACGACATTCGAAAAATAATATTTCAAATATTATTTTAATCTATTTTACATTAAAAAATGCTGATTGAATCTTAAAAATAATATTCGAAATATTTTTTACTTTAATATTATTTTTATAAAATATTTAATTTATACTTTTTAAACGTGCTAAAAAAATATCGGTTGTGCAAAACTGGCGCCTCGAGAATATGAATTTGGCTATGCTATGATTGATGGTGAAAAAGAAAGGGGCTGGCAGCACAGTACGCCACGTTCCACGAGTTTAGTGCATTAGGTGGCCCATCATCGCCTTGGTAGCTATCAGTCAATTTCGGTGGTCCTGTCGCTGCCTGCCATAACTGCAGGCATGGGCTTAATCATGAGCGATCATGACGGCACTAAAATGGTGAATGACCTTCTTTACCGCCGGGCGAGCTCAGAGTTCCGTCAGGTAAAAATGGTCAAGGCGATTGCAGGCAGCTGTTTGCACCTCAACATGATTTTTTTTTTTTTTTTTTTTTTGGGGTAAAAAGGGCCCTGCCACTGCGATCTTATGGATTAATGGGAATCTAGGGACTCTCCAATGAAGATCACCCTCGTGACATGCATGGCGGCCATCTTAACTTTTTAAAGAGGTTCTAGCATTTAAAGAGTATACTAGTAGTTTAGATTCGTAGTTCTTATTGAAAAACTAATTTGATGATCGATTGAATGATTTCATTTGTTATTCATCACTTTAATTTTTAAAAATAGAGACAAAAAGATCATTGTCCTTTTGTTCTTCAGCAAATATTATATTCTGATGTTCAAAGACTGACTCGTACACGATTGTATGATCGCCCGAATGTACCAAAAAAAAAAGAGTATACTAGTAAGATGGCATGAGAAAAGTGTGTTACTGTAGCAGCTCTTTGGTTTTTTTTTTTTGTCTGCTTTAAAATTGGTGCATCGACCTTCTGTAGTGGTAATCTTCGGTGATCTTCGTTGTCTTCGTGTGCTTGCGGTCTGGTTCTGGTTTCTCTGCCCCCCTCTGGTCCAATGGCTTCGGATGGTGGTTTCGATGGCCGGATTCTTGGGCGATGGGCAGTGAAATCGAGCTTCCATAGGTTTCATCTTCTCCGATGCTGGCCGAGGTAGCGTTGCTGGAGACCTGTTATCCTGACGTGGTCCAAGTCCCGGTGGCGAAGCTGGAGGCTGAATCAGCGGATTGGCAACAACGGGTTGTGTTGGTGAGGACATTCACCGATGGGTTCCAGCGGAGGCTTTCCTCAGGGAATTCCAGCGTGGCGGCATTCCAGGAGAGATCATTCCCCTTAGTTTGGTGTATCGGTGCCACATCTTCCGATTTGCCGACTCTATTGCTCGTGACATGGTGCTGAACCGGCCATGGATTATTAACGGACAGCCTATTGCATCTGAAATTTGGAGGCCGAAGTTTTTCCCGGCGGCGGACGTTGTTATGTCGGCTTTCCTGTGGATTAGATTGCCTAACCTCCGATCGAATATTGGAGGGAGGAGATCCTTAGCGAGATTGTTGCGCCGATTGGATATTTCTTGTTTGCTGACCAGCGACTCTGGCGAGGAACATGGGAGCTTTTGCTCGGGTCTGTGCCCGTGTTGAGCTCCAGTCTCCTCTCCGGCCGGGGTCTCGACTGAGGGGCTTGTCAGGGCCATTCTGGCAACAGTATGTTTACGAGTGTCTGGATGGTATATGTCAGCATTGTGACTTGTTGCATCTCTGCGGTGGTGTTCTTCTTCGGAAAGCCCTGCTGCTCATTCGTCTTCGGAAGCTCCCCTGTTCAGTTCCTGGATGTCAGCAATCCGACAGCGCACTGTGGCTCAGGGCTCCCAAGCGGAGACTAGGGGGAATCTGATGAAGGAAAATGCCCCAGTGTTCCCTACTCCCCGATCCAAGGCTTCATCTCCGACCTCTGATCCGACGGTCTTGGCTGAGGGGTGGGCTGCACCGCCGAAGCTGGCTCGTCGGCGAGGTGCTCGTGGCCAGAAGGTGCAGCTTCGCTACATGTGGATTCGGGAATGGCTAATGGGAAAATGAAGAAGGAGGGTACTATGAATGCTAGTGTGCCGGGGTCTTCTGGGCGTGCCAGTTTATGTGAGGGGGGTATTAGCCATGTCTCGGCTGTTTCAGAAATTCAGCAGGTTGAGGCTGATTTCTCTCAATCCTTGCTGTCCAAGAACCCTTTTGCTTCTCTTGGTGTTGAATCTAGTGATGCTAGTCCATCGGGAGTAGGGATGCTTATCCGGGTCCCCTAAAGCGGGCCGTCCGGCGGAGTACTGGCCCCTCGGCTAGTCACTAAAAAAGTTATAAAGAAAGGCAAAGGTTGTGCTTCTTCTTCCAAAACTAAACTGGCAAAATCGGATGGTCCCGTTCATTCGACTGCTGCTCTAGGGTTATCTACTGAGTCCGAATAAGGATCTGGTGGGTGAGAAGGCCCGGTCTTTTAGGACTACAGGCTCCTCTTCCGACTCGGATATCCTGGGCCAGGGGATAGGTCCAAGATCCATTGATCAATCTCCTCGGACTGAGGAGGCTCAAGTTTTGATGATCTGCATTCCACAGATCCCTGAGGTTGTCACTCGCCTAAGTGCCTTCCTGATAGTGCCATGACAAAAGTCCGGGGGGGGGGGGGGGGGGGGGTAGCTTCCTTTTCCTGCTAAATGAAGATTTTTGTATAGAATGTAAGAGGAGCTCGAAAGCCGTCGTTTCGATCCTCTTTTGGCAGATTGGTGCAAATTCATAACTTTGATATTTGTGTTCTTTTAGAAACCAGGTTATCGGGGGATGGTTTGGCCTGGTTTCGGAGACAATTGTTCGTGCTTGGTCCACGTTTGCGGTTGAGGCTGTGGGCCTATCTGGTGGTATTATTGCCATATGGCATCCCTCGCTGTTACGATTGATGTGGCTCATCAAAGTAACCAGCATCTTGGTCTTGTTGTTTCTGAGGGGTCTGTTGACCCTTGGCTTCTCTTGGCTGTTTATGCTAGTAATGATTATGGGTAAGATGGACTTTACGGTCTGATCTTCTTCCCCTCCTTGCCTAGGGCCTTCCTACCATTGTTGCTGGAGACTTCAACTATCTCTGATGCCAGTGAAAAACATGGGGGTAGAAGGGTCACTGGTACAACTAATATATCTGAATTTAGGGCTTTTATCAGTTATGCTGGTCTTATGGACTTAGGATTCTCGGGCCCGCAATTCACCTAGTGTAACAACCGTCAGGGCTCGGCTAGAGTTTGGGAGAGACTTGATAGAGCATTGGCTTCGGATCAATGGCTTCAGAAATTTTTTTCTTCTGTTACTCATCTCCCAAGGATTGCTTCTGATCACTGCCCTGTTCTTATATCTACAGAGTTTGATCATTATCAGCGGAGGCAGTTCAGATTTGAGCAGTTTTGGTCTACGTATCCGGCAGCCCGGGCTATCATTGCCTAGATCTGGCACCTTCCTATCCGGGGTAATGTTGTTTATCATCTTTCTCGTCATCTTTTGCTGACAAACGAAGGTGGCAAGATGGAATAGAATGGAGGTTGATAATTTGATTAGGTAGGTGGAAGTACTTGAAGCTGATGTTAGTGCTCTGCAGACTAAGGAGGATCAGGAGGGTATCCTATTGGACTCTGACCTAACTGCTGGCCAAGCTTGCTATACACCACTCTCTTCTCACCCAGTAGGAAATCTATTGGAGGCAACGGTCCAGGATCCAGTGGATCCGTGAAGGAGACTGTAACACCAGATTTTTTCTTCAGGTCACCCTGAAGTGTCGTGCAACGAACAGATTCAGAGTTGCTGACGATTGGGTTACCATCATGAGGATTTTCCTTTTATTTGTGACCAGCTTCTTCGCTTCTTTAAGGCCAATGGTCGGAGTCCTCTGGATTAGGTTCTCCGGTCATTCAGGTCCTGTGTCTAGGAAGGTCTCCTCTCTGGAAAATGAAATGCTTATCCGTCCTGTCACTAATGATGAGATTAGGTTCTGCCTTTGTCATTCGTGGGTCGGAGGGAGACCTGTTTGGCGGCTGGCGGCTGGCTTTGGCAGTCTGGACTCATCAATCTCTATGTCTGAGCTATATGCAGCTTGGGCGGGCATCTCCTTCGCAATCAGACTCTGCATGCTTATAACTCATTATTGAGGGTGACTCTATGACAGTTATTCGGTGGCTGCGAAGGGACAGTGTCTCCCAACCCACTACCAATCCGCTATTGCAGGACATCTGGGCTATTTTCAGTGAGATGTAGGGAGTTCAGATCCATCACATCTATGCGAAGCTAACTCGGCAGCCGACTGGGTGGCTTCGAGCGTGGCTCACCATTCAGGGTTTTGGTGTTGGAGGCAGGGTGATCACTGCCTTTTTTTTACAGCAAATAGTGTATTTTAACCTTTATGGGCTGACTCGTACTCGTGTTGTATGATCGCCGTTGTATCAAAAAAAAAAAAAAAAAAAAAAAGGTTCTAGCTAGTCTATTCATGATTTTCATTGGTAAAATGATTCTTTGAACCATTCATTGCTGCTACTACTACAATGAATGACAACTATATTCATTCATGATTTTCATAATTAATTCATCTATATCTTATTGAAGTTATATATAAATCTAACGTACATATTGGATTTATTGATGATGCAATTTGTTTGCTGCTGGTGTGGTAGTGGTTGGTTGCCTTAGTTTATTATTGATCTTAATTTTTCGATGCTTATTTCTGGGTGGAAAATAATATAAATCTAACATCAATTTATGCCAGATCCTCCAGACTTGTGAAGATGATAATCTCATGATGCTAGCCAGTAAAGGAACCACACCTAGGCAAATAGAAATTGCATCAATTGCATTAGTAAAGACTGAAAATTGGGTTAGAGCTAGCAGTGAGAATTGTTCTTCAAGGCAAGCGTACGCTAGTCATGTGGTGACCGGGACACAATGTAAAGGAGATCATGTGGACACATGGTCACACATGGATGGGCTCCATGTGTGTCTTGGTAAAGGCTTGCAAACCTCCGGGTTTGAATGATTTTGTGATATTCGGTCGTCTTGAAACAGTTTATATTAATTTAAACCGTTATTTTAAATGTAAATAGTTTGATTTCATCATCATTTAAATTTATATTCGCCAAATTTTCCATTTTATCTCTGTTAAATTCTAGAATCAACTTCTAACTAATTAATAAATTCCCTAACAAACTAACAAACCCTCTATCTAATTAATTAACAGATACTCTAAGAATAGTTTGTTAACGAATTTGTTAATTAGTGAGAGGATTTGTTAGTTTCTTTGTTAATTAGTTGGAACGTAGATTCTAAAATTTACTAAAGATAGAGAATAATTAGTTTAAGGATTTGCTAATTAGTTAGAGTAGATTCTAAATCTAAAATTTACTAGAAATGGAGATGGAAGGGGAAGTTGGTGATTTAAATTTAAATGACTGTGAAACCAAATTATTCTTAACATTATACCAGTCTATTTAAATTTAAATAATGGTTTAAATTAATACAAGCTAGTTGGTTGGTTTGGGATGTGATTGATAGAGAAGAAAAGGATGCATGTACTCTGTTTCAATTTAGGAGGATGGAGGGCCGGCCCCTCAATTTAGGGTACATTTAGAAGATTTGTCAAACTAAGCAAAGAGGATTAAAGGATTATTCATTTGTTGGTTTCCAATGTTATGGCATTATAGAGAGCATCCGAGGTGAAGGAGTTTGGTTTTGTTTTTTCTAGGTACGTACTTAGAAAGCCGCAGGCGAAAATGCCATTCCATCACGGCCTTTGCCCTTGAAACGAAGGTGGGACTTTGCTGCAACTTGGTGTTTTAGATTTGTTTCTTAATTTTTAAATCAAACACGAGTTTTAATTCAATATATATATAAAAGACATGCATGTATTAGAGTATACCGTATAGATTTTGTTCAGTACCTCCTTATATCTCATCATTTCTATCTTTTGCCTTTTTCTTCCTTGGATTTGTATGGGAAACCAAGTATTCTTGGAGTTTGAGAAGTTTAAAACCATGCATGGTACAAGAATTATGGCAATGATTAGTTCATTGTTTGACAGCAACCTTGGCAATCTCAAATCTGATGCAGTGGGTACATCGGCCAAACGAAAAGTTACCAAATGAATGTGTTTTTTATTATTTCATTATATAATATTCTACCATACTATACTCTCTTTTTGTTCGCATCTAATTTTCTTCGCTATCAGAGAAACTTATTATCGTCTATGTACGTGTTTATTCGATGAGCAGCAAGTTAACCATCTTTTAAAAATTATGGCGATCTAAAAATTGTATCAAATAAAAGCAGATTAATTTTGACCTTTAAAATTGAATTACTTCTGTCTTAAATAAAATTTTTAAAAAAGTAAAAACTAAATTTAATTAGCGACCTTGTGGCATCTAAGAGCAGTTAAAACCAAGTCGTAAATATGACTGGTGTTATGAAAAAAAATATTGATTTTTTTCTTACAATATAATAATAGTTTCCTTCGTCACTAACACTATTAAATTTGATGCACGTAGACGTCCTTTTTTTTTTTAAATTTATTTGCACTCCCTTCATCCTGAATTTCTTATATCGTACATACTTATCCGTTTTCGTATTGTATCATTAAATGACTGACCTAACTGCTTTAATCATCATAACAGAGTTTTTTTTTTTTATTCCTAAAGTAAATTTTCTGACACAATTGGAATGGTGGGCACTAGTCATCGATTTGCTGGTCGATAAAGTTTTTGTATTGAATATTACCTCTTATAAGCTGAGGTATATAGGCAACTTCTTTGCTAGAGTTATAATGGAATATTTTTACATTGCACAACGGAACCATCGAAGATTGTACAATATTTACATTTTACACATTTATTAATTAAATAATTTTTTAAATAATTATACACACATATGTATATATGCATTCACATATGTATGCAGACGTACGTACGTATATGGTTGGCCTTACCTCAAACCTTCAATGGATATGCACTGAATTAAAAACAAACGCAATAGCAGAACAATATATAGGATTTCCTTGATCAAAAGCTACCGAGCATGCACTTACTTGGTCGCATATTTTTTTTTTTTTTTTTTAGCCACTTTTGATGGAGAGTGGCCGGTCTGCTAGTCATATAACTGAAGGGAAGGGAGAAATTAAGCATGGGAGTTCTTGCCAAGTTCCAAGAAACATGCGAGAAATAGTATTGTTAATTGTGCATATAAGAAAACATAAGGCACTTCACCTCTCTCTCTCTCTCTCTCTCTCTCTCTCTCTTATGTATATACAATTCCAAGCAATAATATTTGGTCTTGAATATTGGAGACAGAGCTAGTACTGGGAGAACGATATATATATATATATATATATATAGTGTTACACACCATACATATATGAGAGACTCCTAAGAAGAATAACTTGAACCTCTAGAAAGGAAATATACTCGGCAGTCTTCCGAAGCACGGCCTCCACGCCATCGTCCTCGCACCCTGGAACAATCTTCCTCAGCTTTCGAAGTTTCCTTGGCACCAAATATCGGAAGGGGTTCTTCTCTCTCAACGCCACCACTCCTCTCTTTTTCCTCCTCCTCCTCCTCGCAGTAAGCAAAAACCCTCTTCTCATCTCCTGGGGCTTTCTCGCCATTAATCTATCAAGAGAGAGAGAAAATAATTGGAGCTAGCAAGAATAGAGGAGAAGATGAGGATATAAATAGGCAGCAGCCCTAGTAGTTCAATTCGAGCTGGCGTAGGAGGAGTAAAACTACATGCTTTACCACGTGAAAAGCCAATCAGATCAAGCAATGGGGCCAAGGGGAGCTATAGCTAGGGTGGTGGCCTGTTCGAGATCTCCTAGAAGACCGCTGGAGGGCGTTTTTTAACGCATATAGCTAGGTTCATGGAAATGGTGGGCTCTACTGGAATTCTCATGGCTGGAATTCGAAGTTGGGACCAGGGTCAGGGTGGACACCCTTTTAATTTAGACCATCCAAGCAAACGAGGGGTGGGCCGGTGATCAGCCTCTTAATTATTAATTAATCTTCCTTGGGGGTGAAACACGTCGTCTCTTAATTGCTTGGTAACCCGGCCCCAACGTCGATCTGCAAGTCTGCAAACAGTACTAGTCCTCCCAGTCTATGATACAAATCTGGAATTAAAGAAGCCATTTCAGACGTATTGTATCGTGAAATTTAAGTGTACTTCAAACACATGCAGAGTGCTACGTGTTGACGCAAGATCACCGTCCTTGAGCGTCCATGAGCGTCCGGTCGCCTCCTCCAGTGAGCTCCTCGCGCCTGCAAATAAGTCCCGAGGGCCGGAGATTCCGGCGGAGACCCTCCGACGCTCAAGTCAGTGCTCTGGGCAACGGCCGTGAGCTTGAGGAAGCTCGAAAGAGAAAGAGAGAGAGAGACTCATAGAGGAGCTCTCTCTGTGAGTGTTTAGGAGTGTTATGAGTGTGTTACCTGATCGGGGTCTCTCTTACCCTTGTTATAAATGCATGGAGTCCGTGGGCTTGGGGCGTGATCACTTGTCAGAACATTAATTGACGGCAGCACAGTGGAGCTTACCTTCGTATGACGTGTCAAGCTGTAGGCCGTGTCCTGTCAGAGTAGGTGGTCGCAGGGCATGGCCGATCGTTACGGCGCTTGCCAAACAAGTCCCTTACGTCACCTTTTTGGTTGTCTTGGGCAAATAGTGATGGGTGATAAAGTTAGTCGTGTGGGTCCCAAGGTACAACCATTGAGGGAGAAATGATGTTGAGTTGAAGCCAACTATCCCTCGTAGAGCATTTAATCATAGAGTGCTTGTGTGGCACCGTTCATGCCTTTGGATGAGCTCCACAAAAGACCGAGGGTGATCACTTGCATGGTACTGTTCACTTGCATGGCACTGTTCACGGCTCAAGGGAGCTTGGCAGATGCATGTCCGAGGCTAAGCAGGAATTGAGACCGAGAGGAGCAACGTGGCAACCATAAATGCCTTTATACAATGGGGTGAATAAGGAAATAAATGCCTTAGAGTAATGAATGCACGTGGCCTTAAGTGCCTTGGTGCGAGAGATATGACGTGGTTGTGGGAGCCAAGGCCGAGAGGAAAAAGGTCCGGGACCGAGAGGGAACAAGCCCGAGACCGAGGGGAAAAAGGTCCGGGACCGAGAGGGAACAAGCATGAGGCCGAAGGGACCAGCATGGCAGCCATAAATGCCTTTAAATAAGAGTGAATAAGGCAATAAATGCCTTAGAGTAATAAATGCACGTGGCCTTAAGTGCCTTAGAGGTGTCGGGTGTCGGCCTTGGAGGTATCGGGCCTTGAGAAGGAGAGCCAAGGCGAGATGCCCGTGACACTTCATTCCATTTAATGTTCTTCAAGCCATCATGACCATTTCTGCACCATTAAATGCTCTAGACCATTGACTCGATCGACATTAATGACGAAAGGTGGCCTTTGGAAAACCCACGCACCCTCTTATTCTCTTTCTTCATTATGAGATGCCGGTGGATGGATGTTGGAGCTGAGGCCGAAAGGGGCTCCGTCGGTTTCCTTCTTTTACGGTTCTGTAACGGTGTTGGATCAGCCACATCAGATGCCCTCTCGCCCCTGAGACGAAGCGGGCCCACCCCAGCAAGGCGAAAGGGGCGTTACCTCCCAAGTGGCTGATCCTCGCCTGACTTTAGGCCTTTAACTTTTGACATGAAGTTTGGATGTGGGTCTCCGTCCACATGCTGTTGAGGCAAAGAGCTAATGATGCCGCAATGATGCTCCTGAGACAGAGGGAGCTGTTTCCGTGGAGGCAGAGATGAGCCGCTGAGGCTATAATAAGGCCGTTGAGGCTAAAACAAGATGGCCGAAGCATAAATAAAGCCACAGGGGCTGAAATAAAATTGCCTCTGTGTGTTGGTATCGATGTTGGAGTCAGTTTTTGACTTTTGGTGCCGAGCTGGTCTCGGGCTTAAGTGTCGATAGTTCATCGCTCTGCCAGTGGTACCCGAGCTTATGGTGCTGGTGCTTGGGGCCGGCCAGTGGTACCCGGGCTTGTGGTGCCGGCGCATGGGCCTACCAAGGCCTTCCCTGCTGGATCCGGGCTTAAGGTGCCGACGCTTGGGGTCGACCGAGGTCTTCCCTGCTGGACCCGGGCTTATGGTGCCGGCGCATGGGGCCGACCGAGGCCTTCCCTGCTGGACCTGAGCTTAAGGTGCCAGCGCTTGGGGTCGACCGAGGTCTTCCCTGCTAGACCCGGGCTTATGGTGCCGGCGCTTGGGGCCGACTGAGGCCTTCCCTGCTTGACCCGGGCTTAAGGTGCCGGTGCTTGGGATCGACCGAGGTCTTCCCTGCTGGACCCGGGCTTATGGTGCCGGTGCTTGGGGCCGACCCGAGGCCTTCCCTGCTGGACCCGGGCTTAAGGTGCCGGCGCTTGGGGTCGACCGAGGCCTTCCCTGCTGGACCCGGGCTTGTGGACACCAAAGCGAGGTTGGTCTTGGATGTTGATGCAAGGTAAATCTTCCCTGCATGGCATTTTTAAGTATTAATGAAAGAAAACTGTCTTAAGTGAAATACTTAGCTCTTGTAGCACCCATGTTTTCCCTTTTGTGGATTTGAGCACTTCTGCCCGCTGGTGGTCTGCCCCCCAGGGAGTCATGTTAGTCGGATTGGAAGTGTCATTGCCCTTACTTGGGCCTTCCTTCGCATTGGAGGCTAGGACGAGATTTCTGTGGCCGGGAAGAAGCTGGAAACCGGGACAAAGCTGGAGTCCATTGAGGAAAGCCTTGACAGTTGGTGGTCATTGAAGATGAATGGCTGGGAGAGTCCATCAAGGGCATTGCTGAGAGTAAAAAGGTCGGAGGAGTTGCTGGGAGGGCTCTTTGCCTAGCTTTTTCTTTGAAGAGATTGATTGCCCTCGGTGCTGAAGCTTAAGAGCAGCTAAAACAAAATCCGTAAAAGGTCCTAGGCTGGTTTGGCTTTTGGGTGTAATAGAGAGAAGGAGAGAGAGGAAAGTTGGAGTCACCGGTCAAAGCCTTTTGTCCTCATCTTCCTCCTTGCATTAATTATAACAACACCTCTCGGCTTGCCACCATCAGAAATTAAAATGCCCATAAATGCTTGAGGTGACGGATAATGTCTCAAGTCCATCCCTTTTGGAAATTATTCTGCTACCCATGTTGCATTCCACCTCTGGCCGATTTTTGAGCCTTTGAGTGAGCTCTTCCATCCCCGGTATTGTTCATCCAGATGCTTCCTCATCTAAGTACCAGATGATTAAGGGGTGGAGTGGCTGCTTGAGCGGGAGGTAGAAGACTACGGTCTCTTGAAAGCTTCACGATGGTGGTGATTAGATGGCGCATGATAGTGATAACTTTTCCTTGAAGAGATTTTCTGCAAATGAATCGTTGACTAACGGGTGCAGCTATCACGAGCGATGTGAGAAGCTTGGGCTGCTGCTGAGTGGCCACCAAACGTTGCTTCTGTAGTTCATGAATTGATGCATTCAAGTCTTGAACTTGTTGATTGAAGATGGCCAGCTGATTAATTAGAGCAGCTGAGGTTGGTGGTGAAAGAGCAGAGAGGGTGGCCTTTTGCTACCTAGTGCAATGTGGATGCCCCCCAGCACGATTGGTGAGAACCTTCGGCATGCGCATCACCACCATAGCTATCTTAAAGGGGATGGAGACTTATAGCTCAAGGAGACAGAGCTTTCTTTCCTTCAGCGCATCCCCCCTTCCTGGCGCGCCAATATGTTGTTGCCAGATCACCGCCCTCGAGCGTCCGCGAGCGTCCGGTCGCCTCCTCCAGCGAGCTCCTCGTGCCTGCAAACAAGTCCCGAAGGCCGGAGATTCCGACGGGGACCCTCCGATACTCAAGTCAGTGCTCTGGGCAACGGCCGTGAGCTTGAGGAAGCTCGAAAGAGAAAGAGAGAGAGAGACTCATAGAGGAGCTCACTCTGTGAGTGTTTAGGAATGTTATGAGTGTGTTACCTGATCGAGGTCTCTCTTACCCTTGTTATAGATGCCTGGAGTCCGTGGGCTTGGGGCGTGATCACTTGTCAGAACATTAATTGACGGCAGCACAGTAGAGCTTACCTTCGTATGACGTGTCAAGCTGTAGGCCATGTCCTGTCAGAATAGGTGGTCGCAGGGCATGGCCGATCGTTACGGCGCTTGCCAAACATGTCCCCTATGTCACCTTTTTGGTTGTCCTGCGCAAACAGTGATGGGTGATAAAGTTAGTTGTGTAGGTCCCAAGGTACAGCCGTTGAGGGGGAAATGATGTTGAGTTGAAGCCAACTATCCCTTGTAGAGCATTTGATCATAGAGTGCTTGTGTGGCACCGTTCATGCCCTTGGATGGGCTCCATAAAAGACCAAGGGTGATCACTTGCATGGTACTGTTCACTTGCATGACACTGTTCACGGCTCAAGGGAGCTTGGCAGATGCATGTCCGAGGCTAAGCAGGAATTGAGGCCGAGAGGAGCAACGTGGCAACCATAAATGCCTTTATACAAGGGGGTGAATAAGGCAATAAATGCGTTAGAGTAATGAATGCACGTGGCCTTAAGTGCCTTGGTGCGAGAGATATGACGTGGTTGTGGGAACCAAGGCCGAGAGGAAAAAGGTCCGAGACCGAGAGGGAACAAGTCCAAGACCGAGGAGAAAAAGATCCGGGACCGAGAGGGAACAAGCCCGAGACCGAGGGAAAAAAGGTCCGGGACCGAGAGGGAACAAGCACGAGGCCGAAGGGACCAGCATGGCAGCCATAAATGCCTTTAAATAGAGGTGAATAAGGCAATAAATGCTTTAGAGTAATGAATGCACGTGGCTAAGTGCCTTGAAGGTGTCGAGTGTCGGCCTTTGAGGCGTCGGGTGTCGGCCTTGGAGGTGTCGGGCCTTAAGGGGTCGGCCCGGGGTTGAAAAGGAGAGACAAGGTGAGATGCCCGTGACACTTCATTCCATTTAATGTTCTTCAAGCCATCATGACCATTTCTATACCATTAAATACTCTAGCCCATTGACTCGATCGACATTAATGACGAAAGGTGGCCTTTGAAAAACCTACGCACATAATGTGACCCCCTCTTATTCTTTTTCTTCATTATGAGATGCCGGTGGATGGATGTTGGGAGCTGAGGCCGAAAGGGGCTCCGTTGGTTTCCTTTCTTCACGGTTCTCTAACGGCGTTGGATCAGCCACATCATTACGTACAGGCATGAAAATACATGAAAGGTCATGAGGATATATTGAATGCTGGCGATCGATATGAATATTTATATATAGTCCAACTTTCACTATAATTCATGATCTGGATACATTTTATACGCCACCCCTTTTCTGAATCATATATGCATATAAGACATTTTCTTATCTTGAAGCTTATAATCAAATAGAATGCTATATATGTAGCAGGATCGAAATCTTAGGGATCCCTGTGGCCTCTTTTTGAGAAACTTCATCAAAGTTCTTTTTGTCCATGGAGAGCTGTCAAAAATGGATAGCAGTTGTTAAAGCATATCAATAGTTCAAGGGCGTGACAGTACTTGAATATTTAATAAAACCTCTTGCTGTTGAAACAGGAATGCTGGATCTCTGTGGTACATCAAAAATAGTTTATCTCAAATGAGAGAGAAATATGTTATATGCTTATAACTTAAGTTTATCCATTATCAATTAACTTTCGTTTAAATTTTTGGATTATGTACTAATAAAGTTAATTGGGCCAGCAAATAGATTTGAGGCATTATAAATGGCACCAAAGCTGAATAAAAGATGCAAAAGTTAGTGGATATAAGGAAATTAAAGGACTGCCCATAAAATGGTAATAGTAATATAAAAGGAGCCATATAGAGAGTAGATTTTAGCTAGCTTATAGCTTCGCTGATAGATTTTGACTAGTTTGTAGCATGTAACGAGAACTTGTATTATAAAAGAAGAGATTATAATATTTCAAAAATAATCTTACATCGTATGAAAACGAAATGTATTATATGCTTATAATTTAATTCATCTGCTCGATTAATTAATTTTTATTTATGTTTTTGAATCATATGATTTTGATTCGCTAATGAAATTAATTGAGACATGAGATGGATTTGGAAAGCCACAGTTCTTCTTTCTTTTTCTTTTAGCTGTTGCTACTAATTTGTTCAACAAAGAATTAGGTCTATATAAAAAGAAAGGTTGAAAATAAAGGCACAAGGCGAATCGAAAAAGATCGAGCTGTCACCATGCATGGTGTCTGGTGGTGACATGCATATGGTGAGATAAGACAGCCGGGTGGTTTGGCTAACATAAAGCGATGATGTTCCATGTCTCGTCAGATCTTCATGCACCTATATATTCTGCTCACTGTCTGGTCTTTTTCTAATTATCTGTAGCTTTCTGGCTGCAAATGGATCAGCCATTGATCGAGTTGGGGTTCAACAGTGGATCATTGAAACGCATGCATTAAGGTAGCCATCGAAAACTTTTCAGCGAACATGAAGCTGGTAAGCATCAACAGGAATATTTGCTGGATGCCGCTGCGCTCTGGACCCCGGCCCCTATATATCCACAGCCTGCAAGTCCTTCAAAAGATCATCAGCCCGTACGTAGTATTAATTCTCTAATTGCTTTCCATATACCCAGTAGTGGATGGTTCAATATATAAGAATAAACTGTAGCATGAAACGAGTAGTCCAAAACTGAGACATCGGTCTGGTCTTCCCTTGTCGAGTTGAAAGAAAAGCCACAGGCCAAGTGGACTGGCCAACGAGGTCCTTTGACAGTGGTAGTCCGATATATATATTATGGCCTGCACTTTAGATCGATGTCCCTCGGAGCGAACAGCTAGCTTGCAGCAAGTCATGAGTACGTGGATGCGCTCAAGAAGCGACCGGTTCGGCTCTCGGAACACTGAATGTAACCTTTATTATATATTCAAGGGTTGGTAGATGCGGCCATGAGCTCTATATTTATACACGCACATCCCTTGACCCACGGGGGACTGCCCCACACCGTGCCAAGCTTCACGTGAAGGTCGCAATCTCTCCACGGCTCCATCAAAATTCCATGCACCTGCACGTCCGCGGGCCCCCTTAATTATGGACAGAGATAGACTCGGGATCCAGGTTGGCCAAGTGAAGTGGATTTGAGCAACAGCTAGCTAGCATATTAATCCTCATTCATTAATGTAGCACAGACCATATATATATATATATATATATATATATATCAACCATGCATAATAACAAACTTGTATATAAAAGGTAATTAACACTGTTAATTAATTAGTTCCTCAAATTAATATTGCATCCGATCGATATATATATATATATATATCAGTTATGCATGCCCGGCCCCGTTCATTTTAATTGATTTTAATCTGCAGGAGGTTAGAAATTTAATATTTTTTATGCATGCAAAAGGGATGAAAAATATATATAATAATTGAAAGTTTTAGGGTTCAAATAAATTTTGAGTGCAAGTTTGAATATTAAAATAATATTTTTTGCCTGGATGTAACATGACATAAGAATTCGAAGCATGGTATAAAGAGATCGATATATCAGGGAAGTGGGTACTTGACCAAAAAGCTTTTCTCTCATACTGCATGTGAGACATTCCATGTTGCACTACAGGGTTGGTACTATATGTGCCGTGAATAATCATCATAAATGGCACCAACCTCATGCAATATTGTGCACTGATTGCTCGGCAAGTTGCCTGTGCTACCGGGCACTGAAGCAGTTCCATGCGTTGAGAGAATAGAATTACTTGGACCTGGACAAGAGTGGTTCTATGCTCGAGTCAACACGTGTGGAATGTCATGTGGCATGTGGGGCCTTGCATGTTTTAAGCTACGTATCTCACTATATATTACTGTAGCATGCCCCTGATCCCCAAGCTAGGTGTCTCTCACAAGGCTCCGTGACCCACGTTGTTGTCGCCTCCCATTCCCATCAAACCACGTCTCGCTCTTAATTGCGTTTGGTCCTCTTGGCATGAGTATCAAACAAGTATTTCGGATACCTGTAAAACATTCGTCCATACATTCCACCAAAACTCATGATCTCATTAGAACACTAGTGTCTATTGAGAGAACTTTCGTTCGTCTCGATCTCTAAATGTATAGGATTAATGTCCAGAGAATAATTCTCTTGGATCATGGAATCACGAATGCTAGCGGAGATGTTTGTGGTCGTTGACTGATATGCACTGTAACTATATATAACTCACATGGTAGATTACGTTCATTCAAGAAGGGTCCAGTGCCAGCACCGAATACGCAATTAAAAGGTCGAGGACTGAGTCAGCTTAAGATTTATGTGCGACAAGGATGGGATCCTGCTTCCGGTCAACGACAAAACGATTCGTCACATCACGGTTTTTTTTTTTTTTTTTTTTTTTTCAACCGGTGCCTTTCAAACACCGTTTTCGTTTACCTTGCACTACTTGATGCCAAGTCTTATGACATTGGAAGGTAGCGTGTCCTTTTCTCATATTTAAAGGATGTTTCATTTTATCTTGAATTCTACTTAGCATGAATTCAATTGTCATAATCTTCCCAAAAATATTGTTTTTTTCTCGGCCCTTCCGACCAGCAAGTTCAGGATGCTCTTTATATGGGTTGTTACGTGAGTTAATTGATTATTTATCATACTTATTTTCGAGATTAGTTCTGCAATCTCTTGCCACTTACCTTGGATTAGTAAGCCGCTGTCCATTATTTCACAATTCTAGATTAAAAAAAGAAGAAGAAAAAAAGCGTGAAGTATCAGTTAGCTGCAAAAAATGTTGGAATCAGTTGATGATATCGAATGTGTGAAATGAAAATAATTTAAAAGTTTTTCACAAGAACAAATCAAATTTAGCTACGATCCTTTACACGATTATTAATAGTTTCAACGTAGGAGGCAACCTTTATTCTAGGAACGGTTGGAACCTTAGAAAATAATAATAATAATAAAAATTAAAATCTTGTGTTGTCTATGGTACCACCAATCCTCTTGTAAATTCTTTTACGTTTACCTTAAAAAAATCATCCAGCCATAGCCTGTTTTCTTGACGACTGGAGCCCAAATTCCCTCTCCCTGCACGGCTCATCCCATTGGGCCTCAAGGTCAATAGAGAATTTCTACTGGTTATTTTTGTTCATTAGACGGCAAATAGAGAATGGAATAAGAAGATGAGGAGGCCAAGTATATCATCAATTTCCATGGTCTTCCAGAATGATGAAAGTTCAAACGCTCAATTACTGGGGCTTACTGGCTCAACCTTGAAGCGTGGATTTGGGCTCATTTCTTTTTAACTATTTTCTCTAAAAATTTTGTTTCGTTTCTCGCATGAGATCACATAAGATATAGTTTCTTTGTAAGTCTGCTTTAGATGGGCGTCGGTGGGCTGGAAGTGGCGCTGGCTGGATCGGGCCACATCCTAGTCTAATCCCAGTCCGAAACCTTTTGGACATTGGGCTTGGCTCGAGCCTAAATTTTTAAAATTAGGCCCGAGCCCGATCTAGGCCCAGGCTCGAAATCCAATTAAACTGACCCATAGCAATTCATTTGATGCCATCAACAAAATCAATACCTAGTTTTTAAATATTTGCACAAAAAACTGTATGTAATCACTTTAGAAAATCTGTTGTCATATAAAAAGTTGTTCTCATACAATTGGTAAAAAATTGAACGTAAAACTTAAAAGGCCCACTGCATTTTAAGATTTTGAATTACATTTGCATTTGACCAAGGACTAATACTTTGTGCCTTCTTCGTACTAGATTTGACTCGAGCCAAATAACGGCCTAAGCTAAGTCCATTTTTTTTAAGCCCAAAGCCGGCCCAAATTCAATGGAGCCTTTTCCATGGCCCGGCTTGAAGTCAGGGCGGTCCGCTGAGCTTGGGACTAGCCCAAGCCCAAGCCCACTTCCAGGCATAGTGAAAGCTGTCTTTGAAGTCTGATTTCCATGTTAGTAAAGTTATAAGGCTCGTTTGATTTACAAGAAGTGACTTGCATATAGAAATAGGATGTCTATAAATTAGATTTCTAGGCATGAATGTCTGAACTATAACTTTGATCATGGGAAATAGGCATTTTTTCTGATAAAGAATGAAGATATCATGTTTGGTTGAACAATTTCTTTCCTAGAAAAGTAGCGCAAAATATCAGTTATACCCTTTAATTCTTAAAACTTTTTTTTAATCTAATTATTTTAACTTCTACATGGGGTTATAAAAAATGATCAAGAGTTACTAGCTTGCCTATTCCATGACCAAAGGTTGAAGTAAAGCGATCGAAGAAGGATCAGTATCAAAAAATCAAGGGTCAATCGCTGAGGTGAATTTGGATCGATCTTTCAATTTATTCAAAAAAAATACTAAAAAAAGGAAAAAACATAAATAAAATATTTATTTAAGTCCCTAAACTTAGATCAAATCATCGCAACGTTATCTTGGTAAATAAAAAATATATACAGAAAAATCTTCAAATCATCTTAGAAATAGAAAAAAGTAGCAAAATGCAACTCTCTAAAGAAACATGCCCCAAAAAAACACAACAGCAAAAGAAGAAAAAAAAATCTAGAATCAGAAATCAAATTAATACAACAACAAGCATCAATTTGTAGAAAAGATCTTAACCAATTCTTACCTCTTTTTCAGTTGATACCCTATGGATTTGAAGCGAAGAGCAGCAAACGAATGAAAGCTGAAGCGTTTCTTCTCTTCTTTTTTTGCCCGTTGATTTGAGTAAAAAATGTATACAGCAAAAAAATGAAATATTGAAAAGAAAAAAAAGAAATATGCTGTGGTGAAAAAGTAAATTTTATGGTATCAATAAGGATTTTATTTTTATAAAATGCATGAATCCTAAAAACATGAACCAAATATTTTAATTTATAAAAAATAAAATTTCGTGATCTCTTTTTTGTTGGGTAATGGGTCAAAATAGGTCATGAAAATCCTAATGGGCCTTGAAAGCCCATTAACCCCTTATGTATGTGAATGAGAAATTGCGGGGGACATTTAGTCCCACATCGGAAAGAACAAGGAAGGAAGGTTCACTTATATGGAAACCTCCTCCTTAAGCTTGTGTTCCTTCGGCTCACCATAGAAGGAGAGCTTGAGGGTGATGCGAAGCATCACCATCGCGCACGCGCGTGTGCGAAGGGCGCAATGGGCGCTTTGTAGGCGCACTTTGCACGTACGCATCGTCGCGAGGGGCTTTAATCTTTTTGATGATGAAGATCAGACGTAGAAACTGATCAGGATTGAGATGAGGGGCTGAGATCAAACGATGACTTGGATTGATCACAACCATTGGTGATCGCTGATCAGGATTGATCATGACTTATCTGATCTTCAGATCTTCAGATCACAGCCATGAAAAGGCTTATCTGATCACATGATCTGAAGATCACGAAGTGAATGGGCTTATCAAACATCCTCTGATCAAAAGAATTCGAATTAATTTAATTCGTAAGGTTGCTTCCAAGGGGCATAAGGTTGCTTCCAAGGGGCATAAGGTTGCTTCCAAAGGGTATCTAAAAACTATAAATAGGACTAAAGACCCTCTCATTCCAATCATCCAATTATCCATTCCGAATTGAATCAAATTCAATTCAGTTCTTCCACTCTCTTAGGCATTTGCATACTTTCCTAAGGATAGTATAGCAATAGTGCATTGAAAAGAGAGTTGCATTCTTGGTTCGATTATTTTGGTGAATTATAGTGCTGCTTTCATCAAAAGGAGACTGTTGTATCCTGAAAGACAATCGTCATACTGACCGTGAGCACCATTGCGGGACGAAATTGTCTTAAGGACATAGAGTATAACTCTAGCCTCAGTCTGATTCAAGTAGGTAGCCACCATCTGCCACACAATACAGCCAACAATTTTAATGTGAACCAAACGGCCCATAGTAATAAGAACTGGCCAATGCTAATGAAAGATGGATCAAAAGAAGCAAAACAAACCGTATTACATTGCGAGGATGATCTCATGGGATAGATGAGCATCACTGCTTGATGTTGTGGCCAGTTGAGGACTTAACCCGTCATCTACCAAAAAGCCAAAAGTTTTGTTGTACTATGATGGTTATCCTAGCCATTATTGAATTTTTACTACTCATTAATTTGATTATTTAGGAGAATTTGGAGAGAAACCGTAGCTTGTTTTTGTAAAATTAGGTTGATTTTTTTCATGAAAATAATTTATTTTTAAGTTTTCTGGAGCAAATATTACCCTTTTTTTTTTGTCAAACGAAGGCGTACATCATATTTGACGGAAAAAAAATCTTTGTACATTGCGTATGATTTAAAATGCTTGCATCGTACGTTATGATTGATTGTACATATATAATTGCGCATATTAAAAAAAAAAATTGATTTTTTTATTATATGATACATGCGCTTCTGAATTATATGCTGTGCATAAAGAGTTTTTCCTTTAGTGAAGGCGCAGTATAAATGGTTGATGTATGCAAATTGGCAGTGCACAAAGTTGAGAGCCGTGGACTGCGGCTTGGGACGTTGGGTTTGGGCACCATCTAACGAACACAAAATCCAAGTAAGAAGCGTATAAATCTCAGAGTTAGATTCAACAAGATCAATATAGATAGAGAACCCAACCATCGCAATGCAATGTCGGAATGACACTCATCATGTATGTTACCATAGACTCATAGGCATCACTCTTTTAAGGATGCAAAATGAATATAATATGATGCTATCTTTCACAGGGTTTCCGTGATGCTGCTGCCTATAAATGATGGAATTCCTCAGCCTGTCATTGTGACGGAAATGCCGCCGTCAATTGCATCATTGAACTTTGGATTTGTTGACAAATAAAATAATGACTGCCGTTACAGTCATCATGAAGAGTCATGATAAGAAATAACGAGGAAAAAAAAATGTCATCTTTCTCTCAACGAGCATCTGTCTTTTTTTATTTATTTTTTATTTATTATAAAAAAATGTAAGATTTCAAATTTTTGTAACATCGATCCTCAAACGAAAAAAAAAAAAAAAGATTGCATCAGATAGCTGACAGCTAACTTAAAATTATATCAGATCTTCTAAAACATGAATCTATTAAATTAAATTTTAAATTATGAGTATCAACATAACCAACAAAATGAAAGAATATATTAAAAAAATACTTAAATGAGTTAAGTTTAAAAGCGTAAGATTTCAAACCTTAATCTAAGATTCATGCTATAATCATATCAACATAATTATATTATTTTATTTTATTTTATTTTTTCAACTTAAAAATAAGATGATTATAGTCTAATAAATTTAAAATTAATTATATTTTTATTTATTTATGAAATAAAGTTTTTTTAATAGTTGATGAAACTTAAATTATTTATTTAACTTTTATCATTATTTTTGATATAGTTAGCATTATATTGAAAAATGTATCCCTCTCTCTCTCTCTCTCTCTCTCTCTCTCTCTCTCTCTCTCTCTATATATATATATATATATATATATATATATATATATATATATATATATATATATAGAGGTAACAAGTTAATATTAAATATCATTTCTATTCCTATTAAATAAGTTGTTAAATAATTATATTTATTTGTGTTAAACATGTTGTGCCGTATCAATTTAATATAATTTATTTATTAAATAAATTATATATCATATCATGTTATTTATTTAATAATTAAATTATATTAATATTAAAATTTTAATATGACTAATTCATTATATTTATCTTAACTTTGATCTGATATGAATATAAATTATCACCCCTATTAGAGAGATGCCAACATATGGGCTAAAAACCAATGGCATTATTTCATAAATATCAATCTCATCCATGAATGTTTTAAATTAAGAACTACATTTGCCATCCATGAACCCATCCCGTGTGATTTACATGCGTGTCGTGCTTGAGCTGTGAACAATTCCTGACAAAAATCGAGAGGAAACAAGGTTGCATTAGAATGACAACATGTCCTCCCAACGTGAGGGCATCTCTATTGGGCCTCTCAAAGGGTTTGAAGACTAAAGACCATTAGGTTAACGCATTAATTATAATGCACGGTGTTTCTCTTAATTTCAACCAGCTATGATGCTCGTTCGTGCAGACCACTTAAAAATTTTAAGCTAGCATACATAATGATCATAAGGCATGAATCATCATCTCATGCTTTCTAACGAAAGCCAAATTAAAATGCAGCAATTACATAGATACATATTTCAAAGAATCCAAACTACCGGTCTCAGAGGTTTCAATAGCAATCTTTGTGTTGAGGGATAAAATCGTTATTGCATTGATAACCATGCGAAGAGACTAAGATCAGCCCCATCTCCTCGTCCGCTACATTATGCCCTCGAAGAACGAGCTAACTAATATGATCTAACGGACCGAGCAACCCATAGCTCGGCTCCACCGGGCTTTCCATAGCTCAGCTTCCCCCGAGCTACCTATAGCTTGGTTCCCCCGAGCTACCCATAGCTCGGTTCCCCCGAGCTACCCATAGCTCGGCTCCCCCCAAACTACCCATAGCTCGGCTTCCACGAGCTTCCCATGGCTCAACTTTCCCCGAGCTTCCCATAGCTCGACTCCCCCGAGCTACCTATAGCTCGGTTCCCCTGAGCTACCCATAGCTCGGCTCCCTCCGAGCTTCCCATAGCTCACCTTTCCCCGAGCTTCCCATAGCTCGGCTCCCCGAGCTACCCATAGCTCGGCGTCCACGAGCTTCCCATAGCTCGGCTCTCCCGAGCTACCCATAGCTCGGTTCCCCCCATGCTACCCATAGCTCGGCTTCCACGAGCTTCCCATAGCTCGGCTCCCCCGAGCAATTCATGGCCCGACGCACACCTCCGTGGAACCCGACGCGGGAGAGCCCAGGCCTAGCGTAACAGAATCCCAAACAAAGAATTATATCGAGGAGTGGCCTAGGATCTACAGTAACGGCCTAGGACCTACGCACTCATCAGATCTCAGGCCATCAGGGGGCCCTCCCAGCCGTCGATCCTTTAACGAACAAGATACGGATCCCACCGGCCTGGCAACAGCTTGATTTGAATCATCCCCGTATCCTAACAACCTTCGAACCTTCCAGAAGGCGCTTAAGATCCAGGTGATTGCCTATAAATATGACGCTCCCAGATTCTCTCAGGTATGCGCTGACACCCTCTGGCTTACCGGCTTACCCTCACTCTCTCACACCTTAACTGCTCGTCGGCGCTCCCCCAGAGCTCCCGATTGGCCACCCCTGAATGGACTCCCCAGAGAGATCCTTCTTCTCATTTCTGTTGATCGTCGATCCCCACTGACTTGAGCGTCGGAGGGTTTTTCGCGGAGGGCCACCCCCAATGCCTCTTGCGTGAGGACTTCTGTGCAGGTCTACCCAAGAGGAAGCCCAGATCAGGAGACCGATCGCGCCCGAGTCGAAGGACAGATCCCAGCAGTAATACTTTGTAATGAGTTTTAGAAAGAATTTTATTTCAAACGGTTCTAAAGAGCAAAGATAGCGATTGCTCAATCCTTGCTAAACGCTAGATGCATCCCACTCCAATCAAAAACGGGGGCCTTAAAAAGCTTCTAGCTTTAAAGGCATTTATTTTAAGAAAAAATTTTTGTGCACCCAATGCACGAAGGTGCACATCGAGTGTGTCCATTGATCGCATACCTGCATAAGCGCACATGAAGGATGCAGCATGGCTCAATGAGTCATGGCATACAAGCCCACGTGGCTAATGACTGTATTCAATACGCACATTCATACATCGAATATAATGCACAAAGGCGTTTTGATATATATACGCACATACATACATATATAATTAAAAAAAGGGGCTCCACCGCACGTTCGGCTACGATTCGACAACATCACACGCCTTCTCTTTACTTTATTGCCATTTTTGTTTCAAGCGATTCTCCAAGGCCTAGAGAGCCTTCTGATAACAGCAGTATCCTATACAAATAGCAACATGGTTGGCACGCGTTATGCCTCATTTATTCTTAATGTTCTCGCCAATCAATGTCGTCCTTTGTCTCGGCCACGGGGTCCCCCATTGATTCCATCCCTCATCAGTCTTCAAGCCTACTCGATCATTGGCGGTGATAGCCATCCGACCAAGCTGCCCCCTCCTCATCAGAAAATAAAGACTCATATCTAATACATTCCCCACTCACAGGGCATTCATGGGGCACCAACCAAAAAAAAAAAAAAAAAACACCCTTTTCTTGGGGTATCGCAACTGATTTGTTAATGTAGCCGTCGTGATGATCAAGTAGACCTAGTTCCATCAAAGATTATGCCACTCAACGACACAAAATCATTAGTCCTTTGTAGACCCTCTTTACCCAAGTATATATAACAGGATCACAGCATTGCCATTTCTGCCATCTCTCAACCACCGAATTAGCACTTTAGACTTCATTGATTTCTCCATCAGCATGGATTCAGACGCGAACAGGATGGCCCCAGAGGCAGCTTCAGAAACAATGGATCTCCTCTCGCATGCATGCTGTAGATCTTGTTGGAAATATAGAGATAGAAGTAGATTTGCTGAAGTTTTTTTAAGTAATAGAGTGCTGCTGCACCTTTTGCAGAGAAGAATTAGATTTCTTTCTATTTTCTGTATGTTTAAAAGATGCTAGACACAGCTTTATATAGAAGCTGTATATAGGAAATTACATAGAGAATTTAACTTCTAGAAACTTAGCAAAACATTAAGTAAGCCTAGAAAAACAGCAGAGAATTAAATGAATGACAACCAACTCCTTGGAACTAAACAATTGACTTTTTGACTCACGGTTTTCCTCACAAATTCCCCTCTAAAACAGTGAGTCCCAACATGTCTCTGAACTTCAAAAACTTCTCTGTAGAAATAGGTTTTGTGAGCATGTCTGCTGGTTGTTCATTGGTGCTGATGAACTCCAGCTGTATCTCTTCTTTCTGCACAAGGTCACGAATAAAATGATGTCTCAATTCGATATGCTTTGATCTGGCATGAAAAACTGGGTTTTTTTGTTAGAGCAATTGCAGACATATTGTCACAATAAATAGTTGTAGGACCCTCCTGCTTCAATCCTAAATCATTGAGCAATTTCCTTAGCCAAACTCCTTCACAAGCAGCTTCTGTTGCTGAAGTATATTCAGCCTCTGCAGATGACAAAGCAACAGTGTTTTGCTTTCTAGAACACCATGAAATGGTGTTATTTCCAAGGCAAAAAATATAGGCTGATGTGCTTCTTCTATCATCAGTAGATCCAGCCCAATCACTATCGGTGAAACCAGTCAAAGTGAACTCGGAGTCTTTGCCATACTTCAAACCAAGTTTCAATGAGCCTTTTAGGTACCTTAGTACCCTTTTTGCTGCTGCATAATGAAGCACACTTGGGCTGTGCATGAATCTTGACAACATACTAACTGCTTGAGTGATATCTGGTCTAGTATGAGTCAAGTAAATAAGGGATCCAATTAGACTCCTGTACTGATTTTTATCAACCTTCTTAGCTCCATCATTAGAGCTCAATTTTTCATTTAAAGCCATAGGAGTACTTACAGCCTTACAATCCTTCATGTAGAATTTCTTCAAGATGTCAGCTGCATATTTTTCTTGGGAAATGAAAATTTCCCCTCTTCCTTGCTTCATTTGCATCCCAAGGAAGTACTTCATGATCCCTAAGTCTGTCATCTCAAAGTTCCTCATCATTGAGTGCTTAAAATCAGCAAGTAAATGATGATTGCTCCCAAAGTAAATCAAATCATCAACATATAAGCAGACTATGATAAAATCAGCTTCATTCTTCATAAAATAAAGTGCTGGTTCATGAGGACTTTTCTGAAAACCTGAATTCTGAAAGTAAGAATCAATCTTACTATTCCAAGCTCGTGGAGCTTGTTTGAGGCCATATAATGCCTTGTTCAGCCGGTATACCTTTTCTTCTTTGCCTTTGACTTCATATCCACGTGGCTGCTCCACATAAACTTCCTCTTTCAGTTCTCCATTAAGGAAAGCTGATTTGACATCCATTTGATACACATTCAGCTCCAATTGGGCAGCAATTGCAAGAACAAGTCGGATTGTCTCAATTCTTGCAACTGGGGCAAAAGTCTCGTTGAAATCTACTCCAGGCTGTTGGGAATAGCCTTTGGCCACTAACCTGGCCTTGTGTTTTTGAATGGAACCATCCTCATTGTATTTGGTCTTGTAAACCCATTTAAGACCAATAATGTCTTTGCCTTTGGGAGGATCTACAAGATCCCAAGTGTTGTTCTTATCAATCATATTCAGTTCTTCTTCCATGGCCTTTTGCCATTTTTCATTCTTCACAGCTTCTTCAAAAGTTTGTGGCTCACAAGAGAAAAGAGCAAAATCTGCATTTTCATTGGAGAAATACTTCTAAAATCACTATACCTTTCTGGCGGTCTTCTAACTCTTTTAGATCTTCTTAGACTAGGTGAAGAAGATGAAGTTCCTTCATTATCTGGACTTTCAGATTCTGAACTGGAGCTCTGAGTTGTAGTTCCAGCAGCTGAAGTTGCTGGATTCTGAATTTCAACTGCTGATTCAGTCCTTGATCCTTCAGCTGGAGCAAAATCTTGAATATTTGATGATTTTTGGCTGCTGGAATTCCACTGCCATACTGCTTTTTCATCAAATATGACATCTCTTGCCACTGTCAGCTTGTTATTAATAGGATTCAGCAACCTGTAGCCCTTGGATTCATCGTTGTACCCAACGAACAGAAGCTTCTCTCCCTTCTGATCAAACTTATCTTTATTTGGAGCCTTGTTGAGTGAGTAAGCTGGACAACCAAACACTTTTAGATGGCCAACTTCTGGCTTTCTTCCACTCCAAGCTTCATAGGGAGTTCTGTTCCTTACTGATTTTGTTGGAGACCTGTTTAAGATATAGACAGTAGTATGTACAGCTTCAGCCCAAAGAGAATTAGGAAGCTCCTTCCCTTTTAACATGCTCCGAGCCATCTCAACAATGGTTCTGTTCTTTCTTTCAGCAACTCCGTTTTGCTGAGGGCTTCTACTCACGGTTAATTGCCTTTGGATGCCTTCTTTCTTGCAATAATCCATGAATGGTTGATAGATGAATTCACCTCCACGATCAGTTCTTAAGGTCTTCATTTTCAGCCCACTTTGCCTTTCAGCAAGGGCTTTGAATTCCAGAAATTTTGAAAAAGCATCTGATTTTTGTTGAATAAAATACAGCCACACCATTCTAGTATAATCATCAACAAAAAGTATGAAGTACCTTTTATTCCCAAGTGATGGAGTTCTTGTGGGACCAAATATATCCGCATGAACAAGCTCCAAAGGAGCTTTGGCCCTCCAAGAAATCTTTGGGAAAGGAAGATGGTGCATCTTCCCATAGACACAGCCTTCACAAACTCCTTCTACTTGATGTATTTGGGGAAGACCACGAACCATATCTTTTGCTTTAGTAGCTGCAGTCCCTTATGATTTAAATGGCCATATCTGAGATGCCATAGTTGAGATTCGTCTGAAATTTCACCCCTTAAGGCTACTGGACTTGCATAGTTGATGGAGAGTGGAAAAACTTTGTTGTGAGTCATCTCAACCTTCGCCATCAGCTGGTTCTGCTTGTCTATCACTCTGCACTTATTTTCTTCGAAAAACACCCGATATCCTTTCTGAATCAGCTGCCCAACACTTAAGAGATTGTGAGCAAGAGTTGGGACGTAAAGAACATCATGAATGAACTTTTGCTCATCAGATCTGGACTGTACTGCAATCACTCCTTTTCCTTCAACCCTTTCAGATTTTCCATCACCAAGAATGACAGAATTTGAGAAATCTTCATTAATTTTAACAAACAACTCACGGTCATTTGTCATATGGCTGCTACAACCGCTGTCAAGGTACCACACCTGGTCCTTTCTGCTTTCAGCATTGAGACAAGTTAAAAACACTTGCTCTTCATCATTCTCTTTGCTGAAATTTACTTCTGAATTTTCATTCTTCTTGTGCCAGCAATCTCTGTCTGAATGATTTGGAATCCTACACCTTTTACACCTTAAATAGCATTCATCTGAAGTGTGATTGGACTTCCTGCATATGATGCAATTCTGTCCCTGGTAGCTGGTTCTTTGAAGTTGAGTATTTCTGCCTCTGCCTCGGTCTCTTCCACGCCCTCGAGGCTGGTTATTTTGACTCCTTTGAAACTGATCTTGTTGCTGAAAGTTTTTCCTCTTCTGTTGAAATTTCCGTCCCAAATTGACCTTTGATTGAAAGGCCTGCTCCAAGGACTGACCTGAGGATCTCTTCATTCTTTCCTCATGTGATTCCAAGGAACCACAGAGGTCATACATGGTCAGAATTGAGAGATCTTTTGATTCTTCGATTGCTGCAGCTGCATGATCAAATTTTGGTGGCAGACTTCTAAGAATCTTCTCTACTATTCTCTTTTCTTCAATCTGATCGCCATAAGCTCTGATTTGATTTACAATTTCAGTAACCCTGGAGAAAAAATCTTTGATGCTTTCTGATTCTTTCATTGTCAAGCAATCAAAGTTCTTCCAAAGTGACTGAAGTCTAATAGAGACAACTTTATTGTTCCCTTGAAATTCTTTCTTCAGAGTTTCCCATGCATCTTTAGCTTTGCTAATGCCAAAAATGCGAGGATAGATGGTCTTGCTGATTCCTTGATGGAGGTAACTCAAGGCAAGGGCATTATTCTTGATCTTTTGTTTGTTTTGAGCATAAACCTGAGATGAGGTCTCTGTACTTCTGCTTGTAGAGGATGAATCATCACTTGCTGATGGAGAATCATCATATCCTTCTTCAACAATCTCCCACAAGTCTCGTGCAATGAAGAAGAAACGTATCTGATCAGCCCAGTACCCATAGTTTTCTCCTTCAAAGATGGGTACTTGGCTTGGGAATAACTGAACATGGTTCCAGCAGAGGAGGAATTGCTGATCGACATGGCTCTGATACCAAATTTGTTGGAAATATAGAGATAGAAGTAGATTTGCTGAAGTTTTTTTAAGTAATAGAGTGCTGCTGCACCTTTTGCAGAGAAGAATTAGATTTCTTTCTATTTTCTGTATGTTTAAAAGATGCTAGACACAGCTTTATATAGAAGCTGTATATAGGAAATTACATAGAGAATTTAACTTCTAGGAACTTAGCAAAACATTAAGTAAGCCTAGAAAAACAGCAGAGAATTAAATGAATGACAACCAACTCCTTGGAACTAAACAATTGACTTTTGACTCACGGTTTTCCTCACAGATCTGCCATGCATGTATTTCCATCAACATTGCAGGATATTTCCATGAATTTCAACAAGAAACCAGAAATGACACTCGAGCATGATCAGACTGCTCCCCGGTCGGTGAGTATATGATGTGCCTTTGCTTTAATCTGTCCTCTATCAAGCAAGAAAAAGAAAGGTTATGTGATTTTTTCGAGCATAGAAGCATATAAGAGCACTGATTTTGTCAACAACATCGCAGAAGGGTGATAGCAGCTTAAAAGCAGATGATGCTCATGTTCCACAATGGAAGTTCGATGATCCGAAGGTAATTAAACCTTTCTACAGCATCGGTAATAGAAGTGAATTCAATCTCCAAGTTTATTTCAAAGTAAGTAGACTTTTCTTTCCCATTAGTCATGGATATGGCTGCAGAAGGCAATCCATCCAGAACTGGACTATGATTTGTGCATAAGAAGAAAGAAATGGGTATGGAACGACATCCCTAACTACTTGATTACATTTTTCCCGTATGATTATTCATTGTACTATATTCAGCAGTGTAGGTGGCTCCAGGCACCTGTGGATATTAGCATATGCTATGCTTCTTTTCAACCCTTTTATTACTTATTAATTTTAGATAAATAAATTGGTATCTGGAAGAGTGCCCCTCCATCAGAAATTCAGAGCATCAACGTTTGTAACAAAAATCGAATAATTACTGGCAGAAATTCATTCTCCATGGTTCTGAGCACTTAGTTGGAAAACATGCACAGTTACATAATTCAAATGGGTGTACCTCTAACTTGGAGTGTGACCAACAATGAGTGGAGAATGAACAGGAAACATATAATGACATACCCACAACTCACTGGGACACGCATGGAAACCATGTGGTTGCAACAGTAACTCCGTGTACTTCAGAAATATGTTCCCTTTTTCAAAAAGTAACAAACAATCTCAGTTGCAGTTGTTTTAGATATGACAAACTTGCATAAAAGGTAATTGTCATATAACATTCCTTTTACGTTCTAATGGAAGAAAAACAACGCTCCTATTAAATGTTACCATCCCACTGTGCAAGCATGCTTCTCCCTCCTTTTATTCTAAAGAAATCAATACATTCAATAATTCAAGTGATTTTCTTGGTAAACTTCTTGATTCTAGCACATAACAAGCTTCTCATATCTCAACTAAAGTTATACTTCATGTAATTTGCATCTCTGAAGCTAGTTCTAACTTCTAATTCTTTATTGCTGCAGTTACTACTGCTATACTGTGTGATTCACCAACATATATCATTTGCATTTACAAAAATCAAGGAGCCCATCATAGATTATCAGTTAGTAAAATAAAATAAGTGTCACAAGTGCAAGGTTTAAAGTTCACTTATTTCATAGTTATTTTTTACTTGTCTCAACCATAGTTCTACCATCTTCTCCGGTTCTCCCATATCTCCGTAACATATGCATGCAGTTTGGTTTCCATTGTTACTGTTTGCAGCTTGAAGTTGCCTTTCAATGCTCATAAATTAGCACCAATGCTCTTTCCTCTATTAACCTTAAGATCTCAGTAAATATTTTTGTTAATAAAAATGAGTTCACTTCATTACTTATTTGCTTTCTGATTGGTAGCTCCTCTGTCTTTTCATAACCTTTCACAAGTTCCCTATCACCATCATTCTTCACACATCCAATGTTATGGATCACTGCTCAACCTCATTTTCACTAGTTTACTGTGACCATGTTCACCTACTTCCCTTCTTAACATATTTATTAAATCATCACATACCATATATTTGGTCTTATTAGCTTCTTAAGCCCTCTTTTTGAATGTTTCTCTTTCAAAATTCTTGAAGTTAAGAAGCCACACAGCACAAACTATCATCGGTGTCCTAGAAGAGTTCTCTTAATGCTAAATCTTTTGCCTTCCCTCCACAAACACCTCTTGATTTCCATGATGCTTGTGATGATCCATTTCCACATTACACCCCGACATTTTCAAGTTGAAAACCCCACTTTATGTCAAATGTTTAGATGATGAGAAGTGGTGGAACTTAAATGAAATACACCATCAATCACTAATTGCATCAACTAACAAGTTCATGCAATGAAACTTTTGACCAACTACACGTACATAGATAGACGGGTGCAAACTCTGGCAAATTAAATCAGTACAAGGGCATGACAGATGCAAAACAAGCACATTTGAACACAAGTTTAATATAGTTGGTATGCAAGATGCACAAGAAATCAACCTTTCCAACCACTTGCTAGATAGCAAGAATGATATATTCTTTGCAGTTCTCCCAGAAGATTACACCTTGGAACGGGATCTCTATAAGGAAATGGATTAAGGAAATGAAGCAGAAGCGGAAGGAGGATGAGCGGCTGCAGAGAGCAGAAGTGCATGCAGCCATATCAGTTGCAAGGGTTGCAGCTGCGCTCGCAGCCATTGCTGCAGAGAATGCAAAACCGAACCAAACCAAATGCACTGAAAGGTACTGCAGTGACCTCTGCAGCTGCTTTAGTTGCAGCACAATGTGCCCAAGTTGCAGAAGCTGTGGGTGCAAAGCACAAGCGGCTCACTTCTGCTATTAACGCAGCCATGACTGCCACAGATGCAAGCGACAACATTACTCTCACAGCTGCAGCAGCAACATGTATTGTTCATTCCCTTTAGCTAACCATCTCTCAGATATTACTGACTAGTTGCATTTATGCTGCATCTAACAAGAAACTTGGGAAATGTATCATAGCATGATTTTTCATGTTATCTCTCCAATATAGTGCTACTAATTCATCCCATCTACATTGCTATGGCGAATCAAAACCTATAATCTTATTAGTAAACCTAATCTTGTTTCATCACTTTTTTTTTAAAAAAAAAGAAAAAACTTATTTTCTAAATTTGCAGCACTCAGAGGTGCAGCCACACTAAGAGGAAGGCTGGATCAAAGGGAGAGGATAAAGGGGAGTATGCCAATGCTTCTGTGTGATGAATTTGACTTTAACTTTGGAAGGTGTAGAGCATCAGTGGCAAAGGGCGATGAGATCTTTGTTGCAACGCCAGATGGTAAATAATATGATAAAGTTGTGCTTTGCCCTAGCTTTCTTGGCAAGTGCATTAAGATGACTTTCCAATAGGGAAGTCATCATGTTGTAGGCCTTTGAAAAACTTGTGCTTTGGACTATTCATTAGAAGCCCTAATTAATGACAAGCTAATCCATGCCCATTAAAGCAAAATGCTATTGATGCAGTCACCATTGTAACAACCAACTTTTGCATAGGATAGCTGGAGCTTATTTGCATTCATGGACCGATTTAGAACTGGTGCTAAAGATCCAACATTGCCATGCATTTCTATGGAAGACTTAATCTTCCAAAATTACTTGTTTCTTCTCAAATTTGCTTTTGCTACTTCCATTCAACTCCCTTCTTTGTTTCTCAACATCCATTCAGAATGTACATTTTAAAATGAGTCTTCCTGCTTATTTTGAAATTGTAACCAATTATAGCCTATATTGCATATATTTAAACCATCCCAAACCATTCTCCCTCGCTTTTCTATCTATCAGCATCATTTTAAACCACCTATCTCTAATGCAGTCCTTTTGATATTCATCCATTTTAGTGCGCCAGAACAACTACTCAACTATTTCCATTGATACCATTTCGATTTCATGAGCATATTCTCTCTTTTCATATTAGTCTACGTAGCAGACTTGCCCTATAGTACTTGATGGTTTTAGCTGACATCACTACAGCAGATTTTATTTATAAATTTTCTTTTCTACTTAACCTTTTCCTACATTTTTCTCCTCCATGTTGCCAGGCAGGTAGATGCAGATTAAGATCAGTCTCAGCTGTCCTTAACAGAGATGCCAAAGTGATCTTAAAAATCAAAAAGATCAATTTTCTGACGGCCTTCTTGGGTGCAAAAGAAAGTAAGCCAAATGCTTCCACATTTTTTTCGCTCCTAGTTGATGCATCAGAAACATAATCTTCATCCACATTATGAAAACCACAGGTATTGTGTATGAGCTACACGTCAGCCCCATTGAAGGGCCTATCAATGAAGCAGAATCCTATTCAATTGATACGATGACAGCAGAGGAAAGATCAAGCTCAAATGATAGATTATGTGACATACAAGAAATGGATGATGACAATAAATCACATGTTAATGCTTTCCACAACTTTCAATGCACCTGAACTACTATTCTGCAGGAACTAGCACATGCTATATTGTATTTCAACCTGCCCCCAACTGCACCTTTCAAACTTGTTGCAAGTTGTTTCGTGTTCAAAGAAAGTGCATGAACATAGTGAATAATGAGATAACAAAATTGAATTCCACATCATATGCCTGAGTATGACTTCCATTCTTTCCTAGCAAAGATGACTATTGAAAGGATCAAAGACTTGCCATTTCCAAGTCCTACCTACTACACCATACAAATGTAGCAGATCATGCATCTTACAACAAGAGATGAAAAACTTTGAATGGACCGGCTTATGGCACTGCACAATTCTGCTTTAACAAAGGTTATCAGATGGCTAACTGCTCAGAGAATGAGCCTACGTATGATTTTTAAATTTCCAAATTTAGAAAGAAACCTCCATGATCCTTGATTACTTCTAAGTAAGGTTAAATAATGAGCAAGAAACATGCGGATGCACATAAGCAGGTTAAACACACATAATGATACATCGATTAGAATTATAAACATAGGGCAACAAATGCAAGGGGCAGGTATACCAATATCCAGGCTTTAAAACAACATATCTTAGAATATCAACAACAAATGATTATATGAAATAAGTGATGTTAACTTACAAACTGGTTTCAACAAAATCAGCCAAAGAAGATATTGCAGAAACCATCATAGAGAATTGGCTTGCAAAGCAGGTTCTTCATGTTATGTAATGAAAGCAATCCATCTTGTTGTGTTATAATTTGTGCTACTTCTTTCTCTGTTGCAACAAGAGCAAACAGTTGAATTGCACCTGGAAAAGAATTTATATATGTAAAAGTAAATGCTGACCGCAAGCAACATGAGCATTATTTTTGTTCCTTTGAAAATTCAAAATCTAATTAAAAAATATTCTAAATTTAATACAAGTTATATGCCACAAGCGCCCTATGCACAATAAATCAAAACTAAAAAAACACATTTGTGGCTTTTAATTTTCCTTTGAAACAATAAAATTGATAAAATTAGGTCTGCTCTCAAGAACTTGGGCTGATTTCAGCTCTTAATCGGCCAGTCAACAGATTTGAGAGGTAGAGTGCTAAAACTACTATTGGAAACAGTTCGCGTCAATCTGGACTGCTCAAATACCACCTATACAATACGTGGCAAACATAATTGACATTAAGGAGCTATATTGTTGCCTGTAATCTTAATAAAAACAGACAATCATCAAACCTAATTTTGTGTCAAAGAAGTCTGATGGAAAAAATAAGGGGAAACCTCCATGCATAGCAACAGATTTTATGGAAAGCAACCAAACAAGTTCTTAAAACCTATGTATTTTGGATGTTTTATGAATTGGTTTTTAGTCAAATATAGCAACTAAATGTTCCCCAAAGGTCACAGCTAACTTGGAGCTGTTTAATCAATCTTATCATGGGAAAAACGCTCTTAAATGGAATATTTTCAGAATATAGACTAAACTAGCTGCAGGCAGCACACTGTGAAGCCACATATACGCAAAGGTAGTTTCCGCTGCTTACTATCACCAACATGGTTCATCAAAATGGTCAAAGTTTGTTGAACGTGCCACTGAATACAGTGGCTGATGAAGAGCAAACAAAGCCTTCAAGCAGTAAATTCTACTATTTAAATGTTTTGGGATGGAACAAGAAAGACCATTAGGCTTAGTTGTGCAAATTTATTTGGCTATTAAGCATAGTGTTAGTTTTCAGCCATCTGACCACCCTTGAACATCTCTCTCTCTCTCTCACACACACACACACTCATTCTCTGAGTACGCGTGTCAACAATCCAAGAAAAACAAAATAATCAGCTGACCGTATCACTTAGCCATCAAGTTCGATGGAGAGCTTTTACAGTTTCTATTTTCCCTATCCACTAACACTGTATAGTATATGCTATGTTGACCCTTATCCTTCAAAAGTTCCATCAGTAGTTAACAATATTTCCATCTCACCAAAAACACTAAATTATCTACAGACCATGCAGGAAACTCACTTTCTGCGAATATTTTAAGAGTTTTGCCTATAATGGTATTTTAGGAGATCACATTTACAACTCTATCAGAAATTAATTTACAGACTTTGCCCTTACTGGCACATGCCTCAGGAAAAAACTGGTTTACAACCAATATTAATGTGATTTAGGCTTCTGTCCTAAAAGATACATTGAAGAACTAGGAGTCATGTATGGTATGGTCATCTTTAATTGGTTCATTATAAATACATTTGCCATCATCTTAAAATCTTTATATTCATGCAATCATTTTCCAACTACCTAACAGGTATAAGCTTTCTTTAACCCATTTTTATATGGGCTTGCAACAAAAAACCAAATTGTGACCTTTTACATATTTTTTTTTCTTTCTTTTCTGGGAGAAACTAACCTCATCAGTTTAGAAAAACAAGGTTTGGTGATGCTGCCCAGTTATTCAACACCCCAACAAATCAAAAGAAAGAAAGCAATTAAACTCATAATATTTCTTTATGACCACCATGCATGTACTCACAGGATCTGTATTTCATTGTCGCAGACAGATTCTACTGAAGCATCCACACAAAAATAAAACAGGGTGAGGAGCAACAGACTTTCATTATAAGTATTTATAGACGTAAAATAGTCTAAATCAAATGAATGATACACACGTATGAACTCAGTTGACAACAAAGATAAAGAGAGGGAAAATGGATCATTCAGATAGTAAGAAGAAAGGTAAGATGGTGCCCAAAAAAATCATCAGCTACTTTTTGCTTGTTTTCTTCATTCCCTCTCCTACCTGTCGCCTTTCTTGGCTGTCGTCTACGTCGTTGTCAATTGGGTTGCAAACGTCCTGAGAGCAGAGTGCCACAATCTCTTACCCAAGAAGTAAATCCAATAGTTTTATCAGATCTATCAATTCGTGATCCAGTAACGACAACAAAATCAAATTTTTCAAATTTTCTAGAAGCTTATACCATGTCACTTCTTGAATCCAAGTTCACGGCTTCTCTCTCGCGGGGAATAGCGGGGTAGGACAGGAACCTGAGCCGGCGCTTCCAACACGCAGAGACGGAGAGACAAAACTTTCCCCTGGACCCAAACCGCTAGGGTTTCCCAAAACTCTTGCGGCTCCGCCGAGGGATCAAGATTTGTAGTAGGCGGCGGAGACGGCCGGACGGGTGGCGGAGACAAGGACGGCGCCACCTCCGGGATTCCCTACGATTTCTTGTCGAAGCGGTATGGTCCCTCGCCGGTGCAATTACCAGAAAAAAAAGGTGTTGGACAGGCCATGCTCCGTCCAATGAATCCAAACCCGACTAATTTGCTGTTTATCAAATCAGGCCAGCCCTGATGCAAGAAAAAATTTTACGCTGAACAAGTGATGTCGTTGGTTCAAAGATTAGTATGACTCGGATTCAATAAAAAATGTTTAAGCTCGTCTCGACACTCAGTTAGATCGTATCCGAATATCAGTCAAACATCTGGTTATTATTTTTAAAATTAATAATTAATAATTAAATATAAATTTATTTTTAAAAATAAAAAGAATCGATTTAAACTAAATTTTTTATATAAAAACTTTTTAATTTTATTAAATAATTAATCAATCTTTATATATATATATATATATATATATATTATTTATTTGAAAATATATTTTAGTGAATAATAAAAATATTTAATATAATTAACTAAAATATATGAGAAAATTTTGAGCAAAATCATCCATTTTTGTCCTGGTTTTGTGGCACAAAGACCGTGGAGTACTGTGTTAAGGTTCACGCAAGCACTCGGACCGAGCGCATCTGAGGATGTAATGGATGCATTTTATATTATTTTATCATAATATTATACCATGATGCTATATTAAAATTTATTTATTGATACTATTATATTATACTACAAAATATAATAGTATATTATAATGTTATAATGTATTATAATATAATATTATTATATTAATATTGTATTGTATAATAATATTATTTATTATATAATATGATGAAGGGTTTTTTTGTTGAATGTTTTTTTATGGATGGGCTCATAAACCGAAATCATTGTTCGAGAGTGATCCGTTGTGTTTGAAATAAGGAATAAGAGGGGATAACCCTTAAGGTAGTGTTTGATAGAAAAAATATTATCCATGGATAAGTGTACGGGATAGAGTTTATCCCCTGGCTATCCCTAGGGATATCCCTTGGCTATCTCATTGATCATATCAAATGCAAAAGGTAAATCCATAGGATAACCTTTTTTTACTCTTATTTGGAGGGATAACCAGCTATTCCTACATTTTCTAGGGAATAAATTGAGGGGATATCCCATGGTTAGCCATGGTTAACCATGGATTATCCCTTTGGTTAACTTTATTCTCTGCTATCCCTTATAGTTATGGCTTTTGGGAATAGAAGGGGATATCCAAGGGATATCCCCTCTTATCCCCTATTTCAAACACTACCTAAATATCCCCTCTTATTTTCTTTGTCATAACTACGAAGGATAGCTGAAAATAAAGTTAACCAAAGGGATAACCCATGTTAACCATGGGTTATCCCCTCAACTTATTCCCTAAGGTAGTGTTTGATAGGAAAAATATTATCCATGGATAAGTGTACGGGATAAAGTTTGTCCCCTGGCTATCCCTAGGGATATCCCTTGGCTATCCCATTGATCATATCAAATGCAAAAAGGTAAATCCATAGGATAACTTTTTTTTACTCTTATTTAAAGGGATAACCAGCTATTCCTGCATTTTCTAGGGAATAAATTGAGGGGATATCCCATGGTTAACCATGGATTATCCCTTTGGTTAACTTTATTCTCAGCTATCCCTTATAGTTATGACTTTTGGGAATAAGAAAGGATATCCCCTCTTATCCCCTATTTCAAACACTACCTAAGGAATGCAGGAATAGCTGGTTATCCCTTTAAATAAGAGTAAAAAAATGTTATCCTATAGATTTACCTTTTTGCATTTGATATGATCAATGAGATAGCCAAGGGATATCCCTAGGGATAGCCAGGGGATAACTCTATCCCGTACACTTATTCAGGGATAGTATTTTTTTCTATCAAACACTACCTTAAAGATGGGTGTAGGATTATTGGGATGAACACGGTTTCTAGCTGTGTTTGAAATAGAGAATAAGGGGATATCCCTATCCCCTGAAGCATATCCCATGGATATCTCTTTTATTCTAAGGTAGTGTTTGAAATAGGGGATAAAAGGAGATATCTAGGGGATATCCCCTCTTATTCCCAAAAGCCATAACTATAAGGGATAGCTGGGAATAAAGTTAACCAAAAGGATAATCCATGGTTAACCATGGGATATCCTCTCAATTTATTCCCTAGAAAATGCAGGAATAGCTGGTTATCCCTCCAAATAAGAGTAAAAAAAAAAGTTATCCTATGGATTTACCTTTTTGCATTTGATATGATTAATGTGATAGCCAAGGGATATCCCTAGGGATAGCCAGGGGACAATAGCCAGGGGACAAACTCTATCCCGTACACTTATCCATGGATAATATTTTTTCTTTCAAATACTACCTAAAATCTATAACTACAAAGGATAAATCTAAAAAATGTTAATTATAGGAGATGACCCATGTTTAACCATGGGTTATTTTCTGAACTTATTTATTAGGGAACCCATAAATAGCTGGAGCTATCCCTTGATGGTAAAATTATTATTTAAAAAAGATGATTATTTTCTCAGTGGATAAACTCTATTTTGTGCACTTATCCAGGGATAGCTTTTGGGGACTCAAACACTATTTAAGCATTTTGAGAATCAAACACTACCTTAAATAGTGTTTGACTCTCCAAAAGCTATCCCTGGATAAATGTACAGGATAGCATTTATCCAGGGGATAGCCGAGAGAATAAGCAACTTTTTAAAATTGCAACTCTGCCATCAAGGGATAATTTTAGTTGTTCATAGGTTTCCTAGAGAATAAGTTTAGAGGATAACCTCTGGTTAAACTTTTTTAGACATATTCCTCCTAGTTATAGCTTTTGGGGATAAGGGAGGATATCCAAGGGATATCCCTTCTTATCTCCTATTTCAAACACTCTCTTAAATATCGAGATAATTAGGACTACTATTGCACATGATTGTTAGGATGTAATTAAATGCAATGATTTTATGACCTTAACGTATATCAATGATATTTTTAAACAGATCATTGCATTCCAAATGCCTTTTCATTCCAAATGTCTCCTTTAAGATTAGGGCTTCTTTAAAGTTGAAAGCAAATAAGCATGAATAAATTTTATCAAGTGATACAGACATGTGAAACTACAAAAGAGGATAACTATTTATCCCACATTAGCTCCTTAAGAATTTTCAATTTAGCATATTCGATCATGCTTAAGAAAGATATGACCTCACACAACTCAAGCTAGAGACAATTTCAGGTTATAAAAGAGAACAATCGCTTCTAATTTTATTACTTAAATCATTCAACTTAAGAAAGAGGCTTATTTGTATAGTAAAATCGATCGAATAGAAATCTAATTAGAATCAGAATTATTAATCAAATTAGAAATAAAATACTTCTAAAAATAAAAGAATAGAATTATTAATTGGTTCGACACTGATAAAACTAACACTCCTAAGAGAGAACAAAATAGAATTCTTAAAAGATAATAAAATAAGTCTTCTGCAAAGATTAAAAACAAACTAAGATTCCTTCAAAAAAAAAAAACTTAAAATATTTTTTTAAAAAAGTTAAAATTATTTTATTTATAATTTTTTAAGCTACGTCACCAAGTCATTTAAAATCTTAATAAAGCTAAAAATCAAGCAGAGAGGTAAATTAAAGTAGCATTACCTTGTGATTCAATTCTTTGATGATGCATCTCCAAAAATCTACATCTAAACTATAATGCAGATTCGCCAGGATCATTGTGCGCAGTCGCTCACCAACCCTTTGATTTCTGATATTCGCTCTCTCCTTCAGGGGGTTCACAGTATTCAGATTAGCCATATTTTCAGGAAGTCAACTCAGCGGCTGACTGGATTGCCGCTAGAGTTGCTGATCATTCTGGATTCTGGTGCTGGAAGCCCGGTGAATGGTGTCATCCGGGTCTGAACTTAATATTGTATTCTGATAATGTGGGTCTGAGTCACCCTAGAGTGGTGTGATTTCCGTCTGTACCAAAAAAAAAAAAAACTATAATGCAGATCAAATTTTGGCCCTTTGGAATTGGAACTAAAATTACTTATGCTAATTTCACATGTTTACTTGCATAGAATTATGCTTCAATTCTAATTTTACCTGAAATCCAAATTATATATTAGGAGGATTTAAAATCTAGATTTCTCATCCAAAAATTGCAAATCCGTTTCAGCTAATTATAACGCAATCATCTTTCCTCTCTACTGGGGTAAAAACATGTTGTGCCTGACATGGCTTAGACCCTTGGGAGTAGTTGGGCCAAGCTGAGGCAGCGGTTCAAGGCTCACAGGCTGTACGTGCTAACCCACTAGCCTGACGATGAATTAGGATCGTATTGTTGACGGTCAAAAATAAAAGCTGACTATGAATTAGGATCGTATCTATATAATTATTTCATAAAAAAATTATTTATAGAAAATTATATTAAGAATAGTATTTATTAAAAAGATAACAACTAATTAATTAACGAAATTCAAATAGCAGGAGAAGCAATTAGGAATCCGAATCCATCATGCAAACATGTTTTATCTTTTTTTCTTAAATATTAAAATAGTAATAATTTTTATAAATTTAAAATTAGAATAATTTATCTCTTGTCAAGCATGGATTGTATTAGGAGATTACGATACGTCTATTTAGAGTATAAACTATCTAATAATTGCAAGGTTAAGGATCTAATCTATCATATACTATCTGTCTTTCTTAAGCATGTACCGTATTCTGTATTCAGATCAAAACCTTGATGCATTATTGCCACCAGCATTCCTTCCATAATTTTCTTCTCGCAGGCCTAAATACAATAATCTAAATAAAAGAAGAATAAAAAGAGCTTTGTACAAACTCCTTCCCTCAACTATTGCTTGAGGTCCTTTTTTTATAAAGCTTGTATAGGGCTTCCTCTTAGTCAAAGTCGAAGTCAATCGGACTCTCAAAATCATTCAGATGTTGTGAGAAAATTTTTCAACCATCCGTTCAACATCACCTGCCTTAATTTGCGCCGGAAATCATGCGAAATCATCTCTTTCTTCCTTTTTGGCAAATCGAGTCATGATTTGAGTGCCATCACTCCAAAAATCAAGCTCTTTTCATCCATAGGCTTGCAAACATCCATAAAAATATCAATTCTTAATAAATTTAAAGTAATTAATATTTATTTTAATGATTAAATTGGAATAATAAATAGACTTATCTTCTAATAACCATAAATAAGCTATCTTTATGAGCATTTGTGAAATCACAGTCTAAGATACGGATGGCAATGGCCAGTTTATATCGGTATCCATTTTTGTTAAAAAAAATGTCCCTATTCACTGTTCCATTAAGCCATTATAGTTAACGGAGCGAGGAAAATGATACTAGATCGGATAAATGGGTACTCAGTTAATGGAACCGGGATAGAAATACTCAGTCGGATCGTTTGCCCATTTACATAAAAAAATAAAATTATTTTATTAAATTTATAATTTATTAAAAAATAAAAAAATATTTTTTTGTAGGATAAGAAAGAGATCAATCATGAAAGAAGGAAGAGTAAGAGACGGCTGCGTAAAAAAAGAAGAGCAAGAGTTAAAAGAATAAATTTAAACATATTTTACTATATATATTTTTTATTTATTTTAAATTTTAAAATTTTAATATATATATATTTAAAATTTAAATATATTTATTAAAGCTAATGAAAATAAAGATGGATAAACAAGAATGAAGCGAAGAATATCGTTCTTGAGCCATTAACGAAAAATCTCTATTACCTATTGAATCAATCTTTTTTTTATCTATTAAAAATGATACCTACCGAATAAATGGCTAAACAAAAAAATTATTCTCCCTGGACTAAGCGGGCCACAAGTTATACCAGTTCGGCTCAACTTGTTTTATATCCTACTCCTTTCTCTTGCCCTTTTTTTTTTTTTTGGTACAAAAAATGGGCGATCACACTAACCTAGTGCGAGTCAGTCCAGAAAGATCCGAATACAAAATTTGCTGTAAAATAGAAGGACAGGGATCGCTCGGCTTCCAAAACCATGATCCAGCATGCTGGGCCACAAAGGATGCTACCCAGTCCGCCGCCGAATTGGCTTCGCGATAAATGTGGTGAATCTGAGTACAATCGACCTTAGAAAGGATAGTACGAATGTCCGTCAGCATCGGATTAGTAGGGCCAGAATGGCAGTTCTCCTTCTGCAGCCAGGAAATAACCGACATGGAATCACCCTCAATGAAAACCCTCTGGGCCTGAAGAGTCCTGACAGCATAAGAAATGCCCGCCCAGGCCACATAAAGCTCAGACATCAGGACGGAGGAGTCAATAGAACCAAAACCTCCCGCTCCCAGAAGCTCACCCTAAGGGCCACGGACGAGGAAACCAGAACCAGCAGCTCTGCCACGGACACTACCATCAAAATTGATTTTGATGAACCCTGGAGGAGGGGGATCCCAGAAGATGAACACCGAATGACGGTTCGCTGCCGAAGCAGCAGGGAATCCCCAGAGGCCAGAGACGTCAGAACCAACCCGGGCACAGTCCATGACCAAAGATCTGATTTTCCTCATAATTCTAAAGGAAGACATAGGGTCGTCCGTGAAAAGAATCTGGTTTCTCGATAACCAGATATGATAAGCCGTGGCAATCCAACAGCTACACCTCTGCGGAGAAGCTCTACGAATATCCAGGAAGAAAGAAGAGCGAGGAGAACCCTGATCGTCCATCCTGAAAGAATAACCCACCCTCTGCCATATCCGTCTCGCCCTGGGGCAGGTAAAGATAGCATGGTCAGAGGATTCGTCCTCCACCCTACATAAAGGACAGCACGGATGAATCGACAGACCTCTTCTAGAAAGAAGAAGACAAGTGGGAAGGCAATCCCACAGAAGCTTCCACATAAATAGCTGCACTCTGGGGAGGGTGGGAAGCTTCCAAATCCAATCAGCATCCATCGAACGCTGGGACCCGGCCTGAAAATCATCATCAAATCCTTGATAGGAGCCCTAGAGAGACAAGATCTCTGCCAAAGTCTGGAGTCAGATGAGCAACCTGGGATAATGGGCATCGAGAGAATACGTCTAGAAAGCTCCAACCCAAGAAACGGGTCACAGAGGGGATATGCCAGGCAGGGGGATCAGAAGAAATCAAATCCTTACCCGAAGGTTATAAGGGATGTCAATACTTATAAAAGAGGGCCATCGTGAGAGAGGAATATCCGAAAACCAAATATCCTGAATAACATCATAGATGATCCATCTCCCATCATACACGTAACATTACCCCTGATAGCCTGACCAAATCTGCAAACTTCCTTCCAAAAAGAGGAGCAACCACGAGGTGGCCTGATATAAGAATCCGGCACCAGCACCATACCTAGCACGCATCAGGGTACTCCAAAGGCAATGCGGCTCCAGAAGGAATCTAGAAGCATGTCTGGCAAGAAGGGCATCCCTTCTAACAATCAGAGACTGGATCCCAAGCCCGCCGTCTTGGATAGGCATGCAGACAGTTTCCCAGGATAAAGATGCATACCATGACCTTCTTGCGTAGAAGCCCACAGAAAATCACGGAAACTTCTCTCAATCCTCTTAAGACAAGTAATAGGAATAATAGAATTAGACAGAAGGTACATGGGAAGGGAGGAGAGAACCGAGCGTATAATAATAATCCTGGCCATCATCGAAAGGCCAGTAACCTGCCACCCCTCCATACGCTGATGAACCCTCCTCTCAAGCTCATAGTAGTCAGAACAACGGGGACGTCTTCCTGTGATAGGAATCCCCAAATACATCAATCTGTCTGCCTGAGTAGAAATACCCGATAAAGAAATAATGGCTTCCCTGATAGCTCTAGGAGTCTTCGGGCTGAAACATATAGTGGACTTTAGAAAATTAACCTTCTGGCCGAAGCCTGACAATATCGCTGGATAATAGAATAGAAAGACGACGCATTAACAATAGAAGCCTGGCCCAGGAGAATGCAGTCATCCGCAAACAGGAGATGGGAAACCAAAGGGCCCTCCGCACCAGCCATAAATGGGACTATCCTCCGATCTCTCTGCGCCTGATGGAAAGCCGAGACAGATCATCCACAGCTAGAATAAACAACAAAGGGGACAAAGGGCAACCCTGTCGGATCCCACAGTAGAGTGAAAGAATCTGGTCGGACTCCCATTAATAATTATAGAAAAGGACGGCGTCTGAATGCAAGCCATAATCCACTCAATGAACAAGCCATCAAATCCAAACTCCGTAAGAGAGCGGTGCAAAAAGGCCCAATTCAGTCTGTCATAGGCTCTCTCCATATCAAGTTTAACAGCCATAAGACTTCTCCTGGCTGGAGCTCTCTGCAAATCAAACATAAATTCCTGGGCAATGACACCTTCTTCCTCTCTACCAAATCTTTTCCGCTACATCGCCGGTAAAGGTGAAATAGTTTATCTGGAAGATTCTTTAGGACTGTCTTCCTACTTGCCTCCTTCTTTCTCGGAGGGGTCTGTCTATTCAGCCGATCTGTCCTCTGTGTAGGCAGGTGGATGAATCTGTGGACCATGCTATATTTTATTGTTCCAGAGCGAGAAGGATCTGGGCTCTTATGGGCTATCCTAGGGATCTGGAGGTAATGGCTTTCTCGCGATCATCTTTCCTTCAGGACATCCGGAGCGATCCTATGAGCAAGCGTAGTCTTTGGTCTGTTACTGCTTATTATATATGGTTGTCGAGGAATCAGATCATATTCTCCGACGACAGGTTTTCCTTTCACAGGATTGTGAGGCAGATTAGTTTATTATCTTCGGAATGTGCCCGTGCCTTTCATGGTGTTAATTTTGACTCCTCTGGCCTCTAGGGCTCCCCTGCTGTTCCGACAGCGAACCGTCGTACGGTTTTCGTCTCTTGGGAGCCCCCCCTCCAGGGTATGTCAAAATTAACTTTGATGGGAGTGTCCGGGATAGAGCTGCTGGATCTGCTTTCATCATTCGGGGACCGATGGGTGATCTATTGGCAGCGAGAGGCTTTGGATCCCTGGACTCAACAGTTCCTCTGTCGGAGCTCGGTGCTGCTTGGGCAGGGCTCTCATTTGCTGTTAGGATCCTCCATGCTCCCAAGATCATGATTGAGGGGATTCTATGACTGTCATTTCTTGGTTATTAGAGGAGAGCTATATTGATGGTTTCTCAAACCCGATTCTGAGGGACTGTTGGTCTATGTTGCGGGAGTTTGATTCTGCCCAGATCCGTCATACTTATCGTGAGGCCAACTCGGCGGTGGACTGGGTGGCGACCTTTGCTGCTCAACATGCGGGTCTATGGATTTGGAAGCCAGGCGACCCATGTCCTATTCTTCTACGGCAGATCTTAACTTCTGATGTATCTGGGCTGACTCATTCTAGAATTATATGATTACCCGTTTGTAACCAAAAAAAAAAAAAAAAAAAGTGAAATGTTACTGTATTAGTATTTTCGACCATTTCTTATTAGACTTTGATCGATTTATGATAGAATTTATTTAATCTCTTAGAAAACCAAAAACTCGTGATGAAAATTTATGTATGGTTCTTCCTTGTCCGGTTAATGCGGCACAGGGGCAGTCATCCGTTGCCATGTTATCAAACCATCCACGTTCTGATACAGTGCCGAACCTGGCGTGCATGAATGTCCCTCATGAGTTACATCGATCATCGCACCCTTCATCAAAAGGAGACCAAACGGCTTTTTCACTGTCGGGCGGAGCAGCAATGTTTTTCTATTCTAAATAATTATTAACTTTTTACACTTCAAATATGTTAGATAATTTATAATCCTCTTTCTCTGGATGACTTTAATTACGTGGCCACTTTCTTAATTTAATTATTTTGAGTTTTACTATGGTATTTTATTTTTTAAATATTATGATTATTATTTTATTGATAACTAATTCATCTTAGATTACGTATATGGTGGCCCAACTGCTTTTTCTTACGCGTTTGAATACGTAGATAGAGTGGGATTATTCGTTTTAACGTAGGAGGGTTATTCATTCTTATAGATTACAGTAGGGCCGGTCATTCTTACCATTCTTAAAAGAGGTGCTAGGTGAAGACAGCGGCTGTGGTGGGCCTCCAAGCGATGGATCTACGCTCTTGTGATGGGGCTGAAAAAGAGATGACGACAGGAGAGTAGAAAAACCCAAATGAGTTCAAAGAGAGCATACAAAAAAAAAAAAAAAAAAAAAAAAAAAAGCGTTAAACGATCAATTTTTTTTTTGCCATGTTGATGATTTTAATTTATTTTTAAAAATTCATCAACTAAATTGTTAAAATTTTAACCAATAAATAGTACATTTCTATATAAATTTTATTATTATTTAAAATCAAAATTTTTAAATAACGGCATGCCCGCATTTAGATATTCGACGGACAAGAAACCTGACTATCTTTTCTCGGAAGAGTTCCGTTAGAAGCCACCCATCGCAATCCCATCAATTCACCTCCCAGAAATCCCAACATCAACAGTACTTCGTAGGAAATAAAAAACTGAGGTTTCGCTTCAACAGCCTGGCAACGATCGCTCCGCAGAAAAAAAACGCGTGAAATTGAGTACGTGAAAACCCACCCATCCCCCAAGCAAAAGGCTGCAGCAAAGGTCCGTAACATGGTGAAGAGTCCAAACCCCATTAATTCTCCACCGCCCCCATAAAAATAACATTATCGATGCGTAGCCGGCTGCTGCCGGGGGCAACTTCACCAATTTTTTTTATATTTTATAATACGAGCTGTGGTCAGAAATAGCTAACTTGCCGGAGAACCTGAAACGTATTTAGATCGGTAAAAGATCGACGCGGGCTATCCGTCCGAAGAGGGAACGCTGGGAATCCGAAGGCCCGGCTATATAACCGATGAAGCGGTGGAAAAACTAGAGTTTTATTTTAAAATAGGTGGCTGATATAAATTTTAGCCATTTTTTTTTTTGTTATAAATTATACGAACTACAAGCCTCTGGGGTGGGTGGGTGGGTGGGTGGGTGGAGCAGTGGTGGTAGTATAAGCACAGTAGGTTTCGTATTAAAAGCAAACAATACTCGTTGGGGTTCGTTTTGCGAAGCCTTCGCCCTCTCATGTGTTGTCACTTCTGAAAAAGATAGTGATGATGGGGTGGTCCGTCATGTCTTGCAGGATTCTCTGACGCTCGAATAATTACACCCTGGTGAAACCTAGGGCTAGGCTGAGAAACCTAGGGCACAGAAATTTTAAAAATGAGAAAGGGAAGAGGGGAACCGAGAACCCTAGGCAGAGGCTCTCTCTCTACCCACCGCGTTGGAGAGAGAGAGCCTCGGGATGGGTTTGGGGCCGAGAACGGAGCAAAAGATATGGCGGTGGAGACGTCTGGGTCTGACACGGGGGACGTGGGCCTCTGGACGTACGCCACGCCGCGGTCTTTGCCGGGGCGTGCCTGTGCGATAGTACGTGCGTGTGAACTCATGCATGCATGCACACACGCAGCGGGCGGACGCTTACGTGTGTCTTGTTGAAGTATGGGCACGCCGGCGTGGTGTTACCACCCAATCCCCAAGCCACTATTTTTTTTTAATAAATTCATAAATAATACTAATATTTGAAAAAAAAATCATTTTTTATTATTTTTAATTTTCCAACTTTGTGGTCGGATAGGGACAATGCTTGGTGATTTAAATGGTTATATTTTTGAAAAATATTTTGTAATTTTTGATTGATTTATGCTTTTTTTTTATTTTTAATTATTGATACTAGCTAACCTCTTTAATTATTTGTTTGTAAAGCTTTTATTTTTTCAGCATTGGGATGAGTAATTAAGCTGGTAAATGGACCAGGATGTGACTAATTGATGATACGTTTGAAAGTCCTGCGCTTAGTTCTCTTATTTACATCTTTTTAACATATCATCTACAGAATTAATGAAGATTCAGTACGTATGAAGACTTCGATCTTTTGCGTAGACGTAAGAAATTAATTAGCTCTTTTGACATTTTTATAAAAGGAAAAATAAAAATCCCTGCACCAGTACGTCTTGGTAATTTCGTCGACCTGATTCTTCATTGGTATATATGAAACGGTGGGGATCGATTGAGGCCCTCCAGTTTTCATACCGGTGTTGATCACCATGAGCAGACTCTTGAAGCTATTTCCGGTGCTCATCTGTACTGCTATCATACCCACCTACCACCAGTAACTCCAACGCCTAGGACTTCTTCGATTAAAGAGCTAAATTTTAGATGGCTAGCTATCGTAAGGCAGGTTACGCCAAAATGTCCAGGCCGATCATTGTACCAACCCACTCTGAAACAGTGAAACCACATTGGCGTAGAGCGATCCGTAGCCCTAGCCTCGCCAGAGCACGTCCCTGAAGAGAGATAGATTATACAAGACTCGACTCTTCATCAGAAGTAGCAGTGCTACTTAGCATTTGTCATTGGAGACAAGTCACACCCTACCAAGTGCCAAAAGAGTTTGCGAAGGATATCATATAAATGCAAGTGGGTGGTGGTGGCTTTCCGAGACTTAAAGCCCTCCATCATAACCTATTTATTAACAGTTGCTCCTGCTTCCAAAGAAGTATAAGTCAACATAAAGAGCCCAACCTATGATATTTCTTTTTCCCTACTTTAGTTATCCTCTGTTTTCACACGACGTCTCCCGTCTTCTCCTGTTGCGTGAGCTGGGAGACAAGAGATGTGATATTTTTGATGTGGAAGTAACAGGGCCACAACTGCTCGAGACCTGCACGCTGTTTGGTACTCCGCCCTTCAGAAGGCCACCGTCACCATTTCTCACCATTTGTTCTCATGTTTGTCCCTTGGGCCTTGGTTTTGGTCGGGTTTACTGAGGACCTACTATTTCCTTTCTTCTCTCTCTCTCTCTCTCTCTCTCTCTCCTTTTCTGATGGCAGTGAGAGACGCAATCGGGAATGTCAGGGCATCCCTTTCTGTCTCATTGCATTGACTTCAAACAGTATCTTTTTTCTATATAAGGCCACTTGAGTCCTCAAACGTGCACCACTGCCTTCCACTTCCATTGGCTCTGAGAGGCCCACGGGCCAGACCTAACATGCCTTTTGCTCCATCTTCTTGCTTGTTTCTTCCATTTGCTCTTTGTTCCACACCTTTGAGTTTCTTGAGATGGAGAGCTTCTTTGTCCTTGTCTTTGTCTTCTGCTTTTAGGCGGTGCAAGAAGAGGCGGAAAGATTATACAACGAGTTATGCTTTCTGTAGATGGTGCTATCCTTGCTGAGCTTTTTTTTTTTTTTTTTTTTTACTTGTAAGGCTTTTTCTTGACCTTGCAAGACTTTCTTAGGAATAGATGATAATCATGGCCGCTCTCTACTCCGTTTTGGCCAATTATTATCATCTATACTCTTGTCAATCCTCCCATCTTTTCTCTTCTTGTCTATCCCTCCGGAGCTTAGTTTGGCCATAACAACAATAGCAACTGCTTATCCATTTGAATTATTGTAAGTTTGATATTTAAGCAAGACTTTGCTATATATGAAGTTTGAGCTCTTAATTGGTGTACTTTGATGCCTTATTTAGCTTTCATTTTAGCTAGTGTTTTCTGTCTTTTTTATCTGGTTAATGTTGCTTAGCTGTAGCTGCAAGGATGACGCCCAACGCATGATCATGGCTGCATTTGTTGATGAATTGGACTGTTCTCATTTATGTGCGTAACGTTGTAATGTTGGTTTCCTCTTAACTGTACAAATTTCAAACAAATTTTCATGCTTGCTGTACTCTCTCTCTCTCTCTATGAAGAACCGATTCTCTCTTTGAGATCTTCAAGAAGTAAATTTAAAATGAATGGTTCATGAGAATCAGCATCACTCCGATGCATATACAGACTACTGGATCCACCTTGCTTGTCGTCACAAGTTCGGGGTTTCTCTGAGGTCTCGTAGCTGGTTGGCTTCTGGAGTCAGAGAAGGGCCCAATTGGAGCCCGACGCTGTTACCTAAAAGCGTGGAGCAACGCTATGGTAACCGGCTTCATCGCTTCATCCTGTGGCACGTACAGTTGACAACGCACTATTTGAGTTATCTTTTTAATTATGTTTTCGAAGTACTAAAGCATTTCCCTCAAGCGAGTCGGATCCCAATTCTAAAACTTCTTCCCTCTTGCGTTCAATCTAAGACGAGGCTCATGCATGGCTGATCAAATTAAATGAGTCGTGCGGTCTACGAAAGTCTCGCTTGTAGGGGGGTCATGGCACAAGGACTGCTCTGGCTATTAGATTGTAGTACTTTTGGAACGAGAAGTCCCAACTATTCCCAAGTTCTGAATCACTGGTGGCGCCACAACATCTGTACAGTTGCCAACCACATGATGTGATCAGCTTGACTGTGGTTTTAGACTGTGGCCAAATTGCCAAAACAGTGGTTACAATTAAATGATCAGGGGTCAACAGGAGATCCCGGACAGTCAATGCTTTCAACTCTTTGACGGGCTACAAAAATTCACCTCGTATGGATGTAGGCAGGCATGTAAAAGTAGTGCTGGGTTAAATCCATTCCACTGGCTGACAGTGGTGGTCTTATGAAATCCATCATGATCATGTGGGGCCAAACTTTTTCTCTCCCGTGGTCATGCCAAAGAGTGATGCGTAAATTCACTGACAGTCAAAAAGATCAAGCATCTTTCTCTTTCTTCTGAGTTGCATCTGCTGCTTCCGAATTCACTGGGATGGTTTGAATCTTATAGCTCTTCTGTCTTTTCGATGCATCAGCAAAGGTAGAACCAAGTGTAAACAATCAAAAAATGGCTAGTTTCTTATATCGTTTCCCTCCTAAGACCACCATTTGTCCCACTGGCTCATCCGTCTTTGAATGAGCTTCTTATAGTGAAGACGCATAATATCTCCACGATAAAGTCTTGCGGTCACAGCAGCGAAGCAGGAAAGTCGCTTCAATCCAATCCATTCTTGGGGTCTACAAAGATACAGAATACGACAATAACATTGCATGGCAAAGCGATCTCTAAATGACATCGATAAAGACGATCGAAGTAGATTCCCCTTGGTGACAGCATCAGTAATATGCTTAACCAAACTGAATCAAACTCTGCATCGTAACGAAGCCCGAGAGAAGCAAAGCGACTTCTTCCATCACCAACTCAGATTTAGTTTAACAATAGCCAAAGCTCAGCAATGTAGGTGGAATAAGCACGGTCTATCAAACTATATTGCAGTGAACTGCAGCCTTAGAAATAGCGTGTTCTAGCGAATGTTATTGGAAGCCATACCGCGCTTTTTCTATAACTTCAGGTGTGTTTTAAGTATAAATGAGGAAGAATCAAATTCTTTCTTAATAGAACGAGTTGGAGTGGCATGGTTTTAGTTCAATTTGATTGGGCTGAGTAAGGCTAGGTTAGCATCAGTTAGCTTGAGTTGGGTTAGACCAAGACAAAGCTGGTTTTGGTTGGGTCTAAGTCAGACCTGATCTGTGGCCATCTAAATGCTGTTAATATTCATAGCTCCGTGGGATCAAGGCTGATCAGTACTGTCTAATAGCAGGAGGGTGGTGGATGGAAATAGAACTCCGCTCATGAAAATTATATATATATATATAAACCAGAGCTTAACCTCTTGCGGAAAAAAAAAAAAAGGTAGGGCTGCAAAACAAACGGAGTTATTCATAAAAACCTTGGACTCGGTTTGATGACAGACTTGTTTGAGCATGATTCAGCTTAGCGAGCAAGTCAAGCTTGAAGATATTCTGAAGCTCAGCTCATCAATATATGAGAACAAGCATCTTAGCTTGGAAGAATGGGAGCATAGCTTGGCTAAATTAGAGGCTCTTTCAGGCTCTATGGTATACAGATGAGCGAGCTTGGCTTGAGCTTAGCTATCGAGCAAGTCAAGCTTGAAGATATTCTGAAGCTCAGCTCATCAATATGTGAGAACAAGCATCTTAGCTTGGAAGAATGGGAGCATAGCTTGGTTAAATTAGAGGCTCTTTCAGGCTCTATGGTATACAGATGAGCGAGCTTGGCTTGAGCTTAGCTATCGAGCAAGTCAAGCTTGAAGATATTCTGAAGCTCAGCTCATCAATATGTGAGAACAAGCATCTTAGCTTGGAAGAATGGGAGCATAGCTTGGCTAAATTAGAGGCTCTTTCAGGCTCTATGGTATACAGATGAGCGAGCTTGGCTTGAGCTTAGCTATCCTTTTTATTTACCAAATAAAGAGCAATACTTAAGCAACCCACTACGCTAGCCGCCTGGCTCATTTGCACCTCTAACTGGACGCAAATTCTACCAACAAGTTTGCAAGCCTTTTTCCCCTATGTCCTCTCCCTTATCTTCCATCAATGCTATATTTGCATCACACAGTCTTATAATTGAACAAAATTTGAACCCCCTGATCCATAATCATATCATATCATGTCAACCAATTCTTCACTTCTCTCCCAAATAACTGTGTATTACGAACCTCATCAACACATGCTACTTGTGAGATGCAACAACACTTACCATGGATTTTATTTGGTGCATCTGACCGAAGTGGATCTCAACTTAATGTTTAAAACTACTACTTTCATATCCCATGCTGCTTCTAGCTCAAGATTGTGAACATATCAACCTTAACTTTTTCCAGCTAAAGTTCATTCAAGGAATCGCCTTGCATCAGTATGAAATGCAGCGTAAGAGTGAGAGTGGGAGGTCATTCTGTTTTTTAATCGGTAATGCTAATGACCATCAGGCTTCACTGATATATTCTGACACCAGTATAAAACCAAAATGGCTGTTCCAATTACAAATGACAGCATATGGATAAAAAAAAAAAAAAAACTTCTCACCTTCACCAATTGCGTTAAAAAGACGTCATCGGTAATCCTTCTTCGCCTACAAAAAGAAATGAGCAAAGATGAATATAAACAGTAGCCTACTTCATGATCCCACATATACAACACAACAAGATCACATCGCTCACTATTTACAACACACGATACGTCACTGATTTCGACAGCCGGTTGGTTAATCGGCATTTTCATGAAAAACGCACAAGGACAAGGGGAGAAGACGAAAGAAAGAAAGAATAGGTATGAATTGGAACCCAAACAAAGCACAGAGAATTCTAATTGCTTCCAGTAGTAACAATTTGGTTAAGAGCAAAGAGCCATGATCTTCTGCTGCTCTCCCCTTGCGAATCTGACCGTCGTAACGATACTGATCTTGAACACCCTGAAAGGTACGGGCTTGTTTCTGGAGCTCCCATGCAAAGAGTCGAATTCAGCTTCATTGAAGGGAACCTTTGGCAACTGAGAGACCGGAAGGATGATGAACCCAGAGGTGGGATCCGAGTGCAGTGGAAGTCAGGCTTGCACAACTGAGTAGTCATAGACGTGGTAGAATCCGAGCCTATAGCTGGGCAAGTGGTGCACAGGGACAAGGATAGGCTTGTCCTAGGCAACTCCCTGACTGGGCTCCTGCCAGTGAGTTTGAAAAATGAGACAATTGCATGCCGGCAGAGAGGGCATGGTATAGAGCCAGGTGGGCCTGCCGCAATAGTTGAAGTGCTGTTGGTGGAGCAAAGGTATAGAGCACACCTAGTGCAGAACTCATGATTGCAACCTGCGACAAGTACTTTGTGATCAATGCTCGTGGTTACAAAATTCAAGGTATTTAATCTCCATTGCATGCATTGACATGTAATCGTGTATCTAGACTCCAAGATGCCTTAAGCCAAGAACTCAACAATAGTTCGAGAGTTCACAGCAGGTCAAGAATAGGCAATAAAACATCATCAAACTTTGATGGGTCCTGCCTTGAATATTAACAAGCAGCCATCCATGTTTCTGGGTACAAAGGATCTATAGAAGTTATCTTCAAATAAATTTCCAATTTCTCTGAAAGGTCAATGTATAAAATTAACCAACCAGCATAAAAAATTACTTTTAGTGTGAGAAGTTGTCAGAATCCAAAGTCATAAGCTGGGAGGGCCTTCAGAACTCAAAATGTTGATAGTTTGCATCTTTAAAATATAAAACTAATATGTACATGACAAACTAAAGAGGTTTAAGTGATGTTTGGAAAATAATAGGTAATAGAAGAAAGTCTGCTTTTATATGTTGAAAAAAAAAATGGAAACACAACTTTAATAAAACCTGAACTTCATAAGCTCATAAATGCAGGGGTTGTTTTCAGTTCCTGTGAATTAATTTAAGCATGATACTGTTGAAGGTTGGTTTCAAAACTATGTACCTTCTGCAGCTACCGTGCATTTTCTTTCCAAGCAAACAACGCATGGATCAACGCAAGCAGATGACTGGTTTTTATTTCTCCATTTACATTCTCTGCAAACATAAAACAAGTAGCCCTTCAAAAAATGAATTTTGCAACCAACAATGTCCACTTCCTAAAAAAGAGGTAAATTCCTAGAAACTCGGATGAGATTTCTTCCATTGGAACTAAGCAAGCAAAAATCCTTGGAATCGACCATTAAAAAGAAAGGAGAAAACATAAGCAGTACAGGGACAAAAGCAATTGAGAGGGCTACAAATGAATGTACCATTCAATAGAGTCACATCAGATTTCAAAATCATACATCATAGGACAAAAGACCTATGACATAGTACTTAAACATATTGTAGGTGTCAGGAAAGGTGCACTACAGGGTTATATTATTAATGTTATTAAGTACATGAACAAAGCAATGGCAATGGATTACAATTATTGGGCATAAATGCCATCACTCAATATATATATATAATATACTATGTATGTCTTGTGTGCTTGAGGATATTTACTATTTTGGTGGCTGTAACACCCCAAACCTACCCGCTGGCCCAATTAATCCGTTAGCGGACTAAAATCATGCGGCCCTAAAAATTCGAATAAAAGTTAATTGGTTACAAATGAACTTGAGTTATAAGTAGTTCAAACCTTTCTTTTTCATCCGATGTAAAACTATTTTTTGGGTATTATAATCTCTCACCCTTTAATGTAACATTCTTATCGTACGCCATAAAACGCCATAGCAGAACTCTACCACCATCCTATGAGTATCCCTTCTCTGGCCTACCAACTTCTGTAGACTTGGATCGGCTCTGATACCATTTGTAATGCCCCAAGACCACTTCGGCCCAATTAATTTGTTAGCGGGCCGAAGCCACATGGCCCTAAAAACTCAAATGGAAGTTAATTGGTAGCAAACGAATTTGAGTTATAGGCACTTGAAACTTTTCTTTTCCATCCGATGTGGGACCATTTTTGGATATTATGGTGACATCGCCTGATGTAATATATAATTAGTCATTTACCTCATTACTAGATTATACGCAGCTTATGCTTCTTTCTTAACTCTTGTTATCTACGTGACATTGTAGCCTTGACTGAACCTTCCATAATAACTAAAACACCATTGGCAAAGCTTAGCTTACCATTAGCTAATGCATCATCCCTTTTTTAAAGAAAAATGCATCATTTGTACTATCACATCACACCAACATACCCCCCCCCCCCAAAAAAAAAAAAAAAAAAAAAAGCCATCCATCCAAAAGATAGATGAAAGTGTGCTTTACAAAATGAAGAACCACTATAATGGTTCAATAAAGTGCCAGAAATTTCATTTTCTAAGATAGATGCAAGTACACTTACCAAATGAAGAGCTGCTAAAATGGTCAAATAGAGTGCTAGAAACCTCATTTGCTGACATACAATTTTACTTAAGAGCATGGTTTGATTGTGAGAAGAATCTTTGCTTTGTATGTCAAGATGACAACTATTCAACCATCCACTATATGGTCATGATTTGCTTATCCCATCATACTTGATTTTAAGAAATTCATATGCAAGTCTACAACCTCCTATCCTTGCCCATCCACCTCAACTCATATGTTCTCGCTCCCGTGCTATCAACAATGTCTGCAAAGCCCCCAGCTTTCATACCAATTTAATCAACAAGTAACAGAATGATGAGTATGGCTAAGCCTGTTTGACCATAGTTCTCATGTTTGATCCTAGACACATTTCCGATTTCCGAAGTGACCATCTTAAAGCATAGTTCAAGGACATAAACAAAAAAAAAAAAAAAGGTTTAAAAAAGGACATTAGCTCGATTAGCTACCATCTAGGTTGCAGCAAATCACGACTACTCCATCTAGATTGAAGCAAAAACTCAAAATCCAGTTGTAGCTTCTCCACACTAAAATAGAGTACAATGGAATATATTTGCTCTTTTGACATAATCCAGGACTGGTTTTATGCCTATTAAGCTTCACTTGAAACTTGGCTAGATGATGGTGAGCCTCATATCATGAACCTGTTTGCTAGCATCAGCTCATCAAGAGTCTTGTTGGTCTCCTGAATCTTGAGCAGACATTATGGAGATTGGGTAACTCATATGGTCAGAGGAAAACTCTGTAGGTAAATGAAGAAAGCAATATTCTATAAGGAGGGGGTTGAAATCCTTGCTTAATGGCTCCATATTTTTTCTGTTTCTTTTTCTTCATTTTGGTGAGGTTGGGTTAGGGAATATTATAAACCTTTTGAAATTTTTTTTGCTCTAAGTAAGGACATGAGGTTTTCAAGGTTTAATATTCCAATCCCTTCAAGGATGACTTTTCTAATAATTCTGTTCTAGTTTTTTTGCTCTAGTTTTTGGAGAGAAGCTTTTGTTCAATGAAGTAATTCAACGAACTTCTGTTCTGAGAATTTTATGCATGCAGAAATCAGGTTCTTCCCTGTTTGATGTCATCCAAAACTGTTCATCTTTTCTAGCTGTAACATCATATAGGACGTGAAATTAGGCAAACTTCTCAATTTGGTCCTTCCACACCTAGCACAGCAATAGGGAACACCCCTTGACCTTCAAAAAGAAACCTGCAAGCCCTCCATTTATGGAAAACCTGGGTAATCTACTCATTAGCGGCATTATAAACATTCCATTTATGAGAACCTTTTAGCAGAGGTGGATATGGTAGGGGATCTTTAAGAGGAGGGAACAAAATCTTCAGAACTCAGGATTTTTTTTTTTTTTTTTTTTGTCACTTCTTATTTCCATTGGTGATGCAAACTCTCCATTTCTGATGGAAGAATAAATATATTATATGAAAGCAACTCAAATATGTAGTGACACCAATGCACTAAATACATTTCTTGGTTGAAGCACAGCAGATAAACATGTGACAGTAATCATCACCTGTCTATATGAGCCTTGTTTATCTAGTGGTAAATTTCAGACTAACTTATTTTTTATCTTTAAATTCCAAAAGCTAGAACTACTTAGTTGCTACATACATTCACACATGCACATATATTTTTGTATGTGTATGTGATAATGCATAGTGCATAATATCAATTCTTCTTATGTGTTTATTCACAAGGGACGTTCGACCTATTGCATTTCCCCGTCCCACATCTTTGCTTTTTTGGGACCATTCATGCATAGTAACTCGGTTGGTTAGCATATGTTTGTTAATCATGAGGTCGAAGTCGAAATGGCAATGGGATGGGGTGGGGTGAAGAGTTGCTCCCCATTCCCACCACCGCTATTTTAGGCCCTCATCCACATTCTTGCCAACGAGAATAAGGACTATCTCATCTTCATCTCCTCCCCATGGAAATCCCTGCCTATCTCATTTTGGATAAGGGCCCCTATTTTCATTCTCATGAAGGTTCTCATGCCATTAAGGATCCCATCCCCACCAACCTCATTCTTAAAGTTAAAATATTTATTTTTTATTATGATTCTTACTTATTATGTTTTAAAAGTAAAAATAAAATATTGAGCTTCACATAGCAAATGAAATAGATTCAAATAAATTTACCATAATTACCAATTTCATGAGCTAATTCATAAGAAATATATTAAACTATAATCTCAAAGAGTATAATAATATAAGCCTATAATTGCGGGTTATTTTACAAAAAACAAATATATCCAATCATAAATCTTAATAAATATAAAGCGCATGAAAATATAGTCTTAAGGTATTTTAGGGTTATATATGTGGCTATATTTAGGATATTAAAATAATATAATAGCATTTAAGTAATATAAAATATATGAGGGCCCTATAGGGTGGGGATCGGAGACTACATGGAGTGAAGAGCACCCTTCCTGTCCCCACCCCTTATCTATTCATGAGGATAGAATTTCCCCATCTCTATCCACATGGGGAGAAAAATTCTCCCATCCTTTCCCCACTTGCGCAGGCCCCATGGGGATTGAGGATAATGGGGATAATTGCCATCCTTAGGTCAAGGTTCAAGCCCTTTAGTGTTTATTGTTACTTATTCAAATGATCTCATCCTTTCTTTTGTTTTTCTTTTTTTAATAAAAACAAAAACATGTGATTATGTATGCCACACTCAAGCATGTGTATGTCCTTATGTATGTTAACAAAATGGATGTATGATACATATGCATATATACATACAAAAGCATTGGATTAAATAGAACGATACTAGATTATTAGATAGTGTTCCCGTAGCAAAGAACACAAAACATCATCATTCACAATTGTAATAATATCTAAGTATAAATAGATTGAGGAATAAACAATAAAATATAAGGATAAATAAGCAGATAAATGATGCTTATCAAATGGTGAATATTTCAAACATAAGGGGACAAGGAGCAAGCACACTAGTAAATGATATTTAATTTGGGGTAGCAGCCATTAGCATAATATATGAAGAAGTAACCATGAAATAAACTTAAACCACAAAATAAGACCAAGCTAGTGAAATAATGTTAACTCTGGTTCAGTCAAGAGAATTAAAAAAAAAAGAATGCATGGTTAACTAACCTAGCTATTCTCATGATGCTCATGAGCGGAAGAGAGAGATATGGTGAAGGAATAATATGTATCCGGCTTTCTGGTTGTTTACTTAGAATACCCTCAAGCCAGTTTCGATGCCATGATTGAGCTACCATCAAAGGAGTCCAACTATGATGACATTGTGCAAAAATATGAGATTAGGAAAACACTTTGAGATAGATAATAGGAACAAAGCACCTAAAAAAAGCCACCAAGGGTTAACATACTGAGACCAAGTGCATCATTGATGTATTCGTATTCAATGAATCTACAGCTATATATCAAATAGTCCAATTCTGAAAACTTGCTAAATATCATAGAGAACAAATTGACATAGACTTGATGCTTTATTTCATGTAAAGATAATAAACTTCTGCCTCCAACTTTTGTTCTAACAGTTTCTGAACATCTTACAAATGAGGGTCACTTTTATTTCACCCCTTTCTCAGATAGAAGGCTAGTCTTGCAAAAACACTAGTACATGTTGAAATCACATGGATAGGTGCCCATTTTTACTCATTATCAAATTCACCATGCCAGTGGAAAGGCTCAATGCCTGTTCCAATTGCACATATTAGAATATGTCCTCAACATATGGTGTTGGATTTATAAATTCTTCAATAATTTGACATCACAAATGGATCATCTGATTCTCATAAGTTTGCATGCAGATGCACGCTATAATTTAACTACTACCACCACCACCACGGCCCCATTTGGTATCACTTTTTTCTATTTTTTTATTTTTAAAACTAAAAACACAAAATCCGATGCAAGAAAGATATTTGTTTCTCTTATTTTTATTTTTTATTTTTAAAAATAACTTTCAGAATTTATAAAAAAAAGTGAGTGAAAAATTCTCTCCCCTAATTCTCGATTAAAGTCATCCTACCAGATCTCAACCAATCTAAGAAAAATCACCTAAGGAGGAGCTCAATGTTTCCTGAGAGGAGGCTCTCAGGTTGACTAATGACATTAACCTAGCTGGGTAAAAGTAGGGTCTTTGATTATTAACTTTTTTATTTTACTTACCAAACATATTTTTTCTTTTTTTGAAAGATTAAAAAAACAACAATGATGACCAAACATGTTAGTATTGGTACAACTTCAGAAAAATAGAAACAGAATTCTAGTTTTCAAATTTTTCAAAGACATAAAAATGGCAGTGATGCTAAACATGGCCTAAGCCTTAATCCCAAACAAGCTAGGGCCGGCTACATGCTATCATTTACAGGAACATTTTCTAGCCCATAACCAAGGGTTTAAGAACAATATATTTTACATAGTTGATTTTCAATCTTTATGCAACTCCTCTTTAAATATTTCTATGAATGGCTCTAGGGTCCTAGTAACATTGTTCTCCCTCCCAGTGACTCTATAATTAACATTTAATAATTTGCACCCTTGTTTATAACTTCATATAGCTTTAGTGAATGCTTTTCTATGCCACTAAAAGTCTATTTGAGACTTTGAGCAAACAGTACTTCCACTACACCAAACTAACTTACATTACACGATATTATTAAGCATATATTTATATATGGATCAAAACATGCCATATGTCACTAACTAGATTAATATGTCAGCGACATACCCATTAGCATTTTCAGCAGTTAAGCTGGCCCCTCTGGCAATAAGAACCTGCAAGTCCACTGGACTGAATAAGTATCACAGCCTTCCAGAGGGCAGCAGACAAAAGGAAATCAAACTAACATACTTGACAACAAGCCGCATTTCCACCACAAGCGGCATAATGAAGGGGGGTGCTTCCTGCACCTGCTAAATGGAAACAGTACAACTTTCTTATAAGAACTGCATGTCACTAAGAAACAACTATCAGGATGCTAAAATAAATACGATGTAGTAATTAATTGGAGCATGCGATAATGCTTTTTTTAAAAAAAGAAATGCAAACATCAAGAATGCACCATGTACGTACCAGATAAAAAAATTGAATTTATCATAGCAACGATGAATCAGACCTCTTTTGAAATAAAGAGTCTTAAAGTGGAGCAGAGCATGGATGTGAAGAATCAGAATAATTATAAGAATTGATGCTAAACCACATAAAAAGCATCCTCACATAATGAGCATAAGTACTGCCAAATATAGGTAATAATCATCTTCTTTATATATATATCAAAGCGCCACATGATTTGAAAAATAAAAAATGTGATAATATAGAGCTTTTAAAATTCAGACTTTGTTGATTTTCATAAGAAAGTGAACTAGTAAAAGATACTTAAAAGAAAGGGGCAGGGTACAAGTAAAATTGCAGAAATGCAGTCATAGGAAAATCTCCAGAAGCAGTGTACTACGGTGCGGCCATGTTTAATATCCATTTTAAAGGAATCATAGTTTCATATTTTACCTAATTTTTCATATATGATACATTTTAGGTAATAGTTACGTCCAATTAATGAATCTGCTGACCTGAAATCACTTATCATCATGCCATGGGGTAAAGGAGATTTATCCTTAGAACAGCAAAAAGCAGTTATGTTCACAATTCATGCATATAAAACACTTGTTTTAATTTGTTGTCTTTCTAAAAGCAACAACACCCGTTAAAAATGAGAAAAGCACATGTGCACAAATAGTTCTCTCACCATACACTGAGATAATACTATGCCTTCTGATAGAAGTATATTAAAAATTTGACAATATGAACTGATGGAGGTATACAACATCATCCAAGTTTTACGACTTCCTCTTCTTATATGTATTTCTTTTCTTTTTGGAAAATGCTGATGGGACTACAACCTATTAGAAACACCTAACTTAGATACTTGGGCAACAGCAATAACAAGATTCAAACCCCAAACCTCTGCGATTTGGTGTAGGGATACCACCACCAGGTTATCAGCCAATTTTCTTCTTACACATTTCTCAAAACTGTCTTCCATCTAATGGAAATTCTTTCTTCATATGCAATCATCAAACCACATAAAAATACAGATATGTGCCACTGAAGAAAAGAGAAATATGATAAGAAAACATACATATTAATCACCAAAGCTCTAGGCACATTCTAGTATATGAAAAATTAGAAAACTGGAGGAAAAATGGATGGCTCTAAATCTGTCTTTGTATTGAAAAAATAAAAGAAGAGAAAAGGAAAAACAAACTCGCAAAAGAGTACCACTCATCATTCGACCACCAAATCATTGAAAAGTTTGATCATGATTGAACAACATCATAAATGACCAATGATAAGAATATGCAAATCATCAAGCATTCAACTGTTCAAATGTCAAAAAAGAAATGGATAAACTAACCTTCCATGCACAGATTTGCTATCTAACATCAAAAATCAAGGAGCTAACTTTTAGTACATGTAAGGAGTCACCAATAAAAAAATAAAAAAATAAAATAAAATAGAATTGAAGGAGTGCATCTCAGTAAACTTATAAGTTCTTTGTGAGGATAAGTAATAAGCAAACAAACACGAAGCAAGACTGCAGATATATGGGTCTTGAAAAGCTATTTACTGCTTGTATAAGCCAGAAAACAGATAATTCACATCTAAGGGAAACATCACCAAAGTCAAACAGTGAAAAGAGAAATTTGAATCCTCAGTTCCAGAATAACGAAGTTATGAAACATATGCTCAAGGAACAAAAGCAAACACAGAGAGAAATGAACAATATGATAGAAGAAAACCTATCAAGTCAATTGTCGTCCCATCTTCCACTGTCATCTCAGAAACAGAAGCTCCCAACTCCAATAGTAACTGCACACTCTCAGCATGCCCATTTAGTGAAGCCATATGAAGAGCTGTAATGCCTCCATCAACTTTTCTGTTAACAATCTTAGATAGAGCACTGGAGAAACAACAGAAGAAGAAGACGAAGAGGAACATTTTATTTAATGATCACACTAAATAAAAAGAACATCAATAAGGACTAAAAAGAATGCAATGTACCCCTCATCAAAATCTGCAATAGAAACTTTCTGGGATGGTTTTGTCATCATATTCCAAAAGCCAGATATGCTTGGCACATAATCAGCAAGAAGAAGACGAATGCATCGAGTGTGACCATTTAGAGCTGAAAAGTGGAGAGCTGTTCCACCATTGATGCAATCCGTTCTGTGAATCTATAGCCCAATTCCACATATTGTCTGAGAATTACAGCAAGGAACAATGCCACATATGCAAGATCACAGAAAATTGAGAGAGAATCAAAAATAACTCACGTTGGCTTTGAAAAGCATTAGAGTCTGAACAACCTCCCAGTGACCATATTGACACGCTTGCATCAAAGCAGTCTAGGAACAATTATCGAAGCGATTAATTTTAGAAAATCTAAATGTTGCAAAAGCAAACTTTCTAATAAAATTTTGCAAAACAATTAATTGAAGCGTAAGAAAAAGAGCAAATGCAAGAATATTACGACAAAGAATAGCAACAGAGCAAAATTCTTAACTAAGCCATAAAAACCCTAATTAAAGATCGATAGGGACTAGGGATTCAATTTCACCTGCCCTCGGATATTCTGGAGATTAATATCAACACCAGATTCGAGCAACAGAGAGACAATCTGAATGTGCAAACCAAAAATAAATCTTCAGTAACAAGCATAAATTGACCGATAAATCAGGATCAAGATTTCAGATTCGATAACAACCATAGATTGACAAATAAATTGGGATCAGGATTTCAAGCCGAACACTGTCTGATGAACTGATTACCTCATGGTGCCCCTGTGCTGCGGAGTAATGGAGCGGCGAATTCCGGACGCCGAAGGTGAGTACCTGGCAAGCCGGGGATTGTATTCCAAGAGGGCCTTGGCTTCTTGAAGGTCGCCATCTCTCGCTGCCGAGACCAGCCGCTCCCCGGATGCCGAGCACCCAAAGGAATTGCCCATGATACTCAAAAATCCCATTGACCTCCAAACACAAGATAGAAATCCAAGAAATCGATGGGGAAATCTCTCCTTCTTTGCACAAAACGCCTTTCTTCACCCTCAAAAGAAGAACAATCCGATTGAAATATCTCAACTTTCATAAAAGAAGCCCAAATAATATAAGAAGAACAAATGGGAGAAGATTACCAAAATTCCCTCTATTCCTTTCACAAACAACACCAAGCTCAATGAAGAAATACAAGACCAAGGTCAAAAGCCAAACCCAAAAACCTTACCTCCAAAAAAATAATCCCTCTTGTCCACAGGAAATAAAAAACCTATTTTTCATCGGGCAAACGAGAGCCCACATCGAAATCTGCCATCATTCGCCGAACGAACCAATCCCCACCTCCTAAGTTGCCATCTTTTGTCCTTTCAGCCGGCATCCGCACGTCTCATTAGCAATTGAGGACAAGAGAAGCGACCATATAGAACGCAAAGAAAAGAAAAAGAGAATTCCCCAATTACAAGAAGGGAAGAAACGGAACGATCTTAACGGATGTTATTTATTACAGAACAAGAACGAATGACAGAAGAGACCAGAACAAGAATAACAACAAGAATAAGAAGAATAGCGAATGAGAATATCAAAAAGGGTCAGTGAAGGTAAAAAAGAAAAAGAGGTGGAATAGGGATATCTATTCTTTAATTTCTTTTTACTGGAAGACAGAAGAAAGCAAGAATAGGCATGCAAGAAAGGCATGCCTCCATGACCGCGGAGAAAGGGGACCAGCCAACCAACCAGCCTAAAGCGGCCGGTGGTGGGGTCTCTTTCTTTCTCTCTTCCCTCTCCCTTCCGTTTTCTTTTCTTCTCTTCTCTACAATGGATGCATAGTGATCCACTCGCATTAAAAAAAAGCTTTAAACGAAAGCTTTTGCTCCCCTGGCACTGGCAGTTGTTTGACTCCATGCTGTGGCCTGAGCCTCGGCCCTTGAAAGAAGAAAAAGAAAGTTGCGTTTCTTTTTGGCCGCAGGTCGTTTGGAGCGAATCTTTTCCTTGCAACCCGAACGCATTGGTCTTAATACGGTTAAAGATTTTGCATCCTCTAAAACTTGGTTTGGAGGATATTTCTCTTGTAGCTTTTAGAGGCTAGATTGAAACTCTGAGAATTTTGAACTGGCGGTCAAATATCTACAGCTTGGACTGCATGCATGGTATCTGTTGTCCGCAAAATGCTTAAATTAGGAGGAGACATGAAATCATAACATGCAATGGCATTAAAATTTTTCCAAGATGTATTCATTCTAGGGTGCTGCAAATAATTTGCAGTCGCATGTAGTAGACAAATATGAAATTTTTCCAGAGTATTAAAATGAATAATAGAGAACTAATGATAATCCATTGTGCTAGCTTCTTGGAAATTTTTGTGGAGTTCTTCAAAAGTTTCTACTTACATCTAGAGGTTGGCTTTTTCTTTTCAAACTTTATAGCTCATATTCCATGCTTAAGTTTATACAACCTGATGACGCTCGATCACCTCTCCTGGGGAATGAAGGTGCTCCTCGAATCCTCGCCTCCGGGTTGCCTGCAAGAAAGTCCCGGGGCCGAAGGGGGCTCCGGTGGGACCCTCCGACGGTCAAGTTAGTGACTGAGGTCACAGCTAAAGAAGGGCTCGAGTGAGCCCTGTTTTGTATGGAGAAGCGGGATCTTCGAGAGAAGAAATCCCTTTTTGAGTAGAGATGGCGATTTCGAGGGTTATCGCGCGTACCTGTTTACCGGATGGATTCACCTTTTTACATGGGTTGATTCTGGCATGATCACGCGGGTTTTCGTGAAGTCAGAAGGTCTGCTGAGCCGTTGCGTGAATCTGGGCTGGTTGGTAGGTTACGTCCATCAGCAGCTGGGCTGTTGGGCAGCACACGTTTGACGTTGTCGGGTGGCGCGCGTCAGAGAGGTGGTTTTTTGAACCGCTGGGGCTGATCTGGCGGGAACTGGGGGGTTCCGTCTTGTCAGGGCCGAGCTGGGTCGACCTGAGATGGCCGGGGCCCGTCCAATCGGCAAGGCAGTGCCGGGGCGGGGCCGAATCAGCGGACTTGGAGACGACGGGGCCGAGTCGGACCGGCCGGCGATGGCCTTGGCCGACTCGGCGGGACCGAAGACACCGGGGCCGAGTCGGGCCGGCCGGGGGACGGCCTTGGCCAACTCGGTGGGACAGGGACGCCAGGGCTGAGTCGGGCCGGCCAGGGATGGCCTTGGCCGACTCGGCGGGACCAGAGATACCGGGGCCGAGTTGGGCCGGTCGAGTATGGCCTTGGCCGACTTGGCGGGACAGGGACGCGGGGGTCGAGTCGGGCCGGTCGGGATGGCCTTGGCCGACTCGGCGGGACAGGAGATGCCGGGGCCGAGTCGGGCCGGTCGGGGATGGCCTTGGCCGACTCGCCGGAACTGAAGACGCCGGGGCCACTTGGGAAGGAAGCGTCGGGACCGGCTGAGAGGTGCCGGGGCCGATTTGGATCAGGCGGGGCCAGCTAGGATGGAAGCGTCGGGGCCGGCTGAGAGGTGCCGGGGCTGATTTTGATCAGGCGGGGCCGGCTATGATGGAAGCGCCGGGGCCGGCCTGGGAGGTGCCGGGGCCGGCTGGGAAGATGCCGGGGCCGCCTAGCTTGGACAAGCCGGGGCCGACTCGCTTGGACATGCCGGGGCCGGCTAGCTTGGAGACGCCGGGGGTCGCCTGGGAAGGAAGCGCCGGGACCGGCTGAGAGGTGCCGGGGCGGCTGGGATGGAAGCGCTGAGGCCGGCTGAGATGTGTCGGGGCTGATTTGGATCAGGCGGGGCCGGCTAGGATGGAAGCGTCGGGGCCGGCCTGGGAAGGAAGCGTCGGGACCGGCTGAGAGGATGTCGGGGCCGGCTAGGAACCGGGGCCGGCTGGGAAGATGCCGGGGCCGCCTAGCTTGGACAAGCCGGGGCCACTCGCTTGGACATGCCTAGGCCGACTCGCTTGGACATGCCGGGGCCGGCTAGCTTGGAGACGCCGGGGGCCGCCTGGGAAGGAAGCACCGGGACCGACTGAGAGGTGCCGGGGCCGGCTGGGATGGAAGCGCCGAGGCCGGCTGAGAGGTGCCGGGGCCGATTTGGATCAGGCGGGGCCGGCTAGGATGGAAGCGTCGGGGCCGGCCTGGGAAGGAAGCGCCGGGACCGGCTGAGAGGATGCCGGGGCCGGCTAGGAACCAGGGCCGCCTAGCTTGGAGAGGCCGGTCTTGGCAGGTGTCGGCCTTTGATGTGCCAGCCTTGGAGGCCGGCGCTGGAGACGACGCTGGAGGACGACGCTGGAGGCCGACGCTGGAGACCGACGATGGCGTCCGACGCTGGCGACTGGCGCTGGAGTCTGTCGGCCTTTGGCCAGCGCTGGAGGCTGGCGCTGGAGGTCGACGCTGAAGGCCAATGCTGGAGGCCATCGCTGGAGGCCGACGCTGGCGACCGACGCTGGCGGCTGGCGCTGGAGTCTGTCGGCCTTTGGCCAGCGCTGGAGGCTGGCGCTGGAGGTCGACGCTGAAGGCCGACGCTGGATGCCATCGCTAGAGACCGACGATGGCGTCCGACGCTGGCGGCTGGCGCTGGAGTCTGTCGGCCTTTAGCCAGCGCTGGAGGCTGGCGCTGGAGGTCGACGCTGAAGGCCGACGCTGGAGGCCATCGCTGGAGGCCGACGCTGGCGGCTGGCGCTGGAGTCTGTCGGCCTTTGGCCAGCGCTGGAGGCTGGCGCTGGAGGTCGACGCTGAAGGCCGACGCTGGATGCCATCGCTGGAGGCCGATGTTGGCGGCCGACGCTGGCGGCTGGCGCTGGAGTCAGCCTTTGGGGCCGTCCAAAAAATTTATTTTTCATGGGGTCAACTGGCCCCATCACAACCTTTTTTTTTCATTTGTGATAACTATGACATGAGAAGGTAATTATTGATATTAAGATGAATAAAGATCTCAAACAGAGGAGAAGAAAGAGTCGGTGCATTCTAAGAACCACTTAATAAATAATCAAAATGTTAAAATATCAATCAACAGGGAAAATGGTGGATCAAGCGTAACTTTAATCCTTAACATTAAAATTTTATTTTCAATTAAAATATTTTAAAATATAGAAATCGGCATTTTGATTGAGATGAAAAATTTGGCAAGCTTGATTACAATTTAGAAACTTAATCAATCCACACAAGAAAGTGTTGTATTTACCTTGCTAGAAATAGTTTTGGAATGGCAAAGCAATCAAATTGCTCAATTATAATCAGCTAGGATTACGTGGCTTGGCCCTGCCCTCTTTTAGATGGAGAAGGACTCGATCCTAATTCAAATCCAACACCACGATGATAAACGAGGAAATAAAGAGGTATGCTGGAATGCTAACTAATAGACCATATCGAAGCATGAGATCCAACCTAACTTACCCTTATTGTGAACTTAGGAGATTGACGAAAGATGGCAACATAATGAATTTTTGGATAGAAGGTATATTCATCATCTATACCTTTTACTTCATCATCATCAAATAGAGAATGATTTCTCCTCATTTTTACCGCCGAAGTTTCTCATTCTTTAGAAAAATTTCAAGAATGAGTTTGGATATGGAGACCTTTCATCTCTGTGATACAAATGGAGCTACACTCAAGCATGATTGGCATTCTTGTGATTCTTTGTCTCTTTCAAGCGGGCCAATTACAAGACTTAGAGCCAAGCATTTTAAGGAAGCTTTAAATGGGCTAGTTCAGTAAGTTGGTAAAGTGGCTTACACATGGAGGCCCGACAAGAGTCTAAAACAAACACAAAAATGTTTGGTCAACGTGATTAAGACTCTAGAAGATTTTCTTGAGATGAACATATTTTTTAGCCATTCTTGAAGGCCAACTTGTCGATTATAATCTTGGCATACTTTTCTATTTGTGGGTGCACGTTTTCTAGCTATTCTTGAAGGCCAACTTATTGGATTGTAATCTCGGCATACTTTTCTATTTGTGGGCGCACATTTTCTAGCCATTCTTGGAGGCTAACTTGTCAGATTCGCAATCTCAGCATATCTTTCTATTTGCGGGCGTCGTATATGTAATTTGTAGGCACCTTTTGAGGGATGACGTTTCTAGTTACCTTATCTTTTATTTCTAAAATTTTTTAGCCATTTTTGGGGTTAATTTCAGCTTGAAAAATGCCATTATGGACTTTTCAAGTCAGCAGACTCAACTCCTATATATTGTAAACCCTTTGATTTTATTGCAAATTATTATCAGATTATTATGAAAGAGTTTTGAGATTTTGTGTTCTTATTTTCTTGAGAATACTCTTAAACTTATCAAGTTAATTCTTGTGGCGTTCAATCAACCGACTTATCATCTAGAGTTCTTCTGCGTTCTTGAGATTCTAGGTGTGGCGTCTTCCTATCTGTAATCCTTGGTTCTTATCTTGCTAGGTAACGGGTCAGAGCTTAATAAACTTGTGCTTGAAGTTTCTGGGGTTCGATTTCAGATTTGGTATCGGGTTTCGTCGCATTGTCGGTGAGGTTCATATCAGTTGGTATCAGAGCTTTGGCTTAAGGCAAGTTTGAATATCCTTTAATTCTTGTTTTCTTGATATCCAAGAAAAAAGCATCAAAAGGTCAAATCTTGTTTTATATTATCTTTGTTCTTATTTCGTTCCTTTCTTATTCCTTTGTGCATTTTCTTGTTCTTTGTTCTATTATGTTTCTTGTTCTTATGATCTTAATCCTATCGCGATGAGTTTGAGATAAAAAAAAAGTTTAAACATTGGTTTCCCATCGAGTAATCGGGCACCTTCGTCTAAGTAAGTATTATTGTTCGCATTAGAAAGTGGGTAGTGTGTGAACTTATTAAAAAAAGAGAAAAAAAGAAGGAAAATAAAGAAGGAATCAAAAAAGAAAAAGAAAAAAAATTGAAAAGAAAAAGGAAGTTGAACATATATAGGAGTTGAAAAGTTGCTTCATTGAGGTGCATTCTATTTATGTTTTATGACATTTTTGCATGAATTTGAATGATTTTGAGAATTCTGGGAAGTTAAATGAATGCTTCATAAAGAAGAAAAGGGAGATGAGTGATTGAAGAGCAATTATGGCAAGTTGTTTTCTCTCTTAAACAAATCTGCTTTGTTTGTCATATTCCTTTTAGAAAGCCTTTATTCATGGCAAATTATTTTCTTGCTTAAACAAATCTACTTTGTTTGTTCTTATTCCTTTTGCATTCCAAATATTTCTTTGGCATGTCTTTTGCTTTCTTTTAAAGTTTCTTTTCTTGATATTTTTTTACTCTTGTGGTTGGTTGGTTGAATTCTCAATTTGAATTGCTGCTTGATTCTTGGATGTTCCTTGAGTCTGATTAAGAATCTTAAAAGACAGAAAAAAGTAAAAAAAGGCAAGAGTGGTAAGAACATCAAAACAAAAGCCAAATTTAGTGAGTGAAACATGTGAGGAAGTGTTGTGAGTTTCCTTAATCATGTTTCTTGATCTTAAGCATGTCGCTTAACCAAGGAGAAAACTCAACCGAGGAGGTTCAACAGTGAGCCCTTACGAACCTACAAATACAAGCGCTGATGGAGGAAATGAGATGGATGATGAGGGCAGAATTGAAACAATTGCATGAGAGGTTAGATAGGTTGGAGGAGAGAACACCTAGGTATGTACCACCAGGTGGACAATGGGGAGATATAGAAGATGATGCTGGGTTAGAGGAGTTTGAAGAACCACATGTAAACCAAGGCATGTTTGGGCATGGTTATGAAAATAGAGAAGCTAGAATGGGTAGTGTCAGCTCCCCCTCCTCTCTGGGGCCACCGACAGCACACCTGCACACTTGTGGTAATCGGATAGAGTTTTACTAGTCTTTATGTAGCGCTCCATAAAGAGCTAGAGAACCCCAACTAATTATCATAAGTGGCAGACACACGAAAACACATCCTGTTAAAAACTTTTCATTTTCATCTCAATTATATACACAAATCACCCAATCAACATTAAGCATCAACCTGCTCAGATAATATTTTTCATGACATTCCTCAGGCAGTTTACAAGATCACATTCACATTCGACATTAAAATCCTAAGTGCACACATCATGCTCATAATTTCTCCAAAACATAAGTCTCGTATTCATATCCAAAAAGGTCTAAAACATCATTACATCCCACTGTACACATACACATATACAAAATACAAATATCAAACCACACTCTCTCAATATACAAGGCTAGCATTTATACACTCTTGCATCCAAGCAAGCTTCACCAGCTAAGGGTCCTGTCCTGTTTATCTTGTGATCCTGGCAGAAATACTCACTGATCTGAAAGAACATTTAAATCATAGAGGGATGAGACCTAAGTCCCAGTGACTGGATAACCATCTAACTATGGAGAAATAGAGAACCATAACCTCTTAATTTCAATCGTATGCTGAAACTATTTAACTTGTACAACTCAAAGTACATTTTTAACATGATATCAGATAAAATAAAATGTAGCTTATTCTTCAAATAACATATCAGTACTGAAATACTCTATAATAACTCTTCACTGAAAGATAACTCATTAAAATAAAACTCCATGCATTACAATATGAAGATATGCATTCTTTATCTACAACCCAGACTCCCATCAGGATCTGCTTGCCCACTGGCATCTCAAGTAAGCTCTCCCTCTCGGGATAACTATTTGGCCCATTGGCCCTTTTTATATCACAACATATGCTTTTAGATCTCATGATGCTGGGCTGTGTGTGTAATGCTCTGAGGTACCACCCTACAGTCGCCCTTCTGTAGGTGTACTCTCATCGGGTGCGTGACTAGCAACAGGATCCCCGCACAAATAGCACCCCTTACCCGTGCGGTTCACCTGGCAAAGTGCTTTGTTCCTTAACCCTGGAACCTCGGGTTTTCTCTCTGCCCCCACGGGCTATATATAGTAATCAGCTCCACTGAGCTATGATTCATGCCCCCACGGGCTGCTCACAACCAGCCCCACTGGCCTGGTTAGGCATGCACTCACCCCTGATTCTGGGGTTCATCGTACGATCTGTTCGCAAGGAGGTGCCGGCTCGATAGTAGTGTGCAATGCTCATGCTACAGTACAGTCTAAAGGGTGATCAGCCCCCTAGCTGCCTGATGCTCAGTATGACTCATACATCATTTGTAAAGCTTTATCATGCAAATATGCCATGTATACATTAAAAATTCCCTCATCGAAACTCATGCTTATGTGTTTATGCTCAAAACTCATTTACTAGCTCAAATTAACCTCTCATTGCTAGATGAGAAATCCACTCACCTTAGTAGGTTACTCCTCGACTGGTACAACTGGTACTCAACTCTGGTATTCCGGCTCCCTGGAATAACCCTCTTGACCTACGTCAACATACAGATACAATAGCTATTAGGATTACCTCCACACGAGGTTTTCCCATGAACCATGCATGCATACATGATCTATCCTCTAATATCTCATTATTTTCTTCCACCCTATCTCTACTCAAGATTACTTCTACTATTACCTCAAAATACACTAATCTAGAAAATCTAAAGTCATACAAGATCTAGGGAAGCTATAGCTTACCTGGAGTCGAGCACAAACCCCCAAGCTTCCCTTTCCCTTTCTCTTTCTTCCTCCTTTTTCTTCTTCTTCTTCTTCTTCCTTTTCCTCTCTTTTCTCCTCTTCTTTCTTTCTTTCTTTTCTCTGGCTGAACCCACGTTCCCCTTTTTCTCTAATGACTTGGGGACCAAGTCATTGGAAACTTAAGGGTTAAGGCATGCCAAATCTCCCTTTTACCCTCAAACACTCTTAACGCACGCTTTTTGGAAAACACGTGGCTCACTTATAACCATGATATTTTGCCCTTATATTTTCTTTCCTAAGTTGCCCTTAACACAATTTGCAATTGACATCGGAGCCTTTTCCCATTTTGCCCCTGATATAGCATTTTTTTAATAGATTTATAGCCCAGATCATCCTTTTTCACTTAAATCAATACTTTTATGTAACATTTCTAAGAAAAGACTTTACCATCTTGAAGAACTCGATTTTAGAAATCCAACGGTTCAAACGGCATCCAAATCGGACTTGAAACGGATTAAATATGAATTTCTCAAGATTTAACTCAGAAAAACCTGCCGTCGCGGAGTCGGCTCGAACAGATTGGGAGTCGGCTCGAGCAGAAGTAGGGGTCGACTCCAGAAAAGTAGGGGTCGACTCCTGAAAAGTAGGGGTCGACTCCAGCTCTGCAGGGGTCGACTCCTAAGCGTGCCGAAAGTTTAAAACCGTGCCGGAGTCGACTCCACTCTGATTAGAGTCGACTCCAACCACTAAAAACGTCATTTTAGGATAAAACTCAAACTAAACTTGATTTTTCTTGTGATTTAAACCCATTAAACTTAAGTCTCTCAATTTCTCAAATCAAACTCATTAACATTTAGAAATATACTTATTTACTCCAAAATTTCTTCTCTTTACATTTATCAAAAGGCCAACACACCCATATTTCAAGAAAACTTTCTGACTTTCATTTTAACTGAAAATGCCATAGATTACAAGGTTTTCAGGATGTTACAGGTAGGCCGAGAATGAATGATAATCTGAAGAGCATCAAGGTGAAGATTCTATCATTCGAAGGAAAAAGCAATCCCGAGGCTTTTCTAGAATGGGAGAAGCGGATGGAGATGGTCTTCGATTGCCACCATTATTCCAAGCTAAAAAAGGTAAAACTTGCTGCAATTAAATTCACTGACTATGCTATTGTTTGGTGGGATCAGTTGCTGAAAGAAAGAAGGAGAAACATAGAACGTTCTGTGAAGACGTGGGAGGAAATGAAATGATCATGTGCAAGCGGTTCGTCCCAAGCTACTTCTATCGGGAGTTATACAATAAACTACAACGCCTCACCCAAGGTAGTAGGAGTGTTGATGAGTATCATAAGGAGATGGAGATTGCTATGATCCATGCTAATATGGAAGAGGACCATGAGGCAACCATGGCAAGGTTCTTGTAAGGATTGAACCCAGAAATCCATGATAGGATGGAGATGCAGCATTATGTAGAATTAGAAGACATGGTGCACATGGCCATCAAAATTGAGCAATAATTGAGGCGAAGAAACTTGATTAGGAGGGGATCAAATGTAGCTGCTCCAAATACATGGAAATAACCCCCTAAATGGGATGAATTTCCATCATACAAGCCAAGGACCGAGCCCACTAAAGATGCCAAACAAGTTGCTGTGCCAAAATCAGGTAATACCGAGCCAACTATAACTAAAAGTTGTGGCATTAAGTGTTTTAAATGTCAAGGCAGGAGTCACCTAGCTTGTGAGTGTTCGAACAAGAGGATAATGATGATCACGCCACAAGGAGAGCTCGTTTCGGAAGATGATGAAGAAGAAGATGATATGCCACCTCTTGAAGATGCCTATGATAGGAAATGTGCTGTAGTTGGTGAGATATTGGTGTCAAGACGAGCTCTTAGTGTGCAAGTAAAAGAAGAAAGTAACCAGCGGAAGAATTTGTTTCACACTCGGTGTTTTGTGAATAACAAAGTTTGCAATATGATAATTGATGGAGGGAGTTGCACGAACATGACTAGTATCGAGTTGGTAGAGAAATTAGCGTTACCTACTTTGAAGCATTCAAGACCTTACTGACTTCAATGGTTGAATGATTATGGAGAAATCAATGTAACTAAACAAGTGATGGTGACATTTTCCATAGGAAAATATGACGACAAGGTGCTTTGTGATGCTGTCCCTATGCAAGCATGTCATATCATGTTGGGAAGACCGTAGCAATTCGATCGACAGGTCACACATGATGGTCTCACCGATAAATATTCTTTTACTATTAATAAGCATCATATGTCACTTGTGCCAATGACTCCGAAATAGGTTTTTGACGGTCAATTGAAGTTGCAAAGAGCAAGAGAAAAGAAAAACGGAGAAAAAGAGAGTGAGGCCGAACATGTGAGAAAAGGAAAAAAAGAGAGAGAAAAGGAGAGTGAGAAAAATATTAATAAGAGGAAAAAGGAGAAGGGAGAGAGTTCGGCCTTAGTGTGTGCAAGAGAGGTAAGATACAATTTCATTGTAAAGAAAAGTAAGATCAAGAGAGTTTTAATTTCTCATCAACTCCTTATAGTGCTCTTGTACAAGGAGGCCTTTTTATCTACTAATGATCTTAACGGTTCTTTGCCAAGCAACATTGTTTTTCTTTTGCAGGATTTCGATGATGTCTTTCCCGAGGAGCTGTCATCCGGTTTGTCACCAATTCGAGGAATTGAACATTAGATTGACTTCATACCCGGTGCCACAATTCTAAACCGATCTGCCTATAGAAGCAACCCCGAGGAGATGAAGGAACTAAGTTGATGAGCTAATAAAAAAAGGTTATGTTAGAGAAAGCATGAGTCCTTGTGCGGTTCCAGTATTGTTAGTGCCTAAGAAAGATGGGACATGGAGGATGTATGTTAATTGTCAAGCCATCAACAACATTACGGCAAAGTATCATCATCCCATTCCTAGATTAGATGATATGCTTGATGAACTGTATGGATCTTGTGTGTTCTCTAAAATTGATCTTAAGAGTGGATATCATCAGATTAGGATGAGAGAAGGTGATGAGTGAAAAACTGCATTTAAAACAAAATATGGTTTGTATGAATGGCTAGTTATGCCTTTTGGATTAACCAATGCCCCTAGTACCTTCATAAGACTTATGAACCATGTTTTGCGTGCATTCATTGGCAAATTTGTAGTTGTCTACTTTGATGATATTTTGATTTATAGTAAAAACTTTGATGAACATCTAAAACTTGTTTTAGAAATTTTAAGGAAAGAAAAGTTATTTGCTAGTCTTAAGAAGTATACTTTTGCATGGATAAGCTTGTGTTTCTTGGTTTTGTTGTAAGTACTAAAGGTATTGAAGTGGACAAATAAAATGAAGGCAATCCAAGATTGGCCAACACCTAAAACTGTAAGTCAGGTAAGAAGTTTCCATGGCTTGGCTAGTTTTTACCGACGATTCGTTTGGAACTTTAGTAGTCTAGCCACACCCTTAACTGTAGTCATCAAGAAGAATGTTCCCTTTAAGTGGGGGAGGACCAAGAGAAGGCATTCAAGCTCATTAAGGAAAAGTTGACTAATGCGCATTTACTTGTTTTACCTGACTTCACTAAAATGTTTGAAATTGAGTGTGATGCTTCAGGTATAGGTATTGGCGGTGTGTTGATACAAGAGGGAAAGCCGGTTGCATACTTTAGTGAAAAGTTAAGTGAGGCAGCTCTAAACTACCCTACTTATGACAAAGAATTATATGCATTGGTTCAAACTCTAGAAACTTGGCAGCATTACCTTTGGCCGAAAGAGTTTGTGATTCATACGGATCATGAATCCTTGAAACATCTAAAGGGGTAGTAATGTCATTTCAAATGGATGGAGTTCATCGAGACATTTTCATATATAATCAGATACAGACAAGGTAAGAAAAATGTAGTTGCTGATGCACTATCTCATAGGTACGTTTTACTTTCCACTCTTGATGCCAAATTGCTTGGGTTTGAATACATTAAGGAGTTGTATGCATTGGATTTAGAATTTGGTGACATGTTTAGAGATTTCTCTAAAGAGTTGTGTGGTAAATTTTATTTGCATGATGGATTCTTGTTTAGAGAGAATAAGTTATGTGTTCCACATTCATCCTTGCGTGGTTTGCTTGTTCAAGAAACACATGGTATTGGTTTGATGGGACACTTTGGGGTAGCTAAGACTTTAGGCGTGTTGCATAAGCATTTCTTTTGGTTACATATGAGGCGAGATGTTGAGAGGCTTTGTGAGAGATGCATTAAATGTAGACAAGCTAAATCTAGGCTACAACCACATGATTTGTATACTCCACTTTCTATTCCTAGTGAGCCTTAAGTTGATATTTCTTTGGATTTTATTTTAGGATTGTTGAGGTCTAAGAGAGGGAGAGATTCAGTTTTTGTGGTTATTGATAGGTTCTCTAAGATGGCACACTTCATTGCATGTCATAAGACCGATGTTGCATCACACATAGCTGATTTATTTTCAGAGAGATTGTTAGGTTGCATGGCATGCCTAGGAGTATTGTTTCTGATAGAGATGCAAATTCTTGAGTTACTTTTGGAAGACCTTGTAGGAAAAATTGGAAACTAATTTACTATTTTCTATTACTTGTCATCCACAAACCGATGGTCAAACTAAAGTAGTGAATAGAACTTTATCAACCTTGTTGCGTGCCATCATTCAAAAGAACTTGAAAACATGGAAAGATTGCTTGCCGCATGTTGAATTTGCTTATAATAGATGTATTCATTCTGCAACTAAATTTTCACCATTTGAGATTGTTTATGGTTTTAATCCACTGACTCCTTTGCCTATGAGTGAGTGTGTTAACTTAGATGGCAAGAAAAAAGCTAATCTTGTTAGGCAGATCCATAAGAAGGCAAGGCAAAATATTGAGAGGTGGACCGAGCAATATGCAAATCATGCCAATAAGGGCCGCAAGAAAGTTGTGTTTGAACCAGGAGATTGGGTTTGGTTGCACTTAAGAAAAGAGCATTTTTCGGAGCAAAGGCGTTCTAAACTCCTACCAAAGGGCGATGAACAATTTCAAGTGGTGAAATGCATCAATGATAATGCCTACAAACTTGATCTACCAGGTGAGTATGGTGTTAGTGCTAGCTTTAATGTTTCTGACTTCTCCTTTTAATGTAGGTGATGATTTGAGAACAAATCCTTTCCAAGAAGGGGAGAATGATGGAAACAGAGCTACACTCAAGCATGATTGGCATTCTCGTGATCCTTTGTCTTTTTCAAGCGGGCCAATTATAAGACTTAGAGCCAAGCATTTCAAGGAAGCTTTAAATGGGCTAGTTCAGCAAGTTGGCAAAGTGGCTTACACATGAAAGCCTGACAAGGGTCCAAAACAAACCCAAGAGTGTTTTGTCAACGTGATTAAGGCTCTAGAAGATTTTTCTTAAGATGAGCACATTTTCTAGCCATTCTTGGAGGCCAACTTGTTAGATTATAATCTCAGCATACTTTCCTATTCGTAGGCACACATTTTCTAACTATTCTTGGAGGCTAACTTGTCAGATTGTAATTTCGCCATACTTTCCTATTTATGTGCGCACATTTTCTAGCCATTCTTGAAGGTCAACTTATTAGATTCGCAATCTCAGCATACCTTCCTATTTTCAGGCACTATATATGTAATTTGTGGGCACCTTTTGATGGATGACGTTTTTAGTTACTTTATCTTTTATTTCTGAATATTGTCAGCCATTTTTGGGGTTAATTTCAGCTTGAAAAGCACCATTATGGACTTTCCAAGTTAGCAGACTCGACTCCCATATATTGTAAACCATTTTGATTTTATTGTAGATTATTATGAGATTATTATGAAAGAGTTTTGAGATTTTGTGTTCTTCTTATTTTCTTAAGAAGACTCTTGAACTTATCAAGTTAATTCTTGTTGCATTCAATCAACCAACTTATCATCTAGAGTTCTTCAGCGTTCTTGAGATTATAGTTGTGGCATCTTCCTATCCTTAGTCCTTGATTCTTATCTTACTAGGTAACGGGCCAGGGCTCAACAAACTTGTGTTTGAAGTTTCTAGGGTTCGATTCTAGATTTGGTATCAGGTTTCATCGCATTATTGGTGAGGTTCATATCACTTTGCTTCCAAACTTGGTAGATTTTGTTAGAAATTTAGTATATTTCAATATCCAAAAGTTTCCTTCAAAAGTTTCCATCACGCGCAGGGGGTGCAAATCCCGCCCGTTGGCTCTCATGGATGCATGTGATAAGAGTCCTTTTTATTTATTTATTTATTTATTACCCTTCATGATAAGTCTTTTTGACTCATGCATCTCTATGTGATAAGTTTTGACTGATACATCTACGTGATAAGTTATTTTTCTCAACCGTTGATCGATCGACCGTTGGATCGATTCGTTGACTGATTCGTTCCCGTTGGATTGATTCATCGTTCTCAACCAGTGCTTGCTTCCTTATAAATATTCGAAGCAATGCCGGTGTTTAATCCATTCAAATTTTGCTTTTCATCGTTATCCAGTCCAGAGATCACTTCTATCCTTATCCAAAGAGTTCAGAGATCTATTCCTTCTTTTTCATCTTTATCCAAAGATTCATCTCCTAACCCATTATCAGAAGGAACTCATTTTGGTTGTTTATTAGCTTCTGACATTGGTATGTGCATGCCTGTTACAAGCTCGCTGTTGTTGTATCCTGAAGGATAGTCGTGCTCTGATCTTTTGCATCGAGATATTATCTCCAAGAGGCACGAATCTACTCTTAAAGACAGTGCCATGCATGCCTCAACATTTTCTCATTAGATAATATCATCCCGGGTACCATCTTATCCTCGTCATTATCCAATAATCTTAAGAGTAGATATGGGCTCTATTATGGTTGCTGCTACTAAGTCCTTTCCCGATACATCCAAGATTGAGCAATTTACTAGTTCCCATTATAAACGTTGGCAAGAGAAAATATTTTTAATACTAGATGTTCATAATATTGCATATGTTTTAACTGATCCTAAACCTGAGAAAGATGAGGACTTTCTAAATTGGGAAAAGGCTAATAGAATATGTAGGCATACTATTCTTAGTACTCTATCCAATGAACTATTTGATATTTATTATCTTATTAGATCAGCCTATAAGATTTGGAAAAGCCTTAAAAGAAAATATATTCTTGAAGATGCTGGTTCTCAAAAATTTGCAATAGAAACCTTTTAAACTTTACCATGTCAGAAGATAAAGATGCGTCATCTCAGATTCATGTATTCTTTGTTCTCATAGATGACCTTAAAAATAAAAATATTATTCTTTTCGATGCTTTTATTGCTGGATCCCTAATTGAAAAATTATCAAAATCTTGGAAAGATTGTAAGAATAATCTAAAGCATAAAAGAAAGTCTATGTCCCTTAAAGATGTTATTGTGCATATTAGGATTGAAGAGCAAAACAGAGCCCGAGAAAAGATAGAAAAGGCCAAAGAAATAACTGGTAAGGCTAATCTAGTAGAGGATGGATCTAGTAAGGATAAACATAAGTCCTATAAGCCCAAACATAGAAACTATTAAAGAAATATGATAAGAAGCTTCATTTTCAAAAAAAGTTAAAATTTTAAAAAGAAAAGGGATCTTGCTATGTTTGTGGAAAACTAGGACACCATGCTGCCCAATGCAGGTTCAGAAAAATTAATGATGCTCTAGCCAAATCAAAGGCTAACTTGATGGTTGAAGAAGATGTAATTGATGTGATTGTTAGCGAGGCCAATATTGTTGCACATATAAAGGATTGGATGATGGATTTTGGAGCCATGCGTTATATATGTGGTGATAGAAATGCATTTGCTTCCTATATCCCATTGCCAGAAGGAGAGAAGCAAGTCTTCATGGGAAACTCAAAGTCTTGTTATGTGATTGGCAAAAAAAAGTCAATCTAAAAATGATTTCTGAAAAAGTCCTTTCACTTAGAGATGTGCTACATGTGCCGAATATCCGTGTGAACCTGATTTCTATGGCCTAGCTTGGAAAAAAATGGTGTGAAAGTATCATTTGAGTCTGACAAAGTTGTCATAACCAAATCTGAAAACTTTATTGGGAAAGGATATTGTAACCAGAGTCTATTTGTATTAAATATACTTGAAGTCATGAATGAAAATGCATCATCTTCTTCTACTTACTTGCTTGATTCTATTAATCTTTGGCATGGTAGATTAGGACATGTTAATTACTCTTATATTAAAAGAATGAAATAATTAGGTTTGCTAAATAACATGTGTAGTTCTTATGATCATGAAAAATGTTAAATATGTAGAATCTAAATTAACCAAAAGAAGTTACAAATCTATTTATACAAGAGAAACTGAATTATTATAATTAATTCTGACTTAGGTGATTTAAAAGGTAATATTACTAGAATTAGAAAGAAATATTATATTACTTTTATCGATAATTTTTTTCATTATGCAATAGTTTATCTATTAAAATCAAAAGATGAAGCCTTCGAAATATTTTTAAAATATAAGACAGAAGTTAAAAATTAATTAACAAGAAAAATAATAAGGCTTAGATATGATTGAGGAGGAGAATATGATTCTACTCCTTTTAATAGATTTTGTACACAACATGGTATAATTCATAAATTTACTCCTTCTTATTTATCTGAATCTAATGGAGTGGCTGAGAGAAAGAATAGAACACTTAAAGAAATGATGAATGCATTGCTCCTTAGTTCTGGTGCATCCACGAACTTGTGGGGGGAAGCCCTTCTTTCTGCTTATTTTATTCAAAATAGAATTTCTTATAAGAAAACCAATAAAACATCCTATGAGTTATGGAATGGTTATTTGCCAAGTTTTAAATATTTAAAAGCATGTGGTTGTTTAGCCAAGGTCTTGCTTTTTGAACCTAAAAAGAGAAAGTTAGGATCTAAAACCTTTGATTGTATGTACATAGGTTATGTTCAAAATAGTCCTACAAATAAATATAGTACAACCTATAGATTCTTAGTGATTAAAAGTAAAATAATACTATGAAACCTAATACTATAGTTGAGACCAAAGATGCAAATTTTTTTGAACATATCTTTCCTATGAGAACCTCCTTAATTAGAAAGAACTTCTAGACCACAAGTGATTGAACCTAATTTAGAACCTGATGAAATTTAAGAGCTAAGAAGATCCAATAGAGTCATAAAGAAAACTAATCTAGGAGATAATTTTTATACGTTTCTTGTTGATAATGATCCTCAAACCTATTATGAAGCAATTTTATCTTCTAATGCTGCATTTTGGAGAGAGGCTATAAATAATGAGCTACAATTCATCATGAGCAATCATACATGGGAATTAGTATGTTTCCTCTTGGGGCTAAAATTATTGGGTGTAAATGAATCTTTAAGAAAAAGCTAAAGCCTGATGGTTCTATTAAAAAGTTTAAAGCAAGGCTGGTTGCAAAAGGTTATTCTCAAAAGAAAGATATTGACTACTTTGATACTTTTGCACCTATGATAAGAATAACTTCTATTAGAGTCTTGATTGCTTTTGCATCTATTCACAAATTAATAATTCATCAAATGAATGTTAAAACTGTATTTCCTAATAGAGACCTAGAAGAAGAAATATATATGGATCAACTTGAGGGTTGTGTTCTTTCTGGCAATGAGTATAAAGTTTGTAAATTAATTAAATCTTTGTATGGCTTAAAACAAGCACCAAAACAATGGCATGATAAGTTTAATAAAGTGCTAGTTTCAAATGGATATCAAATTAATAGTGTTGATAAATGTATTTATTCTAAAGTTGTTAATCATGAATGTTTTATAATTTGTTTATATGTGGACGATATGCTCATATTTGGTACTAATTTTGATATTGTTACTAGCACTAAAATGTTCTTGACTTTGAATTTTAATATGAAAGATATGGGAGAAGTAGATATGATTTTAGGAATTAGACTTGTAAAGAAATCGAATAGCATCATACTTTTACAAGAATATTATGTTGAGAAAATCTTGAAAAAGTTTTTACATTTTGATTGTAAACCTGTGATCACTCCTTATAATGTTAATTCATAGCTTAAGAAAAATAAATGCAATGATGTCTTACAATCCAGATATGCTCAAATTATTGGTAGTCTTACGCATTTGATGAATTGTACTCGACCTGACATTGCTTATGCTGTAGGAAGACTAAGCAGATATACCCAATGTCCTAACAAGGATCATTAGATTGCCTCCTATAGTATTAGAAGGGTATTGTGATGCTAACTGAATTTGGACTCTGATGAGATAAAATCCACTAGCGGATATGTGTTTACCCTTGGAGGAGGAGCAGTGTCATGGAAATTATCCAAGCAAACATGTATAGCTCAGTCTACAATGGAATCCGAGTTTATTGCCTTAGAGAAAGCTGGGACTGAGGCCGAATGGCTCAAGAATCTATTGGTAGATCTTCTCATTTGGATGAGACAAGCTCCATATGTCTATACATTGTGATTGTCAGGCTGCCATAGCTAAAGCTAAAAATAAAATTTATAATGGAAAGAGTAGACATATACATTTAAGACATAATATTGTGAGGCAGCTTATTAATGATGGAATAATATCTTTGGATTATGTAAGATCAGAGTTGAACTTGGCCGATCCTTTGAGCAGAAAGCTTGTGAGCAATACATCGAGGAAAATGGGATTACACCTAGATCAAAAGTTGAAGCGATGGTGACCCAACCTTCATGAACGGAGATCCCGGAAAGAAGGTTCATATGAAAAATAATTCACTGGACAACTTAGAGTATACTATCTTAAATATTTATATTGTGAAATCCCTTTCTATGGTGTGAGATAGTATTCTGCAGTGTTTAGGTTGAACTAATATGTGAAGTTCTTAATGGATGTCATAGCCTAATTTGGATGGTATACAAAACTACATTATATACTTGATGATAATCCACCTATATGAGTGTGGAGGTGGTGGTCGTTTCCTATGAGACTTGGATATGATCTTTAGAGAATTCATGAATATCTAGGTAGACGTATGGCCGAAACGCGTCAACTCGCTAAGAACAACCAAAATTTGAGAGATGGAATGTGAGTTATAAGTCAATGATCCAATAAAAGAAGGATTTGTTCATAAAAACTTAGTTTCACCAACCTTTTATGGATTACACTTATTTTCTCAATGCTTGGTTCATAGTCGCATAGACACCATGGCTTATACATTACATTCTTAAAGTTCCTTCTAAAGTTTATCTTGTCATCTTTTGAATATTGAAATAGTGGAGGATTATTGAAAATTTAGTATATTTCAATATCCAAAAGTTTTCATCAGGCGTAGGGGTGCAAATCTCGTCCGTTGGCTCTCACGGATGTGCATGATAAAAGTCCTTTTTATTTATTTATTCATACCCTTCTTGATAAGTCTTTTGACTCATACGTCTCTACGTGATAAGTTTTGACTAATACATCTCTACATAATAAGTTGTTTTTCTCAACCATTGACCGACCGACCGTTGGACTAATTCGTTGACTGATTCTTTCCCGTTGAATTGATTCATCGTTCTCAACCGATGCTTATTGCTTTCTTAATAAATATTTGAAGCAATGCCGGTGTTTAATCCATTCAAATTTTGCTTTCCATCGTTATCCAGTCCAGAGATCGCTTCCATCCTTATCCAAAGAGTCGAGAGATCCATTCCTTCGCTTCCATCCTTATCCAAAGATTCATCTTCTAACATGATATGGCTGACCATCTCCTCTGGGCGGTATTATAACCTCCTGTGTAATTTCCGGAATTAATGATGTGATAGCTCGTTCTCGGGATTTTGGAATCCTTGCTCCGGCCTTTGGCTCCGGTCTCCAGCGTCGGCTCCAGCCTCCGGCTCCGGCCTTTGGCTCCGGCCTCCAGCTCCAACCTTTGGCTCCGGCCTCTAGTGTCGGCTTCGGCTTCCAGCTCTGGCCTTTGGCTCCAGCCTCCAGTGTCAGCTCTGACCTCCAGCTCCGGCCTACAGCGTCGGCTCCGGCCTCCAGCTCCGGCCTACGGCTTTGGTCTGGTTCTAACCATAACTTGGTATCATTCTTTCCAAAATACATTGAAACCCACTTCAAGTAACGGACCCCGAGATTCGAGACATCTATTACCGCGTATCTCATTCGCTAAAATCACGGGCAGGTACTAGCGCATCCTGCAATTACCGACATACACGGTGCCCATTCAGCAACGGCTCATCCACTTGCCGTTTAGGAGAACGTGGTTCCCCAGAGAGGTATAAGAAGAGGACCCGAGCTCAACGCGAGGGAACTCTTCTCTAAAAGAAAAACTCTACTGATATATACAACTTTCTTGTTCTATCAACCCACTGACTTGGACGTCGGAGGGTCCCTACCGGAACCATTGGTCCGGGACTTTTTGCAGGCTCCTAGAGGAAGACGGTGACCTTTCTGTACTCTGGAAGGCCTGCGGAGATCCCAGCTCACCCGATGGTCATTGCAAGTGGTTTGGCAGCAACAGATTGGCGCGCCAGGAAGGGGGGGCAGGTGAACGTTTGTTCAACGTATCTACGACCCCTGCAAGGGAGACGATGGTAACCACGCGAGCTCAGGAAGCTTCTACCAGTCAGGCTGCGGAGCATATCCCGCAGGCTGAACAATCGGAGGATAACCTCCATGTTCCACCTCCTGCGCCACTGCAGGTTAGCCAGTTCGATCGGCTAGATGCCCTGGCCCATCAAGTGCAGGATCTGATGACGGTGGTACGGGGACTACAGGAGCATTGCTTCGCTGTCGTACCTGGGCCGCCGTCTCAGCCTCCTCCGCTCCGCGAGGAAGGCCATGAAACCATTCAACCTCATCAGGGAAGGACCCCTCCTGAAGCCTCCCACCACTCGTCCCCGAGGTCTCGCCGCCGGGAAACCTCGAAACAGCGACGGTCCCTTTCCCACCATTCCGATCGTTCTCGTAGGCAACGCAGTGAGAAGGAGCCACAGCGATTGCACCCAATACATTGGCGGGCCTCTCCATCCTCTTCCTCTGACTCTTCTAAAGGAGACTCGAGCAAGAAGGCCGCTCGTCGGGCCGAGCAACGGCTCGACGAATATCATCAATGATTGGAGGAACTCAGCCGCCGAATCGCCAACCCAAACAGAGTAGACTACAACTGCTGTCCACCTCTTTCGCGTCGTATCATGGAGGAGCCGGTCCCACCCCGGTTTTGTCTCCCTCAGCTGGACCCATATGATGGTACGATGGATCTCCTAGACCACTTGAAGAGTTACAAGGTCCTCATGCAGGTCCAGAGGGTGATAGACCCTCTCCTGTGTGTTGCTTTTCCAGCCACACTTCGGAAGGTGGCGCGTGCATGGTACTCTTGTCTGCCACTATGCAGCATCAACTCATTCAAGCAACTCGAGCGATCTTTCTTGGCCCACTTCGACGCATGCCGGAAGATCCCTCGAGTCGCCGATAGCTTGTTCGCTGTCCAACAAAGGAGCGGGGAAACTTTGAAGGATTTCGTGGCTCGGTTCAAGGAGGCCGCGCTCGAGGTCTATAACTTGGAGGATTCTGTAGCCACTCTCGCGCTGAAGTGAGGACTCCGCCCATCCAGATTTGCGTATTCTCTAGATAAAAAGCCCCCGGCTCCTACGCCGAGCTGCTAAGCCGGGCACAGAAGTACATTCGTGCTGACGAAGCAGATTCTTCCAGAAGGGAGGCCGACAAAAGTTCCAGCAAGAAGTCAGCACCCGTAGAACCCGCTGGAGGACGGTCCAGAAAGCCTGAGCTGCCTCGTCGCACGGATAGCCAGCCCCAAACACTAGTTCCCAAGGAGCATTTTACACCCCTCCTTGCTCCGATATCTCACATCTTGTTAGAGATTGAGGAAGAACCTTACTTTCGGTGTCCACCTCCAATGAAGTCAGGGGTCCCCTGCAGCAAAGAAGTCTATTGCTGATATCACAGAGACTATGGCCACGATACTGAAGATTGCTGCCAACTGAAAAAAGTAATCGAGGAGCTTGTCCAGCAAGGCCATCTGAGCAAGTTCATCCGTCGGGGGAACCCTACAACCGTGGGTCCGTCAGCACCTCCCACGCAGTAGATTGCCTTGGACAATGCCCCAACAGAGAAGATGGTGGCCATGATCTCCTGGGGGGCAGGCAGCGGTTCCTAAAGACAACGAGAGGAAGATTGCAATCCTGTAATTCCTTTTTCCAAAAAAGACCTAGAGGGGGTAGTGAATAAAAGCGATGATGGCGTCGTCGTCTCTATGACGATCCAAACATCCTGTAAAGCGGATTTTGGTTGATAGTGGAAGCTCAGTGAATGTTTTAAGTTACGATGCTTGTATTAGAATGAGTTTACCTGCAAGTTCTCTTTTACCTGTCACCACTCCGCTAATGGGCTTCACCGGGGATTCAGTCCGGGTCGAAGGGAAAATCACTCTCCCAGTCATAGTCGGAACCCCACCATGCCAGAGCATGGTTCTTATGAACTTCTTGGTGGTGCAGGTCCCCTTGGTGTACAATGCTATTTTGGGGAGGCCTGGCTTAAACCTGTTGGATGCTGTCATCTCCACCAAAAGGCTACTTGTGAAGTTTCCCACCAACGAAGGAATAGGAGAAATGAGGGGAGAGCAAAACCTGTTGCCGCTCTGCTACCACCTAGCCCCCAGTCCGCAAGAGACCGCATCGGCGACTGCACCAAAACTGACTGACCCCCAAGAGGTGGAGAAGAGAGGGGAGCCGGCCGAGCACCTCTTGACTTTTCCCTTGGAGACGACCCCGTGAAGACCATCCAAGTCGGGGCATTGCTTCCAGAGGAGGCCCGCAATCAGCTCCTTGCTTTCTTTCACGCCAACTCCGACGTCTTCGCATGGTCGTCGTCTGATATGCCAGGCATCCCTGAGGAGATAATCACTCACCAACTCAACCTCAAGCTAGAATGCTGGCCTATCCGACAGAAGAAGAGGAGTTTCACTCCGGATAGATAGAAGGCTATCGATGAGGAAGTCCGTAAACTACAAGCTGCAGGCCACATTCGGGAAGTTCGATACCCCGATTGGTTGGCCAACGTCGTGATGGTCCGTAAGGCCAACGGGAGTTGGAGGATGTGTGTAGACTTCACCGATCTTAACAAGGTGTGCCCGAAGGACAGCTTCCCTCTGCCTCGAATTGATCAACTGGTAGATGCCATATCTGGCCATGAAACACTTAGTTTCATGGATGTCTTCTCTGGGTACAACCAAATCAGGATGGAACCCACAGACGAGGAGGCTACCTCCTTCATAACTGAGAAGTGAATCTACTGCTACAAGGTGATGCCGTTCGGACTAAAGAACGTCGGAGCCACCTACTAGAGGCTGATGAACAAAGTCTTCGAGAGCCAGATTGGATGCAACATGGAGGTATACGTGGACGACATGCTGACAAAGAGCATTCATGCCACCATCCATATCGCCGACCTGACGAAAACTTTCGATAACCTCCGCCGTTATAGGATGATGCTGAACCCCCTGTAAGTGTGCCTTTGGGGTGACGGCCAGCAAATTCTTGGGTTTCATGGTGACCCAACGAGGAATAGAGGCGAATCCCGATAAAGTCCGAGCCATCTTGGATATGAAATCTCCCTCCAATAAGAAGGAAGTGCAACGTTTGGCCGAACAGGTAGCGGCCCTGAGCCGTTTCCTGTCCAAGTCTGCGGAGAGGTGTTTACCTTTCTTCAAGGCACTACACCGAGTCAATAGTTTCGAGTGGACCAGGGAGTGTCAGGAGGCCTTCGAAGGATTAAAAGAATTCCTATCCGCCCCACCACTGCTGTCCAAGCCAAGGAGTGGAGAAGAACTCTTCTTGTACCTCGCGGTTTCCCCCGAAGCGGTTAGTTCCGTGCTGGTGTGCATGGTTGCCGATGGGACGCAAAAGCCAGTGTATTACACCAGCAAGGTGCTGCATGATGCGGAGATAAGGTACTCGAAAGTTGAAAAGGTCATCTTTGCATTGATCGTCTCCGCCCAATGCCTCAGGCCCTATTTTCAAGCTCACCCGATCGTGGTGGTCACCGACCAGCCACTCAAGGCGGTCCTATCCCGTCCTGATACTTTGGCCGGCTGGCAAAGTGGACGGTCAAGTTGGAAGAATTCGATATGTCATTCCGGCCCAGGATAGCTATGAAGTCCCAAGTCTTAGCGGACTTCTTGGTCGAAGGCACCTGGACAAAAGAACAAAGGGAAGACCCTTCGGATGATGAAATCAAGGAAGAAGGGAGGGACTAGCTCCTTCATGTGGATGGGGCATCAAACTCGCAGGGAAGTGGGGCTGGCCTCATTCTAGCCAGTCCCGACGGAGTGGTGATGGAGTACGCCCTCGTTTCTTTTTCTAGCTACCAACAACCAAGCCGAGTACGAAGCCCTACTATCTGGAATACGGCTAGCTTGTGAGCTCGGGGTAAAGCATCTCAGAGTTTTCACCGACTCTCAGCTAGTTTGTGGCCAGATAAAGGGGGAATACGAGGCATGAGATCCCATCATATCATGTTACCTGAGTATGGTGCGGTCGCAGGTCTCCCCCTTAACCCGTTTCAGCATCAGTTACATTCCCCGGGAGGAGAATGCCAGAGCCGACGCGTTGTCTCGTCTAGCTACATCGATCGATGGAACCTTGGGAAGAACTTATATGGAGCGCCTGGAGACCCCGAGCATTGACACAATAAAAGAATCCATGCCAGTCCGCCAAGAGCCTTCTTGGATGGATGCCTACACTAAGTACTTTACTACTGGAGCCCTACCAATCGACCCCACCGAAGTCAAGATCTTCAAACGGCGAATACACAAGTTCCTAATGTTCGATGGGCAGCTGTATCGAAGGTCCTTCTCCCATCCCCTCTTGAGATGTGTTGGCCCCACAGATGCCGATTACATCCTTCGAGAGATCCATGAAGGTATCTGCGGAAGCCACTTGGGGGGCAGAGCATTGGCCTACAAAGCCTAATGCCAAGGCTATTACTGGCCCACCATGCGGAGGACTCGGCCGAGCTAGTCCGGAAATGTGATAGTTGCCAGCGGTATGCCAACATCCAACGGCAACTAACTTCTCGACTGAGCCCTCTATCGGCTCCATGGTCGTTTGCCCAATGGGGGATGGACATCTTGGGACCTTTCCCTCCTGCTTCTGGCCAACGGAGGTACTTGCTTATCGCCATCGATTATTTCACTAATGGATGGAAGCTGAAGCGCTAGCCAAGATTACTGAAGCTAAGGTGAGGAGTTTCTTTTGAAAGTTCATTATTTGCCGATTTGGACTACCCCACACGCTCGTTACTGACAACGGACGCCAGTTCGACAATGGCCCATTCAGAGACTTCTGTGCTGAACTGGGAATACGCCAAAGGTTCACTTCTATTGGTCACCGCAAACTAATGGGGCTACCGAAGTGATGAATCATACAATCTTACAAGGACTCAGGACGCGCTTGGACAACTTCAAGGGGAGATGGGTAGAAGAGCTCCCGAACGTATTGTGGGCTTATCACACAACGCCCCGTGCTCCCACTGAAGAGACTCCATTCAGCCTTGTCTTCGGAACAGAAGCCATCGTCCCAGTGGAGATCAATGTCCCTAGTCCCCGGACACAGTCGTACAATGAAGATGACAATCCTAGTCAACTAAGGGCTAACCTCGACCTCGTCGAAGAGCTTCGCGATCAAGTAAATCAGAATGGCCTCTTACCGACAAAGGATTGCAAAGTACTACAACGCCGAGTCCGTCCCAAGACGTTCCTCCCGGAAGATTTGGTCCTCAGGCGAGCTGCAGTCTCCAAACCTATGGAGGGAGGCAAGCTATCCCCCAATTGGGAAGGGCCTTACCGGGTCACCCAGGCACTTCATCATGGAGCTTACCGGATCGAAGAACTAGACGGGACACCCCTCCCTAATACCTGGAATGCGGATAATCTCAGGCGGTATTATCAGTAACTCATTATCATATTTGTTTTAAACATTAGCCTATAATTATCGTTCATCCTTTTGCACTAACGAAAGTGTTTAAGCATTCTGGCTTCTCATTAAAGCCCGGCTCTGCGTCGGCACCTAAAGCCTGGCTCCGCGTCGGCACCTAAAGCCTGGATCCGCATCGGCACCAAAAGCCCGGCTCCGCATCGGCACCAAAAGCCCGGCTCCGCATTGGCACCTAAAGCCCAGCTCCACACCGGCACTTAGCCCGGATTTGCGTCGGCACTTAAGCCCCGCTTCGCGTCGGCATTTTATCCAACCTCGTGTTGGCATCGAACGACTTTGCATCTGCACAAACGTGGTCCTACTCTAAGTGCTTTGACCCTTGTGCCTGCAACCAAGACTGATCCCGGATCAGTTCTCTAATTGATTTTCTAATGTCCCTCAAAAAGGGAATCGTATCGTAATTTTTCAGCCATAGGTTTTTGGTTCGTGTCAATTCACACACTAGCAACCCAATTACAACCAAGATATAAACATTACAGATCAAAAGATTCATTAATAGCCCAAAGTTTACAAAATCGCCGATTTAAATCGGACTTGAAGCATTACAGTCAAAGTGAAGGAGACTAGGGATTGTCTGGAGCTAAGTTGTCATCTTCCGGGACGTCATCTGGCTCCAACCCTCCCTTCAAGGCCATAGAATTTTAGATTTTTTCCTTGCAATCTTGGAAGCCGCCCTCATATGCGAAAGCTGTCAACTCAGCCAATTCCCTGCTAAAGGCGCTAGACTTCCTGAAGTTCTCTACGGCTTCTGTAGCTCTCTTCTCTGCCTCGGAGGTTCTCTGCTCGGCTTCTGCAACCTTTTGCTCGATTTCTGCAGCCTTTTTCTCGGCCTCCGCAGCCTTCTTCTCGGCCTCGGCGACTTTCTTCTCAGCTTCGATCGTTGCCGTCTTCAAATTAGCAATTTTGGCATCGGACTGGCGGGCAATCTCCTCCGCATTCTTGGCCCTCTCTTCGGCCACCTTTATCTCAATGGTGGCGGAGTGTAATCAGTTCTTCAGCGTATACACTTCCGACTCCGCCATCACCAATTTCTCCTCCGCTACCCTTTATTTTTCTTCGGCCACATGAGCATTATCTAGCTCATTGGCCGCTTTGAATTGGGTGATTTCTAATGCCTCTTCTGCCTTCTCGGCTCTTAGCCGAAGGGCTTCGGCTTTGCCCTTAAGCGCCCGAGCAATTTCTGCTCAGGTATCCTCAAGGCCATTTCTGCCCTCTCTGCCCTGGCTCGGAGTTCTCGCATCTCCTCCAACGATTGATCGAGAGCAGCATCGCCCAGGGCCCACATGTCCCTCATGGCAATCATAGAATTCAATGCTTGGATAGGGTGTTTAAGTTAGACAAAGAAAATAGTCTAAAAAAAAACGATGATAGTGGAACAAAACTCACCCAGAGGTGCACCATAGACGCCTCTCGAAAGAAGGTAGCCCTCCCCTGATGACGGAGGAACTCCTGCACCTCGGACACGGATGCCTCGTTCAGTGCTCGCTCGGCCCAGCGACTATAATTCGCCAAAATCGATTGAAAGGAAGGATCAACGCCCTTCGCTTCCGCCGACGTGGGGGCCGCGTGGGAGGACTCTGCCTCCGACTCTACCGCCCCCGACACTTTCGCTGGTGGAGGCACCTCGGTTGTTGCCCCCTTAGGGGATATAATAGCAGCTGGAGCCGGCTTTGTAGTTGAGTGGGCCGGCTCCGTCTCGACGGCTTCGGGCGGGGGCGACGGTGCTTTCACAACTCGCTCCAGAGAGGTATCGAGCAGGATAACAGGAGGGGGAGCCGGTGCTGGCGAAGGCAAATCACTTCTTCCCTCCTCGTTCCGCCCAACTTCCCCACTGGCTTCGGCCCATGCTGCGTCGTTCCTCATAGGCTCGTCGGCTTGGGTTCCACCGCCTCGTGCCCGTGCAAAGGCTCCATGACTCAGCCCCACCGGCTTCGGCCCTTCGGCGTCGATCCTCCTGGGAATCTTGGTGACGGCCCTCCTCTCGGCGGGGGCCCCATTCCTGGTAGTGGCTTGCCTGATCTCATGGAGTGATGGTGTCATCCCTATATCAAAAAATTGGAAAGGAGTTAAAAAAATAAAAAAATAAAAATAATTAAAAATGAATGCAAGGGACAGAAGAAGAGGTGAAGGAGGTAAGTAATCAAGTGCTCACCGCTAGATGGAATAAGGCCGGCGAGGCAGAGGTTTTCGTCAGTCAGAAGCTGATTGCACCGAGGGATATCGGCAGTTAGAAGTTGTCCAAAGGCCATTCGATCCCTCGGAAGGATGGAAGAATCCCTATTGGCGTCAGTGTTTGGTGTCCCCCAGCTTCCGCTCACTCTCGACATTGGCAAAGAAAAACTTATCTTTCCACCCTTTAACAGAGGTGGGAAGATGCAATTTGAGGATCCTAGTGGGTCTTGGAGTGAAGGACCACCAACCCGTTTGCTTGCGGAGGGTATAGAAACTGCGAAATAATGAAATGCTAGCCTCTATACCTTGCAGATGACAAAGAATCAGAAAACCAACGATGGTTCGGAAGGAATTAGGAACTAATTGGGAGGGTGTTAAAGAATACCTATCTAGAAGATTGAGGATGAAAGGGTGAATGGGTAATCGAAGTCCTGCCTTAAAGAAGGCTCCGTACAAGGCAACCCTTCCGGGACGGGAAGAGGTTACCCTGTCATTAGGAGCGGGGTAGGACAAACGTACGGTTGGAGAAAGTTATATTTGGCTCCTAAGTTCACTATGTCTTGAGCAAACATGGTGGAGACAGTCCACTCGGGGGACTCCTTGACAGCGCTGGAGGGACCAGCGGCTGCCGGACGGCATCGGGGAGAGGTTCGTCCGACGGCCGGCCGACCCCCGGTTGCAGGATGTCCGGCCGACCGCCGTCGTTCCGATGAAGTGTGGTCAGAAGATGGGGTGGTCCAATGACTCGGTAAGGAGGCAGAAGGTTGAGAAGGAATAGGGGAACGACCCCCGGAATCGGAAATAGAGCAGGAAGGCGAAGAAGCCATGGGAACTAACCTGGAAAGCTCGAACTGAGATTGAAGGAGCGCGAGGAGGGAAATAGACACAGGAGGCGGACGGACGCTTGTAGACTCAAGGAGGGCAGTTGTAACGTAAGAGAAAGTGGGGATGGAAGGATAAGGACGATTTTTCTTTTATAGCCCCATTTCAAATCATCCCGCGGCTGTCCGGTTTGGCCATGTGTCTACTTTCAACTGGAAGCCGCTTCGGTAGCCCATCGACGTGAAAAAAGCGAAAAGCTTCACCACTAAAAAGATGGTGGTGTCCTTACCGCAATGATGACGTTCACCTTTTTACAACTCCTTACTCGAGAGAAATCTTTCCCAATCCCAACGGCATGAACGGATGAAATAATGGCACGGAGCTCAGCCGCCTGGTGGATATTAACACCCCTTTTGCTGGTGACTGTGCGCCCACCCATCTCAGGGGCGGGGGGGCATCTGATACGGCTGACCATCTCTTTTGGGCGGTGTTATAACCTCCTGCACAATTTCTGGAATTAATGATGTGATAGCTCGTTCTCGGGATTTTGGAATCCTTGTTCTGGCCTTTGGCTTCGGTCTCCAGCGTTGGCTCCGGCCTCCAGCTTCGGCCTTTGGCTCTGGCCTCCAGCGTCGGCTTTGGCCTCCAGCTCCGGCCTTTGGCTCCGGCCTTTGGCTCCGATCTCCAGCGTCGGCTCCGGCCTCCAGCTCCGGCCTTTGGCTCCGGCCTCCAGCATCAGCTCCGGCCTCCGGCTTGGCCTCCAGCTCCGGCCTCCAGCGTCGGCTCCGGCCTCCAGCTCCGGCCTTTGGCTCCAGCCTACAGTGCCAGTTCCGGCCTTTGGCTCCGGCCTACGGCTTTGGTCTGGTTCTAACCATAACTTGGCGTCATTCTTTCCAAAATACACTGAAACCCACTTCAAGTAACGGACCCGAAGATTCGAGACATCTATTACCGTGTATCTCGTTCGCTGAAATCACGGACAGGTACTAGCGCGTCCCGTAGTTGCCGGTATACATGGCGCCCATTCAGCAACGGCTCACCCACTCGCCGTTCAGGAGAACGTGGCTCCCCAGAGAGGTATAAGAAGAGGACCCGAGCTCAACGCGAGGGAACTCTTCTCTAAAAGAAAAACTCTACTGATATATACAACTTTCCTGTTCTATCAACCCACTGACTTGGGCGTCGGAGGGTCCCTACCGAAACCACCGGTCCGTGACTTTTTGCAGGCTCCTGGAGGAAGACGGTGACCTTTCTGTACTCTGAAAGGCCTGCGGAGATCCCAGCTCACCCGACGGTCATTGCAAGTGGTTTGGCAGCAACATAACCCATTGTCAAAAGGAACTTATTTTGGTTGTTTATCAGCTTCTAACATTGGTATGTGCACGCCTGTTAGAAGACTTGCTACTGTTATATCATGAAGGATAGTCGTGCTATAATCTTCTGCATCGAGATATTATCTCCGAGAGGCACGAATCTAATCTTAAGAACAGTGCCATGCATGCCTTAACATCTTCTAAGTGAATAATATCATCCCAGATACTATATTATCCTTGTCCTTATCCAACAGATTTTTAAGAACAGAACTGGCCATCTTGAGTGAAACGACTCCAAGCCCAAGCTGTCCCTTATTGATCAGTTAATTCGAGCGTACTAGCTTGAAGCGTTGACCATGGGCCTGGAAAAGCCTGCATGGTTATGGTTCTGAGCTTCCAGGCTCTAAATCAAAGTCTTAAGCTTGCAAAACGTGGACTCCTGAGTCAACTGGTTAGGTTCCTAGTTAGAATTAAAGGTGGTTCCCACCCATTGCGGATCAAACTCAGTTCTATTATTATTATTATTATTATTATTATTATTATGTTGTGTTAATTGTCATATAGAAGACAATGAGATGGATATTTTTGTTCTTTGATGCATTCCTATAATTTGCAGTATTATAACACTTGAATGATGGGTGCTAGACCAATGCATGCATGCAGGCTCGCATTTGCCAACGAGCAGCATGAGCCACGTGCCGTTCCCTCATGAATATTGGCTTGGCATCCAATTCACATGAAGCCAATATTAACCATACGGAAGTGGGGAAGGCCGTGACATCCTTCTCATATTTTTGGAGAAATATATTTAGAGAAGAGAACCAGTCAGCAGATTGGTCAGCAAATCATAACTCAAAAGAGGATGCAAATTAATTCGATAGAAAGCTCTCCCACTCCCATCCCATCCCAGAGCTTCCTTCTCTTCTTTTCTTGGATTTTTAATTCTATGATAACAGGCCAGGCTTGCCTCCCTACATGTGTGCCATAAATAAAGGAAAGAACAAAATAGAAAATTATGCCTCAAAAGCTAATACTCATTGAGCCTTGTGTAAGTTTTGGCTTACGTTAGGCTAAAAACTAGCCTTGATTAAAGAAGGCCGAGTTGTTTGCGAGAGGGGTAGAACCCAGCCACCTGGCATCAATCTCCATAAAATGTTTCGATCAATATTATTTCGACTAGAAGTTCTCTCAATAAAAGCGATAGGATTTCCGTCCCCAATCCAGAGACCACAACATTGAGAGCGTGGAATCCCACAACTTCACTCAAACACGCAAGGCCTCGTGATATAATCTATCCGATAGATCCAAGCAAAAAAAAGGTACATCAACTCCTCAAAGTCCTCCCTCTCTTTCTACCTTGCGACTTTTTCTTTTTTAACCCATGCGGGCAAGCGTTGATATTAATCACAAAGCCAGGACCACGCTCTCAGCTCATTTGGTCAAGCTAGCCGGTTTCTTGTAGGCTTTGGCACCGTAGAAGTGGTGCCGATACAAACCACGTGGAGAGTGCATGCACCATTACGATCTAATCTCGCTCTCTTCCGTTAGAAGTGGTTATACGTCCCTTTATCATCTCAATCTCTTGCTCTTCCACACGCAATTGCAATTGCGATGACAGTGGCTGTCGCACGATCTTTGGATGGATCCAAACTTGAAAATGCCAGTTGCTGTGTAAGTTTAATCTGAGGTTGTATTTGCCATAGCTGTTAAGAGACAGCTGATATAAGAATTGCTTTCTCTTCCAAATGGTAACCATTAAAGATTAATCGTCTAAAATTAGCTGTATTAAGCAAGTTCTAAATCTAAATATATATAATCCTTGGATATATTATTCATGCTAGCTAACATTTCAGACCTCTACTTTTGGAGACCTGCTAGGATATAGTTTATTATTGATATACAATACAAGAGGTCAAACTAGCATAAACTTAGCTTTCAAATGCTATATACTATGTGACATCAAAATTTCAAACCGATTTTGAATAGTCATCTCATCATGGTGCAAATCATGCAATTGTAAGAACATTCAATTTCAATTCTTTTATTGTTTGAGGTGCGTTGTATTCTTAGTATATTAATCAATTTTTTTTTTGATGGTTATGTTTAGATCATTTATGTTTATAAACCAAAGACGTTTCAATCAAAATATAGAAATCTAAAGAATTTAACCTTCGTACAATAAATAAGAATTGACCAAATGAGAATTGATAGGGCTTCTTATCCATCATATATATCAATATGGGACAGCAAAGTGTGTTCAGATGTCATATCATTTATTATTTCTCTATTATCTATCAGCAAACTAGTCTTAAGGTGAGATTTTCTTGATATTCTAAAACACACGATTTCTATGCACACTCATCAATCTTATCTGATGTCAAGCATTAGTTGTTCTTAAATCAATAATTTTCTTCCAGCCCTTTCTCGATCTTATACGGCTAATATCACGGGTTGCTCATTGATGGCGGTCTGAATTGGTTGCTTTGGTGATTACGATCTTGTTTTTATCATTTTATGAGAGCTATGTGTCCTTGAGTTAAGCGCGAAATTTCAAAATCAAAACAAAAGCATCCATGAAGGAGTAAACACGGACATGAAATCTCCTAACTACTCTACGGTTGTTTGTTATTTCGTCCAACAGAAGACTTCTTATAGTTGTCATCGAATGATCTCATCCCAAAAAGGACAGTACATAAAAGAAGTCCACTTTCATACTCAAATCACTCTAAAATATTAATTTTCGCACATAATTCTACGCTGCAAATCTCTTTCTCCAATTGTGTGACGTTGGTTTGGTGATTTGTGTCCTAACTTGATCACTTTTCTAAAGAAAAAAAAAAAAAATCAAAAACTAAAAGAAGTCAATCACAACGATTACGTGGTGCCAAATATAATCACCGACTTTAGAGATGTTCCAAGATCTCGGCAATCGAAGTCCTTCATGGGGGGCCCCACGTTCCCGTATCCGACCGGCACCACAAAGGACCCAGGACTGGAGACCCCACGAAAGGCAGGCACCAAGCCCTAGAAAAAACCGCCCCTTTTGGTTTGGTCCATGGCTCCCCATTTAACGGCACGAATCGTGAGATCCCAGCACCCATGAAACATTAAAACCCCAAGCCATTTCAATGCCGAACCACCGCAATCCGTGCATCTCCTCCCACGAATTCCTCCCGCGCTTGCGCTCCATCGCACAGTCTCCGCTCCCACGCCATCATTCCACGTAAAAAAAATAATAAATAAAAGAGTAGTGGGCGAGAGCTCTATTGTTTTCCGATTTCAACTTCTAAATGTCTCCATAACAAAAACAAAACAGAACGCATCCAGAGAAACACTCCCTAACACTCCATGACATAAGAATAAAAGATGGCAAAAGAGACAAGGAAAAGGCTCATATTGGGAGACCACTTTTATTATGACTGATTAGCATAGGGGAGGAATTTAGTTACCCATTGATGTTGCTGCTGAGAGGCTTGTGGAAAGTCCAATGGAAGGGAAGGAGAAGCCTTGGATTTCAAAAAAGCCGGGTTTTTTCATGGTTCACCTCCCTTTCTACCAATACCTTCGCATCTATCCTCCCGTATCTTCTATTAATATTAGTAAATAAAAGCCTTGACATATGTAACAACACCACCCCAATTTATTCAATTGACCCCGGCTGTGTAGCTTCCTACTTTATTATATTGCCTTACCTTCCCCTCCCCCACTGTAATCAATTCATTTATTCCTCTTTTCGCTGCTCTCGTTCCATTAACTTCTCCACCCACTGGGGATCCCATCTCCTCATCCTCTATATCCCGTTGTCCTCTAAAATATTTCCCCTCCCTCCCTTGGTTGCAGTCCAGAGATTCCCCTCCCTGGCCTGCCTGCCTTTCTGGCGTCATCATCAGTTCTTCTTCTTCTTCTTCTTCTTCTACTCAGAAAGATAGGATTTTGGACTGCAAATAGGGCGTTGTGAGTTCTAATTCTTCTCATTTTGATCTCTCTCTTTCTCCTTATGCCTTTCTTTTAAGTGCAAATCATGGGACGGGTGTTTCATGAAAACATCAAAGCAGGGGACTTCCTTTCTCCAGTCCCACTCCCGTTGCTATTCCTCCCACCACCGCCGCCGCCACCACCTCCACCACCTTCTCCTGTTGCACAGAGCAATTTTGATAACAAGATCAGTCCTAGCATCCTTCTTATAATTGTCATCCTAGCAGTCATCTTCTTCATCTCTGGACTGCTCCACCTCCTTGTTAGATGTCTCCTGAGACAAACCAACAGGGAGCCAGAAGACATGGACAACGTCACAGCCCTCCAAGGCCAGCTCCAGCAACTGTTCCACCTCCATGATGCTGGGGTGGACCAGTCTTTCATCGACACCCTCCCCGTGTTCCTCTATAAGGCCATCATAGGCCTCAAGGACCCTTTTGATTGTGCTGTGTGCCTCTGTGAGTTTGAGGCTGACGACAAGCTCAGGCTGCTCCCAAAGTGCAGCCATGCCTTCCATATGGAGTGCATCGACACCTGGCTCTTGTCCCATTCGACCTGTCCTCTTTGTCGAAGGGGCCTCCTCCCTGACTTGTCCCCCAACAATAGTTGCAGTCCTATAGTCCTTGTTCTCGAGTCCGGGAGTGAGAGCTCCAGGGAGATTGCTGCTGGTAGAGAGGAGCCTGGGAATCATGCCCATCTTGATTTCCTCGCAGAAGAGGACTTCGGGTCTTCGTTGAATGATGCGTCACATAATCCCGAGGAAGCTGGGCCTAAGGAAGAGGTGGCTGTTCCCGTTTTGGAGAATTCAGAGGCGAAGGTGGTTCCGGTGAAGCTCGGGAAGTTTCGGAATGCGGATGTTAATGGTGGCGAAGGGGAAGGCTGTAGAGGTGGCAACAGTAATTTGGATCAAAGGAGGTGTTTTTCCATGGGGTCCTATGAATATGTGATGGAAGAGAGCTCTGTGCTTCAAGTGGCCATCAAGCCACCCAAGAGGAGGCAGATAGCGAAGAAGCCTGGGCACCGGCTCGCCATGTCCGAATGCGATTTCCACTCAAGGAGAGAGGAATTTAAAGGATTCGAACCATCTAGGAGTGTGGAATCTGGAGGTCACGGTGGTAATGCTAATGGAAATACCAATCTAAACAAGAGAGAGAGCTTCTCTGTTTCAAAGACATGGCTGCGATCCAAGAAAGATAGGCCGGTGACCGAAGATGGCTCAAGGCGGGCTCTTTCGTTCCGATTGCCATTGCATCGCGGCGCGAGCGATGACTCTAAGCTGAAGGGCAGCACCAGCCCAATTACAGTATCGGAACTCAATGTTTCAGGTTGGGAGAACAGAGGGAGTGAATCGGATTTTGATGCGGAGGTGGGGAGCTGTAACAATATTATAGGGTCTCGGGCAGATGAAGCACCTTCATTCGCGAGGAGGACACTGCTTTGGATAGTGGGGAGGCAGAACAAGGCGGGAAACCATCTCTGATATGGTTCATATCTAAATGTTTGTTCTGTTAAGATCACCTGTTCTTAGATTCTTGAATTTTGAAAGAAAAGATGTAGTAGAAGGGGGTAAATAGAAGGTAAAAAATCATTTGAATACAGCGTCTTTAAAATGAAATTTTGGATTTTTTTTTAATTTTTTTTATCAGCTGTTGAATCTGTCGGATTCCTTTCTCCTCTGATCTATATTATATTTTTGTTGAAGCGGCTTCTCTTGCTTGTCAAATTTTGGCAGGAACTCAACATCTTCTGATGTTTTTAACCAGTTTTGAATGTGAAATTGAGAGAAGATAAATGAGAAAGGAGAAGGATTGACTAATCCATATGGTTCCTACGAGCTAGTTCCATTCTCCTCTTATCATAGGAAATGCTCACTTATTGCTTTCATTCTTGAATCTCTTTAAAAGATATAGTTTTTAACCTATTGTTACATTCTTGAATCCCTGGTATGATACAATAGATATTAAAAAACTCTGTGAATTGTGAAGAAAACACATGGCAGAATCTATTTTTATTATACCTTATCTTTTTTTTTTTTTCTTGAATCTTCTTCGTTAGGAAAGAGCAAACATTCTTCACATATTAGCATTCCCCGTGTTTGGAAATTACCCGTTTTTAAGTCATTCTTTGAATTTTCCGACAATTATTTGCTATGTTTCCGACAATTATTTGCACACATAAAAAGATGGATGAGTATTTTGTCATTTTTAAACCGATGCAATGCTTCCTTAAATCAAAAGGACAAGATTACTTGACCACCTTTTGATTACCAATCAATTGCTACTATGATACTGAACTGAAGACCATTCCACCTATATGTATGTTGCACTTCAGAAAACTTCTGATGAGCAGGACATCACTCCACTCTCAATTCCAAATGCCCTTTTAATGTTCCTTGCCCTTCTTCTTATGGGACTATACATTTATCTCTCTCTAGCTATCTGAAAGCCAAGAAAAGAGAATTCCTGAAATTAAAAAGTTTCATCTCCTGGTAAAAATTCTAGCTGTTGAGTGATCGTGTGATGCGCGCAGACGTGATCCATACAAAGTTTTCAAATTCAAATGTTGGGTTCTGTTTGCTTATAGAGTTGTTCATNGAAGTGCAGCATCTTATTGAAAGAATAGTGGCTCTCAATCGTTTTGTTGCTCGATTAGTCGAGAGATGTTTGTCCTTCTTTAAGGCACTTCGGTCGGCTAAAAACTTTCAGTGGACTTCGGACTGTCAGAAATCTTTTGAAGATCTCAAGAAATACCTTAGCTCACCACCTTTTCTTAGCAGCCCGAGGTCTGGAGAGATGCTATATCTGTACCTAGCGGTCTCTGAAGGCGCCATCGGGTCTGTGCTAATCCGAGAGAAAGCCAAAGTCCAAAAGCCAATTTATTATGTTAGTAAAATGCTTTGGGATGCTGAGACGAGGTATGCCCGAATTGAAAAGATTGTGCTGGCCCTCATAACATCTGTTTGGAAAATGCGACCTTACTTTCAAGCGTATACTATGACAATCCTGACTGACCAACCTATCAAACAAATCCTTCATCGCCCAAATATGTTTGAAAGAACGACCAAATGGGTCGTTGAATTAAGAGAGCATGATATCCGATATCTGCCACGATCGGCCATTAAAGCCTAAATTCTGACAGATTTCCTCCTTGAGTGCACCATTCCGAAGGATGGTTCCACCTCGGATACCTTTGAGCAGTCGAGGTATGATGCTCTATGGTTGCTTCATATAGACGGTTCATCTAACGCATATGGTTCTAGCGCCAGCTTGGTTCTTACCAGTCCGAAGGGTGCGACCTTCGAGTATGGTATTCACTTATCCTTCTCAGCCTCTAATAATGAAGCGGAGTATGAAGCTCTGTTCACTGAACTTCGCATCGCCCATGATCTTAAAATCAAGAAACTGAATGCCTATACTGACTCTCAATTGGTGACTGGCCACATGCGAGGAGAGTTCGAGGCTCGGGAGCCAAACATGATTTGGTATCTCCAAAAGGTGTGCGATCTGTCCTCCCACTTTTTGAATTTAAAGTTATTTAGGTTTCGATGGCCGAGCTAAATATCAACAAAAACTCGATATGTTCAAGCACTCTTGGCAGGTCTGAGGGCCAAGCTAAATATTAACAAAGACTCGGTATGTCCAAGCACCCTCGACAGGTCCGAAGGCCGAGCTAAATATCAACAAAGACTCGGTATGTCCGAGCACCCTCAGCAGGTCTGAGGGCTAAGCTAAATATCAAGAAAGACTCGGTATGTCCAAGCACTCTCGCAGGTCCAGGGCTGAGCTAAATATCAACAAAGACTCGGTATGTCCGAGCACCCTCGGCGGATCTGAGAGCCAAGCTAAATATCAACAAAGACTTGATATGTTCGAGCATCCTTGGTAGGTCCGAGGGATTATCTCCGTACCTTGGCAGTGCTAAGTAAAATATAATCTCTTTCTATGTTTCGGCAGGACTGAGCAATTTTCCAAGCCTCGGCAGGACTGAGTGATTTTTTTTCAAGCTTCGGCATGACCAAATCGTGCCAATGAATCAAGTAAAAGCTTTCGAGGATATTCGATATGACCGAACTCCCATCAAAAGCCAGCAAAGCCACCCAGGCTTGCTCCAGCCTAAGATAAATCATGTGCTCTATCCTTAAAGAGCCAACATAATTGGATGCATATTGGCAGGCTTAAACCGAACCATTTGGCGAAGAGTTAAATCTCTAAAATGTTGCCGACATGAAAGTACCAGATATGGCAATCTAATATCTTCTTAGTTAAGGAATGTCCTAATGGTTGTTTGCATATCTCGGCAAGATCGAGTCTTCACCCTGCCCCCTCCGATCCAACGTATACAAAAGGTTCGTGCATTGGAGAAAATACAAAGACAACGATACACCAGAAAAACTTGCATTTCACAAAACAGAAGCAAAATAACAAAAATAGATACATGTGCGAAAGGAAAATGTTCTTTTATTTCAATAATATTTCATTACAAAAATTTACAGCCCCTCGCAAGGCATTACAAGTGCATTACAGCACAAAAAATACATAAAGAACAAAAGAAAATGTTCAAACAAGCAAATTCGACCAACGATGCTGCTTCAACATAGCTTCTGCCCATGATTTAAAGAAATCAAAAAGACAACTCTCCCGAGTTGTATGAGTTGCTGAGCAACGATACAAAAGAAAGCGGTCCAGTGCTGCTCACCTTCTTTCTCATTAGAAGCCAGCTGATGGATCCTCCGATGGATGAACCAAGAGATCCAAAATGGCACCCATTTAAGGACTGAGGATGAAGGAAAGCTGAGAAAAGCTGTGGCCCATAAAAAATTACATTTTCAATGGTCTCCGTGGCCCCACGACGAGCAGATAAAGCCAAATAGAAAGCACATGCGTGCACTTTCCATATGATCTCTACCTCCCTTCTGCACTTCGCATATGACCTCCATAACTCCTCCCTCGAGGATAACTTGCACCCAGCAACTTCCTCATCAACCCAGCCATTGGAGCCAAACCAAGCCCCAAAGAGAAAGCTCAACCCCACGGCACTTAACCTCAGCGTGATAAAAGCCATGAAAGCTTCTTTTCACAAAGTGAGAAGGCTACCTAGAGTATGCTTTAACATCCCCCCGCTCTCCCCTTTTTATAGACATGAAACTGAGAGTAGCCATTAACGAAGGCAAAAAACTTTGGGACTTAGGGCGTGACCATCGTGTTGCATCCAAGGCCATGTGGTGAAACTTTAACGGGACTCGATGCTTCCCATGGTATGCTAGAAGCATTCCCCATACCATAATAAAGGGTCAAAGATTTTCCTCGATATCAAATCAGAGGACTTAAATGCAAAGAGCCATTTGCAAAAATCCTCTGCGGAGAAATGCGCAGTCTACTAGCAATCGAATACTTGGTGTATACAAAAAGCGAAACCGCATCAAAAAAGATAACGCATTAATGAATGCCTTGGAAAAGACGAAAGGCTCTTCAGCAAATCCGAGCTACTTTCTGTGCTTCAACAAAGCCGAACTGTTCCTTCTATTCTGGCGAAGCCGAACTATTTCCTTTACCTCGGCCAAGCCGAGTCATTCCTTTTACTTCGACAGAACCGAGCTATCCCCCACTTTGGCAGATCCGATCGGGTTGGTCTTAATAAGACCGGCAACCTCTTCAATTTTGACAAAGTCATTCCAAAATCTTTTGAGCTCTAACAGAGCTAGTTTGCTCACTTGGCTTCATAGTAGGCTAAGTTTAGATAAGATGTGGATGAGCTAAAAGATCGTCTGACATACAAATACCAAAACAGTGGGATACATGAAGAAAAACAAAAAGATTCATCATATTATAATATTGTTTATGTTACAAAAATGAAAGAAAAATATGAAAAGATAGATCCTTAAGTCTCGGCTTCATCCTCAGAGACAATTTTAGCATCGCCTGAAACGTGCTGATCCGGCCAACCCCCTTCATCACTCGGCCTCAAAGCCATATGCTCCTCGGCGATTGGTTGTGAAACTTTAGTCTTCTCGATGATGGGCCTTGAAGCCTCTACCTCCTGAGTAATTTCTAGAGGAGCCTCTGTTGGATCTCCCTCCAAAGCTACTTCGAAATCAACTTTAGGGGCATCTTTATTATCGTTGCCGTCATTGGATAAGGGAGTTATTGCCAATGCTTCAGTTATTGGCAATGGAAAGCAATACCTCTCCTCCTCCAAAAATGAAAGACTGATGTCTGGATACTCTTGGATTATCCTCGCCCGTACCTCATTTTCCCTAACTCGATATGCCTCCTTCAAAAACTAAATTCGCTCTTGAACAAAATCATCTGAGCCCTTGTATCTCTCAATCGCCAGAGCAATTTGATTGCCCACCTCAGCTGCTTGATGCTCAAGCTCAGAGCACTTCTTTTGACTCAAGGCTAAATCCTTGGTCAGGCCTCTTATCTGGTTAGTCACCTCGACCTTAGTCTTTTCCAGCTAGAGAGAAGAAGATAGTAAATGAAATAAATGGTCAGGATAGCTCTAATTACGGGGAAGAAATGAACCGTTACATGGAAGTGGTAAAAAGGTATACCTCTTTGGCATAGCGAGCAACCTCGGCTTCTTTTCTTGGCTCTTTTCCGAGCCTTCTCCCTCTCTTTCCTACATCTACTCATGTCCTTCCAAGCATGTTCAAGATCCATTCGATCCTTGGAGTCATCAGATCGTACTTAGCATAGCTCGGCCGTAAGATCAGCAATATATTTTTGATTGGACTCGAGCCGAGCCTCAAAATGAGATTTTTCTTCGGCGGCCCTACCATTAAAGGAGGCAATTTCCCTTTGGGCATCACCTCGAAACCTCAACAATTCTGACTAAGCTTCATCGGCTACTTTCCGAGCCTTCCCAAGCTCGCTGCCTCAGCCCGAAGTCGTAACACCTCGGATCGGGCATCTTCGCCCGACCTCCTGGCTTCGTCAAGCTCGGCTTACGCCCTCATCAATTCTTTTGAGTGCTGGTCAGCCAAGTTTATTTTGGCACGGAGTGCCTTAACCTCACGCGAGATCTCCCTATTGTATTCATTAGCAGAGATCAGGCGCCTTTAGAGCACCCACTGGAGGAGAATTGCCTGCAATAGAGCCAAATGATTAAGTTCAAAAAAACTGTGCAAAACATCTAAGAAAGCAAAGAAAGGAAGAAAACTCACTCGAATACAAGAAGAGTTCATATCCCTTAGAATGTGCTGACTGGGGACCGATGCATAGTCATCAAGTCAGTGGGCACGTCGAATCCCTCAACAGCAAAAGTAACTCTTCGACGACTGTCCTCTCCTTCTTCAGGATAAATGACGTGCTCCTTTGCATAAAAAAACATCAAAAAAGTTATCAATCCGGATTGCAACTCTTCGGTAGCATGACTCGAGAGATTGAGGAGGGACTAAGCCGACCTACCCCTTCCTCGTCACCTGCCGACGCCCCCGAAGGCCCCGGTTCCTCCATCCTTATCGAGGGAGTTTCCTCTCCGCCTAGCAAATCCCTTCTTTCTTCCTCTTCTTCTGCTCGGCGGTGAGGGGATTCTGTGGGGGGCAGGACGACACTCGCCGCAAGAGTAGCCGCCCGATCTTCAAAAAATAATTCCCTCAACCTCTGCAAACTTATAGAACCCTTCCTTTCAGGGTAATGCACGTCGGTGACCACGGGATAAAGAAATTTCGTTACCCAAAAATCATCATCTGCTGGCTTGGGCAAATGGCCAGGCTCCCGCTCTTCCCAAGCTACCACTTCTCTGGCTTCATTACCGGGTGCCGACCCCCCAAGTTCCAGTGCCATGATAGGAGCTGGGACTAGCTCCTCCGCAGCGTCCCCTCTCGGCGAGCTCAAAGGTCAGGACTCAGTTAGTTCTTGTGAATGGCTCGACAGAGCTAGTTGCAGCCTAGAGGGAGAGGAAGAAGATGGCCTCCACTCAAGCCTAGCCTCCTTCCCTCTTGCGGGAGTCGATGAGACAGTACAGCGACGCTTCGTACTCTTGTTTCTGGTCGAATCACTATGATGATTGCGAGCATTCCTCTCATCTGAGACCCCAAACTCAGATCTGATCCCTGCAACATACAAACCATCAAACGATCAGTTACATCCCTGCAAAGACATCAAAAAATGAAGAGAGTGATGTCACACTTACTTAAGGGGTCGACTCTGCTAAACCCAGCATTGTAAAGTGCCTCTTCGTTAGGAGAGCATCGATTGGGATCACTTTACTACCATGAAGATTATCAAAATCCTCCTTCTCAGCCTTCGACAATGTCGGACACTAGTTTGGCTCCTGGGGAGAGGCTCCCATTGGCAAGGAAAGTCGAATGTAGCATCTCATTCGAAGATAAAAAATTATGACTTCTATCCTTTGACGGAAGTCGAACCTTTGAAAATCTCTTAGAGTTCTTCCGTGGCCCTATGTAGTGCCAAGATGAATCCTTGGAGGATGTAAGACTGTGGCAGGCTCAGAACAAAAGAACCGTCGCTGTTATTCTTGTGAGCGCACATAAGGAGATGAACCCGATAATGTAACGCCAACTATTCAGCATAATCATCATAGGACAGATTCTGTAATACCTCATTATGCCGATTACCAAAGGATTGAGGGAAAAATGGAGACCCACCTTGAAACTTTCCTCATAGAAAAAATCCCTTGACTCCAGCTAATTGGGTACCCTCTGCTCAGAACCGGGGATCCGCATCCGAATGTCGCTTGTGAACTAGTAATTCTAATGAATCCTCTCCAGATCTGCAGGAGTCATCATCGAAATAGAGTCAATAGGACGTTCCTTGTCTCTGAGATCAATAGAAGAAGCGCCAGCTATGTCTGATCCTAAGTTGAAGACGTTCGGTTTGTTGATGAGGAAGAGGATAGAGAGACAGCGCAACAAAAGATAATGTTGCTCAACTCTATTTAAACTGACCCGGCGAGGCGAGAGTCCCTATGCATCGCCAAACCTTGAGCCTGCCATGTGCCATTCCACCCATGGCCAATGGCGAAAGGCAAGAGGTTTTCTCCTCGTGTGACGAAAAGAAATGATGAAGCGGTGGCCTGACGTATCTGAGAGCCCCATAGCACATCTCCACCAGTTTGAATTCCCCTAATCGGATAAAGCCTCCTGGAATTCTACTCCCTATGCCCGAGCCTACGCTTCGGACTAGAGAGTGGGGGGCATATGATGAGGATAAAATTGTCATTACATTAATATCCGTACACATGTCAAAAAGGTTAGAATAACTTTCGATTTTCGACTGTAAGATGTACTCAAAAAAATAAAATTTTCCATCTCGGTAGGACCAAGCCACATCTCCATCCTAACAAAGCCGAGCCACCTCCTCGTCTCGGCAGACCCTACCATTCTTATGCCTCATCCTCAAACTCCAGAGTTCCCTTCGGCCTCGAACTCTAGAGCTCACTCAGCCTCGGCTCCAAAGTTTCCCTCGGCCTCGGACCCCAAAGCTCCCCTTGGCCTCGGACTCCAGAGCTCACTCGGCCTTAGGCTCTAGAGCTCCCCTCGCCTTAGGCTCCAGAGTTTCCCTCGGCCTCAAACCCCAGAGCTCCCCTCAGCCTCGGACTCCAGAGTCTCCCTCGGCCTTGGGCTCAAGAGTTCCCCTTGGCCTCGTGTTGGGATATGTGCCCATAAACAAATGATATTTATTATTTTACTGAATATTTGAGAAAATTTTAATATTATACTTGCATGCATGTTATAATGCTTTATAAATATCAAAAATTCCTGGATTATTTAAATATGACTTTAAATATTGTATATAAGTGTTATATACGAGGATAATATTTAAAGTAAAATAATCTAAAATTATCCGTAATTATAAATTAAAGTTGCAATCAAGATTATTAATTTAAAATTACTAGTGTGGTTCATTACATTCTGAATGAAACGATCTTATCCGGATTGTTGATAATGAGATTATTGAATGAAAGAACTTTATATAATTTGATATATAGGACTGGAACACGATTAATTATGAATCTCTAATAAATTCGTTGTTAAAATAGAGAATTCAAAATTAATCAATGATAGTCATATATGAATCAATCTTAATTCTGAGTAATTAATAGACTCCTATTTATTGTATTATATTTTTTGACTTACCGACACAGAAACATAGTGTCAAATTCTTGGTATATTGGAAATATAATAACATAAGTAGCCGAGAATATTAATATACAAGATAAAATCCATTCCTTCGTAAAGAAGTCAGATGGACGGTTCCCATAAGTGTTGATTCGGGACTTGAATAATAAGAGTGCTCAATTTATGATTGGATCATAAATATATTATTATTATAGAATCAATGGTACTTATGGATAAAGATGTGATTAAAAAGGTTAACGAAAAATGCCTAGCTTTAATCATGAACCGTTTATGGAGGATTGATTTATATGATTCAAATCCTTATAAATATAATTTTATAATTTTAAGAGTGCAGTTCAAATTTTTAGTAGAGTAATTTAAAATTAATAATTTTGATATTTTAATTAAGGTGTTAATTGAATGTCAAAATTATTGGAGCTTAGAATTATAATGTCCATAGTTCCTCTGGACGGCTCCATTAAATTATGTGAACTTTATGATATCTTGGGTTATAAATTTAGAATTGAGAATTCTAAATTATTTTTTATATAGAAATTAATTGGATTATTTTTATTATACGGTGTGCTGGGGAACATCGTAGGCATATTCTACGAGAAGAGTCTATTTGAAAATTTATTTAGTTGTTGGATCGTGAGAGAGCCTTTCTCTCTCCCGTAACGTCCCATGATAAATATATCTAACCAACAATTGGTTGTTGGATTGATATACGTTAAAGTAATTCCAAGAGTTGGAAGTTTTTAAATATTAATTAATTGATTAATTAATAAAAGAGGTTGATAGTTGTTATTCTAATATAAGATTCACTAGAGACATAGAAGAATATGGACAACAATGATCAATCATAGAGAGTTCCTCCTTCAACTTCATTTATCTCATGAGTTGAGAATAAAAAGTGAAATAAACTCAGTTGTATAATCTCAACCCAAATCAAAAGGAATGCCCACTCGTTCGTGTTCATCATAATCTGGAGAACGTTTGGAAAGATCCGTGGTGATCAAAAGGATTTGGTGATTCCAAGGTAGTGTTGATGAAGAACGAAAGGTAAATTCTTAATCTCCTTATTATTCTTGTTATTAAATTAATACGGGTATAGATCGCGCTAACTCAATTTTTAAGTATGTGATTTGATCATTATCTTGTTTCCACTAAGATATGTGATTTGATCCTTATCTCGCTTTCGCAAATATATCAAAGTCGTATTGAGATAATCATCAATTGGTATCAGAGCAGGTTATACCCCTATTAATTTAATAATAGATTATATGATAATCTTATATAATTGGGTAGGCACTCATGCATAATATGCTTTTAATATTTTCATGATGATGAATGTATGTGTGAATGGACTGGCATTATTTTTCGATTCCATGGAATAAGCTATGTAACTTTTTTTTGATTAGATCAATTGAATAAAGGATTCTTTTTATATCGATGAAGAAAGGTTCTTCATGGTTTTGAGAAAAGTTCTCCATTAGAATTTTTTTCTTATTAAAGTCATTTTTTAAGAATTTTTTAAAAGGTTGTCCGATAGAATATTTTCCAAGAGATTTTGAGTGGGGAATCCTTTCCCTTGGCTCAGAGCCTCATCATTTCCAGGAATTCGAAGAGCCTCACCGTTTCCTAGTGATTCGAAGAGCCTCGTTTCCTAGGAATTCAACAGCCTCACTGTCTCAAAAGACGTGAGAATCACGCAAGTAAATTTTTTCATTTCGCTTCTTATTGAATGTTTTTATTATGTAGATAATAATTATTTACTCTTCACGTATAAGAAGTTTTTTTGTTTCATTTTTTTTAATGGAATATTTTTGTTAGTCGATGATAATCACATTTTATGCATAAAAGTGTCTACCTATTTTATATATCATGCATCTGTGCATTATTATTTTATTATTTTTTACTAAAAAGTTTTAGTAAATTATATTTAATGCACTTTGCAATAAATTTAATGAGATTAAATTTGTAAATTAATTGAGCAATTGGATTTGCAAAATTAATGTGCCAAATGTGATGTTTTAAATTTAAATGTTATATTTAAATTATCACATTTAGCTTGTTTTATAATTTTAAAGTGTTTAATATTATAAAATCTTAGTGATTTAAATTGTTTAAATTAACTAAGGCTTTATGAAACAAAAGTTGTTTTATAAATAAAATACACTTTTGCAAATAATGAGTGAGAGGGGTAATATGACAATATAAACCTTGGTCTTCATCGTTAGTACAACACCGTGAGTTATTAGTAGCGCCTCGTGACGCTTTGATTTCGTCCTTCCTACGGAGGGTGTTTACTAATGGCAATACTAAGGTTGTCTTTCATACGATAGACTTTTAAGATGTATTTTAGAATTGACCTACCCTAAGGTGGTAATTTCTAAGTTAAGTCTCAAAAGGTCTGATACGATGGGTCACACTCATGAAGAAGTAATTAAATTAGTTAATTACTTTCTTGACCAGAATTAAGGAAATTAATGAGTATTAGAAATATGAGATATTTTGGAAGATACTTATTAATTGAGAAGATCTCATTTTAATTAGCAACTATTTGACCTACCCTACTGCGGCACTTAGTTGTGGAGATTAAAATTTCTTAGGCTTTAAAGTAAACATGTTTTTTGTGTATTTTAACATGTGCTTTTATGCATCTTATTTACTTTGCCTTAAATTGTGTAATGATATTTATGTAATTATTTATTAAAATTTTCTTATTTTTCAGCAAATATGTCAAACCCGATTTTCTCACTTCTCACCTCTCAAGTATTAACTGGTGAAAATTTTGTTAAGTGGAAAAGCAACATGAATATCCTTCTCATTAATGAAAACTACCACTATGTCCTTAAGGAGGATTGTCCTTCAGTGCCTCCATCAGTGCCTCCAAGGTTGTTACTGATGAGTACAACCGTTGGGTAGTTGCAAACAACAAAGTCTGTTGCTACTTGTTAGTAGCAATGAATGAGGTGCTTAGAACTAAGCACGATGCCTTTGAAACTGCAAGAAAGATTATGAAATCTTTGCAGCAGATGTTTGGATGCCCATCTGATCAGGCTCGCTATGAAGCTGTAAAAGCCATTATGAATAGCAAAATGGAGAATGGTTCTTCTATTCGTGAGCATATCCTCAAAATGGTCAATCATTTCAATGAGGCTGAGATCAATGGAGCTAAAATTGATGAAAAGACTCAGTTGGCATGATTCTGGAGACACTATCTCTCGCTTTTCTCCAATTCAGGACTAATTACATTATGAATCATAAAAAGTGTAATCTGACTAAACTCCTGAATGAGCTGCAAATATATGAGACTCTTATAGATGATAAGGGTGGTAAGGCAATTGTTGCTGAAGCCAACGCAGCTGAGGCAAAGCCTTCTTCTTCGAAAAAAAGAAGAAGAAATTATGTGGGAAAGAAAAAGGATAACAAGAAGAAGATCTAGAAGAAGAAAAGAAAGGTTGCTGCTCAGCCTAAACCTAAAGGAAAGTGTTTCCACTGTCATCAAGATGGCCATTGGAAAAGGAACTGTAAAAAGTATCTTGATGAGCTGAAATAGAAAAAGAAACAAGGTAAATTAGATTTACTAGTCATGGAAACATGCTTAGTTGAGAATGATTTTCAAGCTGGATTATTGATTCAGGAGCATCTAACCATGTCTGTGTTTCTTTGCAGATGCTTGAGTCTGTCTAGGATCTTCAAGTGGGAGATTTCACAATGAGAGTAGGCAGTGGAGAAAAAGTGTCAGCGATAGCAGTAGGGATAGTTCGACTATCGTTTGCTGATAATAAATATTTATTTTTGAACAATATTTATTATATTCCAATTTCAAACGGAATTTGATTTCGATATCAAAGTTGCATGAACAATTTATTTCTGTATCTTTTAGTATTGACTCTATTTTAATTTATAAGAATGGAATAAATATTTGTTTTGGGTATGTTGAAAATGGTCTATATTTTGTTAAACCAAATTCTCACAACTTGTTTCACACCAAAATGTTTAAAGTCCCTAAACCAACTCCTAAAAGAAGAAAAGTTGCGAATAATGACAGTGACACGTATTTATGGCATTTAAGGCTTGGTCATATTAATAAAGATAGAATAGAAAGACTAGTGAAGGATGGTCCTTTAAGAAAGCTAAGAGTTGGCACTCTACCGGTCTATGAATCCTGTCTAGAAGGAAAATGACCTAAAGACCTTTTTCAGCAAAAGGTGAAAGAACAAAAGCACCTTTAGAGATCATACATACTGATGTATGTAGGCCTTTGAATGTCAAAGCTAGAGGGGGCTATGAATATTTCATCACATTCATTGATATTATTCTAGATATGGATATGCATATCTGATGCAAAGAAAATCCGAGGCCTTTGAAAAGTTCAAAGAATTCCATGCTGAAGTAGAAAAACAACTCAGTAAATCAATCAAAACTCTTCGATCTGATCGAGGAGGAGAGTACTTGGATTATAATTTTTAGGACCACTTGATTGAGAATGGAATATTATCACAGCTCACGGCACCTGCGACACCACAGCAAAATGGTGTAGCTGAAAGAAGGAATCACACTTTGCTTGATATGATAAGATCAATGTTAAACTATTCTTCTTTGCCTAACTCATTTTGGGGATATGCATTACAAACAGTTGTATACATTCTAAACTTAGTTCCATCTAAGTCAATCCCTAAGACTCCCTTAGAGTTATGGAATGGTCGCAAGCCTAGTTTGAGACACATCCGCATATGGGGATGTCCAGCCCATGTGCTGAAGGGAAAGACTGGGAAGTTGGAACCTCGTTCAGAAGTATGCATGTTTGTTGGGTACCCTAATGGAATGAGAGGAGGACTGTTTTATAATGCTCAAGATAACAAGGTTTTTGTGTCGACAAATGCAACGTTTCTCGAGTACAATTATATGACAGAATTCAAACCTAGAAGTAAAGTAGTTCTGAAGAGTTGCTAGCTGATGAGATCAGCCCCACACCAACAAAAGTTGTTGAACGACAAAAGGTTGAGACCACTACTCAAGATCAAATACCATCGCCACCACGACGTAGTGGGAGGAAAATAAGATTACCCATCCGCTATGGTCAGGATGGAGAAGCACAAGTTGCAGTCACCAATGGCAGTGATGATGATCCATTGACATAAAAGATGGCAATGGAGGATGTTAATCAAGAGAAATGGCAGGAAGCCATGAAACTCGAAATGGAATTAATGTATTCTAATTAAGTCTGGAAGCTTGTAGATCTACCAGAAGGCGTAAAGCCTATTGGATGCAAATGGATCTATAAGAGAAAAAGAGGAGCCGATGAAAAAGTAGAGACTTTCAAGGCTAGGTTAGTGGCAAAGGGTTTTACCCAAAAGGAAGGAGTAGACTATGAGGATACTTTTTCTCCAGTAGCCATGCTAAAATTCATTCAGATTCTCTTGTCCATTGCTGCTCATTATGATTATGAGATATGGCAAATGGATGTCAAGACGGCGTTTTTGAACGGCCATCTTGAAGAGACTATTCATATGGTCCAACCAGAGGGTTTTGTGGTTAAAAGCCAAGAGTAGAAAGTCTGCAAATTGCAAAGGTCCATTTATGGGCTTAAGCAAGCTTCTAGATCTTGGAACATCAGATTTAATGAAGCCATAAAATGTTATGGTTTTGAACAAAATTTAGGTGAACCTTGTGTCTATAAACAAAAGGAAGGAAATAAAGTGGTCTTCTTAGTTCTTTATGTGGATGACATTTTACTCATTGGGAATAATGTAGGATCTCTGTCCAAAATAAAGAACTGGCTAGCCAGCTAATTCCAAATGAAGGATTTGGGAGAAGCAAGCTACATTCTTGGCATCCAAATTATATGGGATCGCAAGAATAGGCTTTTGGCGTTGTCTCAGGCCTTGTATACTGACAAGGTGCTTGTCAGATTTGCGATGCAAAACTCTAAGAAAAGTAATTTACCTACTCGACATGGAGTTCATCTTTCTAAAGAGTAGTGTCCTAAAACACCGTAAGAGGAGGAAGATATGAGACGGATTTCCTATGCTTCGGCAGTTGGTAGTTTGATGTATGCAATGTTATGTACAAGACCCGACATCTGCTTTGCAGTGGGAGTGGTTAGCCGATACCAGTCAAACCCAGGAGTGGATCACTGGGTTGCAGTCAAGCATATTCTGAAATATCTGAGACGTACGAGAAACTATATGCTGATATATTCCAGCGGGGATTTGATTCCTGTTGGATATACAGATTTTGATTTTCAATCAGATAGAGACTCTAGAAAGTTGTTCCAGATTTGCATGAATCAGTTAGACTCTATTGTGACAACAGTGGCGCAGTAGCCAATGCCAAGGAACCTAGAAACCACCGTAGAGAAAAGCATATAGAGAGAAAATTTACCTTGTGAGAGAGATTATCAGTAAAGGAGACGTTTCAGTTGAGAAGATCACATATGCGATCAATATAGCTGATCTGTTTACTAAGACATTACCAGCTCGAGGTTTTGAGCTACATCTTGATGGGATAGGACTTAGAGACATATCGCATTTGCTTTAGGACAAGTGGAAGATTGTTGGGATATGTGCCTATAAACAAATGACATTTATTATTTTGTTGAATATTTGAGAAATTTTTCAATATTATACTTGCATGCATGTTATGATGCTTTATAAATATCAAAAATCTCTGGATTATTTAAATGTGACTTTAAATATTGTATATAAGTGTTATGTACAGAGGATAATATTTAAAATAAAATAATCTAAAATTATCCATAATTATAAATTAAAGATGCAATCAGGATTTTTAATTTAAAATTACTAGTGCGGTTCATTACATTCTAAATGAAACGATCTTATCCGAATTATTGATAATGAGATTATCATAATGAAAGAACTTTATATAATTTGATTATATAGGAATGAAACACGATTAATTATGAATCTCTAATAAATTCGTTGTTAAAATAGAGAATTCAAAATTAATCAATGATGGTCATATATGAATCAATCTTAATTCTGAGTAATTAATAGACTCTTATTTATTGTATTATATTTTTTGACTTACCGGGTAATGACACAGAAACATAGTGTCAAATTCTTGGTATATTGGAAATATAATAACATAAGTAGCCGAGAATATTAATATATAAGATGAAAGAATTCCTTCGTCAGATGGACGGTTCCCATAAGTGTTGATTCAGGACTTGAATAATAAGTGCTCAATTTATGATTGGATCATAAATATATTATTTATTATAGAATCAATGGTACTTATGGATAAAGATGTGATTAAAGAGGTTAACGGAAAATGCCTAGCTTTAATCATGAACTGTTTATGGAGGATTGATTTATATGCAGTGACTATATCAATGGACGGTTCAAATCCTTATGAATATAATTAATTTTATAATTTTAAGAGTGCAGTTTCAAATTTTTAGTGGAGTAATTTAGAATTAATAATTTTGATATTTTAATTAAGGTGTTAATTGAATGTCAAAATTATTGGAGCTTAGAATTATAATGTCCATAGTTCCTCTGGACGGCTCCATTAAATTATGTGAACTTTATGATATATTGGGTTGAGTTATAAATTTGAAATTAAGAATTCTAAATTACTTTTATATAGAAATTAATTGAATTAATTTTATTATACGGTATGCTGGGGAACACATCGTAGGCTATTATTGTAAGAGAGCCTTTCTCTCTCCCGTAACGTCCCATGATAAATATATCTAAACAATTGGTTGTTGGATTGATATACGTTAAAGTAATTTCAAGAGTTGGAAGTGATCTTTAAATATTAATTAATTGATTAATTAATAAAAGAGGTTGATAGTTGTTATTTCTGTGAATATAGGATTCACGATAAACAAAGAAGAACATCGGACAAGAATGATCAACCACAGAGAGTTCCTCCTTCAACTTTACTTTATCTCATGAGTTAAGAATAAAAAGTGAATTAAATTCAGTTGTGTAATCTCAACCCAAATCAAAAGGAATGCCCACTCGTTCGTGTTCATCATAATCTGGAGAATGTTTGGAAAGATCCATGGTGATTAAAAGGATTTGGTGATTCCAAGGCAGTGTTGATGAAGAACGAAAGGTAAATTCTTAATCTTCTTATTGTTCTTGTTATTAAATGAATACGAGTATAGATTGCGCTAATTCAATTTTTAAGATATGTGATTTGATTATTATCTTGTTTCCGCTAAGATATGTGATTTGATCATTATCTCGCTTCCGCAAACATCTCAAAGTCGTATTGAGATAACCATCACCTCAGACCCTAGAGCTCCCTTCGGCCTCGGGCTCCATAGTTCCACTTGGCCTTGGACCCCAGAGCTCCCCTCAACCTTGGACTCCAAAGTCTTCCTCGGCCTCAGTCTCCAGAGCTCACTCAGCCTCGGGCTCTAGAGTTCCCCTTGGCCTCGGCCTCAAACTCTAGAGTTCCCCTCGGCCTCGAATCTACCATACACTGTGTTCAGAAAAAAAACAATCTCCCTGTCTCGTTAGGGCCAAACCATCCTTATGCCTTGACAGGCCCAGAGTAGACAAAAGCCAAATGTGGCCTTTCGACCATGTCAGCTCTCGTTACCTTAAAAGGAAAATCAAACTAGGCATAGCATGTCGCCTATAAATAACCAAATAACAGAATAACTGAATCTCAAAGCTCCAAACCAGCCTCTTCAGCCGTCGATCCTCGTAACAAACAGGATTCGAATCTCGCTAGCCTTGTAACAAACTTGATTCAAATCAGATTCCAATCATTCTGATTCCCCATTTCTCAAGACACATTCGAAGTATCAGGTGAACAAACCACCAATATTCAGACAGTCTATAAATACCTTTCCCTAAACTTTGGCAAGTACGCTCACTCTTTCACTGAGAAAAACTCCATTAAAGCTCAAACAGAGCTCCCTGGCTCCTCGAGAGACCATTCTTGAGGGACTCTTCTGCGAGAGCCTTCTCATCATATCTGCTTGCTGTGAATCTTCACTGACTTAGGCATCGAAGAGTCTTCTATAGAGGGACACCCCCGATACTCTTTGCGTGAGGACTGTCTTGCATGTTTCACCCGACAAGAGATCGGCGTCCGAATTCGGAGGTGGGCCGCACCTAAGTCGGAGAACGAATTTTTGCGGCAACAATCCTAAGGTGGCAACTCAGATAGATCAAACAGAAACTGAAGTATATGAAATAAAGTGCATTGTCTTATTAAATACTAACTATTAACAACAAATTGTAGATGCCATGTATATGAATCACCTTTAGATGAGAGAGATTGGATTTATCCTTACAATCAATTTTGAGAACCCATTTACTCTTTAAGATGGCCATGAGGACCTTGTATGTCCTCCTAAATGCACCGCTCTCGTTAGTGGATGTTATGGCATGGGTCACATCATCTCTCCATATCTCAGTCACAGTTGCGATTCGTGAGTTTGGAAGGAGATCAGACAACATAAAAGACAACAAAATAACAATTTCCGCAAAATAGAAGCTACAGTTGAAGGGAGGATTTAGATGGCAGTATTTGCATTCTTGTTACAAATCCAACCTTCATTAAGGTTTGGGTTAGATATTGGGCAGGCATAGCACTTCAATATTACCTTCTCCAACAGAGAGATCAGAACCAATATACACCCATAATATTTCAAAAATAATACCATATAGAATGGCAAAAAAATATGTTATATGCTAATTCAAGTTCAGGTACTATCAATTAACTTTATTTAAATTTTGATGAACTTAAGAATCTTTTTTGAATTAACAATTATCACAATATTATTAACAATATTATTGGAGTGGAAGAAAAATATCCCAACCAATGATTCCACTAAATTTTAACCAGTTGCATCGGACATCAGACCACTTGTCGCATTTCAATGATTTCATATGCTCAAAGATGGCATTGGACTGCTTGTCTTCCTCAGCTGCTACCAGTTTCCCATTATGATAACACATCATTGGGCCAAAAGCCTGAAAACACCCACTAAATAATAAGAATACATACATACATACATATATATATATATATATAATGCATTCACGAAATAAGATCAACTATAATTAATGAATAGTTCTTCACTACAGTAAGTAATGCCAAGATGGAATAGAAAATGCTCTAAAGTGGATGGTTCTATGAGATTGGAGAAACAATGAAGAGATAAATATTAAGATGTTCAGTCAGTGCGGCATGTATGTTTTCTTTAAGAAAAGAATGGTTTGTTATGGCAAGTCACCTTTGGTGGTCCTAAAGGAATGACAAAATCTAAACATAGTTTCGAAGAAGAATAGAGGGCCAGAGAGGGGAAAATAATAACAAGAGTTATGAAAAACCTTAATTTGGAAGGAAGGTGGAAGAGAGAGACATGAAATAAAGAGGGTGAGGAAGACGAAGGTTACTCTTCTCTCTCTCCATTCTTCCTTCAAAGCTCAATAAAAAATATTTTATAACTTTTATTCCTCTTCTCGCTTCTTTTCTATTAATGTAAGAAGAGGACTGCAATATTTTCTTTCCCTCCTCAAAAGAAAAGAGAGGGAAAGATTTGATCTTTGAAGGTGGAACAGAAAACAATAAACAAACCTTTTGTCCCCTTACCTTTTTTACATCAATCCCAAAGGAAACATTTTATGACCCTTCTCTTCTACTCCTCTTCAGGTTTACGTAAGATATTTTATAGTTTGCAGGTGACATTGAACATATGATTGAAGCGGCCTCGTGTTTATATTTTAAGGTTGCAAGGTTGTAGAGCATTTTGGGAGTCATATATATTTATTTATCTTTTTATTTCATGCTTTATGTAACAAAACATTTGTGATTTATATTTACATCAGTCCAATTCTCTTCCACACCACTTTATATTTCGAGCCTCTGGACTTACTCTGGCATTTATTGTCACTCCAATCCAAGCATTTACATCATTCTTGAGCTTCATAAATGGATGGAGCTTGGGTGCAATTCAATAGTGTTGGTCCAGATAGCAACCCAAGAGGAAGGGTGAATTGGGTTTTTCAAAAATTAAACTCCTTTTAAAAACAATCCCCTAGCGGAAGTGAAAACTTAGATGTATACGAATTAAAACAGAGTGTGCAAAGATAGAGAGTAAGAGACAAGAAAACAATCACTGCAAACACAAGAAGTTTTATAGCGGTTCGGTGTACCTACACCTACATCCACTCCAAGTACCTCTTGGGTCCACACTATAATCAATCTGATTACAACAGAGTTGTTTTGCAAGCTCACAACTCAAACTTGTTATTTTTTCGGGTGCACAATGAACCCAGCTAGTTTTCAAGGCTCACCAGCACACAACCTTACAACACAAGCAACAGCTTGCACAAGGCTAACAGCCTCAACGGAATCAATCCTCTGATTGACCCAGCAAACGATAACGTTTTTACAAATTTAAAAGCTCTTCCAATGAGTAAATATACAATAATAGAACAACAATAAAGAGATAGGAATCAAAGCCTGATTTGCAGATCTTGGTGGCTTGCTTCTTCTCTTCTCTTGAGTGGATCTTCCTTTAAAATGCTTTTGAAGCTCTGAAGATTAGAAAGCTAGGGCTTGCTTCTTCTTTTGGGATATCTTCAAAATAGGACAAGGAATGCTAGAAATCTCTCTATTTTCTTTTGGGAGATCAGTATAATCTTTCCTTTCGAATCTTTCCTCTTTTCTCTTTTGATTTTCTGATGGATTTTACTCTTGTTTTTGATTTTTCTCTCTTGTTTTCTTGCTTGTCCTCTCTTTTTCGGATACAATAAAACCTCTTCTTATAGATTCTTCTTAATCCATAAATAGCCAAAAATTATCCGTTAGAAACAAGTGTAAGAAGGATTAGAACCAAAAAGGGTAATAGCCGTTGGGATTAAAAAGATAAAGATAAAGTTTAGAGACATTCTGACAGTTCTGGAGTTGTTTCTGACAAACTGGAGTCAACTCTAACTTTTCTGGAGTCGGCTCTAAATCGAAAATCCCCAATCCGCTCGATCTGGAGTCGTCTCTGACTTTTCTAGGGTCGACACGAAAATCTTCTGGAGTCGACTCTAACAGTCCAGGAGTCGACTCTAAGTCATGACCGAAAAAACCATCGTTCTGTCTTTTCTGTTGGAGTTAGCTCTAACAGTCCAGGTGTCGACTCTAAGTCTGTGCCGATTTCTGGAGTCGACTCTGCGATTCCATGTGTCGACTCTAATGTCTGCAATCTTACCTTGACATTAGATTCGAACTAGAACTTGATTTTTCTTGTGATTTTGATTAATAAATCATATCATAAACTAAAAAACTAAACCAAACTCATTAGTAACTTCAAATGTTATACTCAATTAGTTTTGTTAATCATCAAAATCAATAATTGGGTCAACAATCTCTTCCTTTTTGATGATGACAAAAACTTTGAGTATATGCATTAAAAATTCATTTGAAATAAGTGTTATAGACATTGTTAAAGCTTTAAAACTTCTTAACAGAGAATTTGATGTCAAGTTTCAAAATGAACTTTAAAAAACATACTTGAGTTCTATTATAAACAACAATCAAGATGATTTGATACAAAAAATTATTTAACATAGAAAATTGTTAAGCTCCCCCTGCATTAAATAACTCCCCCTATGCAAGGTATATGTAAATAAACTGAAATATGATCAATTGATTAGAATTTATAGATTTCTCTCCCCCTTTTTGAGATATGCCAATTGATTAAAAATTGAAACTTACAAATCTTTATTCTTTCATTCTCTCTTATATTCTTTCATGCTCTCTTCTTTATGCATATACAATTTCTCTCCCCTTTTTTGTTATCAGCAATAAGGTGAGTTTAAAAAATAATGTAGGTTATCAGAGCGAGGTTGTTGGTTCATTCAATCATAGAGATAGTAAACTTCATTCATTGTAATTGCTCGTCATAGACAAATTTGCAATAAAAAGATAATTGTATTTCATTTCAAGATGCATTACATGTGTCTATCAAAATACATTCTCAGTAAAGTACTATATCAATCAGAAAATCCTGGATACAAGCTAACAAAGTATAGTAAACTAGAAATCCTAAGATACAAACTATGAAAAGCTAATCTTAGGTTTCTAAAAGATTAGGGTAGGATAAGCTTAGATAGGGTATCACTGTAGGAAATGGAGGGTCAATCAAACATGCTTGTAGACAATTTTCTTCAGATGGCATATCATTTCCATAATCTCATCCTTTTGTGATTTCTTAAAGCCTTCAAGACAACTCTTAACTTGAGCAACAGTAAGGTCTAAATCTTTCTTCAATTGTCCAGTAGCATCTAGATAAGCTCTAGATCCATCTGCAATCCCTTCCAGCCTTTCAAAAATCTTTTGAAGCTCAGTACCAAGGGAATCTGCAGAGCGGCTAATGGAAAATGAAATCAAGTCGAGTCTGGAATTGATCTCCTCCTTAAACTATCTGATGTCATCTCTCATCTACAAATCTCATTGATCCTCTGACTGTCATACTCAGCTAATAAGCTCTGAGCTGACTAATCTGCACATCTGAAAATCTCCAGATACAATGCTGTCTGAGGTGGAGGTGAAGAATATGTGCTCGGTCCAGCCTCAAAAGGTCCAGCAGTAGATGGTCCCACAACAGATGGGTCAGGGACTGATGGTCCCGCAACTGATGGTCTAGGGATGTCCTCTGCTCTGGCCTCCTCAACTCTGGCCTCTCTGCTCTAGCCTCTTGTCCTCCTTTTATCCAATTATCATTTACTTTTCTGAAGCCCATACGATGAATGGTAGAGACACTGTAGTAGTCTGTATGTCTTAATTTCCTCAGTGGCTCATTGTCCATGATTAACACACCTTGGCTTCTGAATACCAAAGTCAGAATCATACCATATGGCAATGTAGATCTTTTCTTGGTAGCTGCCTCTGCCATATAGCCTATCATCATCCCAGCTAAGTTTACTGGCTGCCCGTAATGATACAATCCATCAGCAAGATGTCTCGCTCTGAGACATACTCAAATCTGCCTATCTTTGGAAATAATATCCTCCCATAGATGTTGTGAAGAAGTCTAAGTTCCAAATTTAGTTGATTTGCTAAAATTTCCTCAAACTCAGATACCTCTCTCCCCAACATCCTAGATAGGGCACCACCACGATCATCATGCTGATACTCATTTATCCCAACAGTGGGCATCTCTAACAAATTTCCAAGTATCTCAGCAGTGATCACAACTCTTGTTCCTCTCACATGACTTACTAAACCTCCCTCTCCTCTACTCAAATCATTGTAGAATTCTCTTACGAGGGCCGGGTAGGTAGGAACATCCAAGGAACAAGCTTTCTCCCATCCCATTTCTTTCAATTAACGCCCAATAGAGAAACCCTCCGAAGCAAAGAAATCTAAATCAACCTTCCTTCCGGTTGTGATAGCCTTACCGCTAATTGGTCGATGTGAGGAGAAGATGGAGATGGTGGAGAAGCCTTACGAGTGGCAGAAGATGATGAAGATGGCGCTTGCCTCCGAATCGTGTGATGCCTTGTGGGAACGGACGAACCTCCAACGATAGCACGCCTTTTAGGAGCCATAGGATTTGATTGGAATGAGTAATCAAGGGATTTGAAGGGTTTAGAGGGGTTGGAATAGGTTTGGAACGGCTCTAGAGAGGATTGGAGACGATAGAATCCGAATAGGTGTCGACTCCGCCTATATATTTTTGACCTAGGTTCACTTAGAGTCGACTCCCGCAAAGCGAGGTGTCGGCTCCGAACCAGAAAATCTGTCAGTGCCCGAATTAGAGTCGGCTCTGCAGAAGCAGGTGTCGGCTCTAATTGCCCTAGACAGAACATCAAATAGGAAGGTGTCAACTCCAAAACTCTAGGTGTCGACTCCACAATAGTTTCAGTAAAAAATTCGAATTTCAAGGATCTGAAACTGATCAAATTAATCATCAAACTCTAGATAAGTGTTCCTTAATCAATTGGGGAAATAATGAATCAAATTTCTAGATAAATTTCCTTATTGAACATAGAGGATTTTCAAGAAATTGATGAAGTCTAGATAGTTGTTGTCCTTAAGAGTTTCAGAAAGTCATTCTAAAGGATCACAAACTCCTAATTCTCCTCTAAGATAACAAAATCTTTCTTCACTTAATGGTTTGGTAAAAATATCAGCTAATTGATCATTAGTATTCACATATTCAAGACAAACATCATTGTTGGAAACATGTTCTCTAATAAAGTGATGTCTAATTTCTATGTGTTTAGTTCTAGAGTGTTGGATTGGATTCTTAGTTAGATTGATGGCACTAGTATTATCACATCTAATAGGAATTTTATCAAGTGTGATACCATAATCTTCAAGTTGTCGCTTAATCCAAAGGATTTGAGCACAGCAACTTCCAGCTGCAACATACTCTGCCTCAGCAGTGGATAATGCAACCGAATTTTGCTTCTTGCTAAACCAAGAGATTAAGTTATTTCCTAAAAGTTGGCATGCACCACTTGTACTCTTCCTATCTAATTTACAACCAGCATAATCAGAATCAGAATAAGCAATCAATTTCAAAGTTGAGTCTCTAGAATACCATAATCCTACATTTTTAGTTCCATTTAAGTATCTAAAGATTCTTTTAACAGCAAATAAATGTGATTCTTTAGGATTAGATTGATATCTTGCACATAGGCAACAGAAAACATAATATCTGGCCTACTTGCAGTTAAGTAAAGAAGTGATCCGATCATACCTCGGTAATGCTTCTGATCTACTTTCTTACCTTCTTCATCCTTGTCCAGCTTGCATGAGGGACTCATTGGCGTACCAAGGGTTTAGCAGATTCCATACCAAATTTCTTGAGTATTTCCTTTGTGTACTTTGTTTGGTTGATGAAAATCCGCTTTCTCTTGTTTGATTTGAAGTCCAAGGAAGAAATTAGTTCTCCCATCATGCTCATCTCGAATTCTCCCTGCATTAACTTAGCAAATTCTTGACAAAGGAGATTGTTAGTAGCACCAAATACAATGTCATCAACATAAATTTGAACAATTAAAAAATCCTTTTCTTTTCTTTTTAAAATAAAGTTTTATCAACATTTCCTCTAGAAAATTATTTTCAATTAAGAATTTACTTAATCTATCATACCAAGCTCTAGGTGCTTGCTTTAAACCATAAAGTGCTTTGTGTAGTTTGAAGACGTGGTTTGGAAATTCATGATCTTCAAAACCAGGAGGTTGTTCAACATAAACTTCCTCATTTATAAAACCATTTAAAAATGCACTTTTAACATCCATTTGAAATAAGTTGAAATTCATATGACATGCAAATGCAAGCAGTAGTCTAATGGCTTCTAATCTAGCAACAGGTGCAAAGGTTTCATCAAATCTATACCTTCTTCCTGATTATATCCTTTGCAACTAATCTAGCCTTATTTCTAATCACCAAGCCATTTTCATCCAATTTATTTCTAAAAACCCATTTAGATCCTATTATAGGGTGATCTCTAGGTCTATCTACTAGAGTCCAAACTTGGTTCCTAGTGAATTGGTTTAACTCTTCCTGCATTGCTAACATCCAATAACTATTTTCAGCTTCCTCTATAGTTTTGGGTTCTATATGAGATACAAATGCAAGATGATTATTGATATTTCTCATTGATGATCTAGTCCTTACACCTTGAGATGGATCACCTATGATTAGGTCCTTAGGATGACCATAAGCATATCTCCAATCTCTAGGTAGATCTTTATCATTATGAGCAGTATCAATACCATCATCCTTATCATCCTTAGCTTCAGGTTCTTGATCTGAAGATACATTTAATTTTTCAATACCTCTTTCAAGCAAAGATGTATCTTCCTCATCATCAATTTTACCCGAACTTGATGCTAAAGACTCATCAAACACTATATGAATGGATTCTTCTACAACTAAGCTTCTTTTATTAAATACTCTATATGCTTTGCTAGATGTAGAATATCCTAGGAAAATGCCTTCATCAGACTTTGCATCAAACTTCCCAAGATTGTCCTTACCATTGTTATGAATAAAGCATTTACAACCAAATGCATGAAAATAACCTAAATTTGGTTTCCTATTATGCCATAGTTCATAGGGAGTCTTCTTAAGGATATGTCTAATCAGGGCTCTATTTAGGATGTAACATGCTGTGTTTATAGCTTCCGCCCAAAAATATTTTGGAAGTTGGCTTTCACATAGCATGGTACGGGCCATGTCTTCTAAAGTCCTATTCTTTCTTTCTACAACTCCATTTTGTTGTGGTGTCCTAGGTGCTGAAAATTATGATGTATGCCTTTTTCAAAACAGAATTTTTCAAATAAGTGATTTTCAAATTCAGTTCCATGATCACTTCTAATAGACACTATGGTAGTGTTTTTTCATTTGTGACTTTCTTAACAAATTTCATGAATATTGAGAAAGTCTCATCTTTGTGAGCCAAAAACATTACCCAAGTGAATCTAGAGTAATCATCTACTATCACAAGACCATATTTCTTTCCTCCTAGACTTGTGGTTCTAGTAGGTCCAAAAAGGTCCATGTGTAGTAGCTCTAGTGGCCTAGTAGTTGAAACAACATTCTTAGATTTGAAAGAAGTTCTTGTTTGTTTTCCAAATTGACATGCATCACATATTCGATTATTTTCAAAATTTA